>VZTE01001282.1:654485-689487 GCA_013397775.1 Eulacestoma nigropectus | reverse complement strand
TTTTTTTTTTTTTCCTTTTTTCATTGAGGCAGCCAATAGGTCCAAACCCCCCCTTACATTTGGTACCTCCAGCTGTAAAGCTGTTTGCACTCAGGGATGCCCAGGAACACTTTGCCCATGGCTTGTTTAGGCAGACTTTTAGTGATTTGGGTTATTTAAAAGTGATTCCAGACAGAAATGAATGATTTCGAGTAGCCAGAATGCTGCTGCCCTTAGCTGGACTAAGCCACGTGGCCTTTCTGCCTCCTCCCTCCCACTCCTGAGGTGAATGGGGCTACCCAGACTTCAGATAAGAGATAAGGATCAAGTGAAGAGAGTGCAAACAAACACAGCCTAAAGGTTGGGAAAACCTTGAGCAGAAGATTAATGTGCAAAAAGAAAAAAAAAATTATATTACAGGTTTCAAAGATTGAAGAGAGCTGCAACGACAAAGGAATGGTGCATTTGTATCTGTGCTGGCTAGGACAAGAATTAGCTCAAATTCTTACAGGGTCTTGTGGGTCAGGCTTTAGGAAAAGCTTCCATTGGTAGTAAAGCTGTAGACAAGACTTCCAGCAGGGGCGGTGGAGGATTCTCTGCTGCACGACCTTCAGCAACAGGCAAGCAGCACTCTGCCCGTGCAGAGCTCTAACGAGTCCTGCTCTGAGACACAAGGAGGGATTATGTCATAATTTCAGAGTCTTTCCAGCCCTGTGTGATTATCAGATTCAACAATGCTTATTTTAGGTGAATACACGTTTCCATTATCCACCTTCTCCCCCCTCAAGCTCCCCCAGGCTTTTCCATCTTACAGATCTCTTAATCTTTTTTTATCCCTGACCTTTCCTCTTCCTTCTAAAAATTCTCTGCCCAAACTGCCTGATTGCTGTCCTCTTCCTCCAAGACAAAAATTTGCCTTCTTTAACACGGCTCAGGTCTCAATTGCAGTTCAAGACCCTACAATTAGTCACAGAAACTCCTCCCCTGGCTGCAAGCAAAGTAAATCCTGGCAGAACCTCACGGTGGACCCTGCTCCTCGTGCCCAGCCAAGGAAAGGCTCCATCTCTCCGAGCTTTCCTCCCACATGGACACCCACACAGAGCTGCTTTTAACACTGGGAGAGAGGAGAAGCAACCAGCAGCTGAAGCCCTGGCAAAGCTGCTCCTGTTCCTTGTGGATATCAGAGGAACCTTCCCCTTCCTCCACGGGCCCCGCTGTGATTAACTGACCTTGCCCTGCTGCCTGTCGGCTGCGAGATAGGATTTAGATAACGTTACGTGGCTGAATGGCAGAAATCGAGCTTGAAGCCCAGACAACATTGCTTTGGCTCATGTGTTTGTGCAAATCTCTCTGCTGCAGCCTGGCAGCAATCTCAGCCTGCCTCGCAGTGCAAAGATGATACACATTTAATCTTGTAGCTTATTACATTTTCACGAGATATAGTGCTCTTGCTATCAACAGATGCTGGTAAAGTGGGGGGGCACTTTAATATATTTTCCTCCTTAAGTGTTTATCTCCCTTTATTATGTGTCCCAGCAGGTCAGATTCATTTTCCTGAGCTCTTTCCAGGCTCAGTGTGAGGGCACTTCACATTTTTGCGCCTCCTACCTGTGACCACACCACTTCCTCAGATACCCTGGGCCCCGAGGCTGCCTGGGCTGCACACAGAGTACCCAATTCCCACTCCAAAATCCCCCCTTTTTCAGTTTACTGTCCACGCTTTGAAGTTCAGTTCTTTGCCATTGTCCTTTTTGTCAGCTGTGCCCAGCTCTCGGTTGAGCACCACACCTGGAACCACTCAGTGGTTCAGACACCCAACGTTGTCTTTGCTTCCTGACATTTCACAGCAGGTAAAAATCCTCTTCCTCACTTATCTGCCAGTGGGCACGGTTAAATCTCCCAGATAAAAATTAAAAGGAAGTGTGGATATCCTCCCAAACTGATTGCTTCTGCAAACAGCACATTTATTGCTTGTACAGACTTTTATGATTCAAGCCCATCAGTACTCACAGAAAGGATCATCCTGGATCAAGCCTGGGAGGTGAAGGTTCACAGCCTCGCAGGTTTTACATGCTCAGATACCCACAGACAACTTTAAGGCATGTTTCCCCCTTTCCTCCCAGGAATGTGCTCAGATACTGCGTGCTCAGTGTATATTTCAGAGGAGCTCGGACATATTGGGCTGCATCTGCTGGTTTATTTTTAGGAAGATGAGCTCCCATAGATTTGCTTAGGAACAGCACACGAAGAATTATGTGAACTTTGCAGAGAGCAGAATATTTCAAGTTCCGCGCCTGTGAGCCCCGACAGCGCTCGTTCAAACCAATTACCCCTTGTAAAACTCATGCTGACCCCTTCTCCCTGAAGGCTGACATCCAAAAGTCTTCCCAGTGGTGTGAAAGGTCCGTCTCAAACCAGCGTGAGCCTCCAGGAAACACAGAATGAAGGCTGACACCAGTTTTTCTTCCCATCTTTGCCTGTGCCAGGGCAAGGATGGCGTTTGCAGCCGGCAGAAAAAGCCAGGGGCCGTGTTCTGAGTGCCTCTGAATGCAAACCTGGACATCCCCAAAGAACAGCCCAGTGCAGACAGAGCTCTCTACCGTTTTTCTGTCAGCAGCTCGATGGACAGCACAGGAGCTGATGGGATTTTGAAAGCAGCTTAAGTTCCCCGTTCCCACCACAACGGGAGCTGCAGGCCTGACTCCAGCTCTGATCCTGCAAGGGTTTGTTTTGTGCTCGCCTTCAAGGGCTGCATCAAGAGCCATCAGCTCAGCGGTGAATTAGAGAATGTAGCAGAGCCAGACAGCCCTGGAAATTCAGCTGCTGCCTTTGGGTGGTTTGTTATAATCCATCCTGCCCGTGAAGCATTTCCCCACGAGCCCGTGAACTAAGATGAACTGCGCTTGTTTGGAACTTAACTTTGCTTATTCAGAGATTAAACCCTGTTGTCAGCTTGTAAAATCTATATTGCAAAAGCAGTGATAAAGAACACTTCCCTCTTCCACGCAGCACTTTTGTCAATCCATCTCTGCTCTGGCCAGATAAATCACATTACACAGGGAGAAGGCAAATCTACCCACCTACAGCACAAATCTGGCGAGATTTTCACAACTGCTGAGGGGCTTTGAAGGTGGGGGAGCTGGGCTGTGACAAGGAACATTTATTTCTCTCTGGCAAAAAAAAAAAAAAAAATCAATTGCATGGAAGGGTCCTTGTGAATGAAGACGAGGAACCATTGGTCTGGCTCACATCTCAGTGCATTTTCCAGTGAAGAGCTGTAAAGAACTCAGAGGAGAAACCTGCCTTTGGGACTAATCCAGAAAAGATTTTTTGGGTAGAAATATAGGTCTAATTGTACAGGGTGATTCTAGTAGCCTGTTTTCGTCTAACACAATAAACTAGTCCTTACTTTAAAGGCCGAGCTGGTAGCAAATTACAGATTCTCTTGGAGCTGAACTGACCGGATTAGTTTTAGTTTTGTGCTGGTACTGAACAAAGCTGCTCAAAGGATGCTTCCCCTCCTGCTTGAATAAATCAGAATTTCAAGACGTACGTCCAGGAGGCCCACAAGGCCTAGTCCTGGCTTGCCTGCCCACATGTGGCTTTTAGCAGAAGAGCTCCTGAATCCTGGCAGCTTGAAAATGGGGAGGTTTCTGGCACTGAGTGTGGGTAACCAGGGCCCCGGAGCTGCTGGAGGGCTCAGGAGGATGCCCGGGGGCCAGCTGGGCAGTGTCTGTCCTGGGCAAGGAGGGCTATAGCCCCATCTTTTGGTAAACCCGAATTTCACATCATCTTCCTCCTTCCCACATCATCCGGTGAGAATTGGGGACCCCCACCCTGCAAAGCCCCAGAAGGGGACTGAAGCAGGGCTGGGACAGACCCTCCCATGGCACCAGGCAGGATTTTCCAGAGGAAGGACCGGGCTAAAGCTCTTTTCTCTGCAGATGATCACTGGACAGAGACTTCATTAGTGAAAGTAGCCCAGAGACAGCTCCTTGCTGTTGCCTCCTGGAAATTCAGCAGGACCTTTCCCCACCAGCTACTCCCTAAAGCTGTGCTTTGTGCAGCTATTTAGTGGTGCACCAGTACAAAACTGGTGTGAGAACAGGCAGCTGCCACCTCAGACGCTCTTTGTACCCACAGAACAAGTTACAGCAATAAACCAATGGTGTGTGTGATGGCATTTTTGTGCGTAACTTCCTGATACCAGCACTGTTAGCGGGACAAACCAGTGAGAAAATGCACTTTCATCCCCAGATGGTGCCATTACAAAGTTCTCGTTGGCTGTGCTCCAGAGCAGCCCAGACTGAGGGGAAAGGTGCAGCGAGGAGTGCAGCAGGTGAAGTGCCGAGGGCTGAATGCAGAGATCTGTGGTGAGGAGGAGCAGGGGGTTGGTGCCAGGGCAAAGGGGGAGCTGAGGATGTATCCAGGTGCAGCTCTGGCACAGGGAAAGGTGTGAGGGAGGCAGGGATCCGTGGCCCTGCTCCTGGGGGGAGGTGGGTGTGCGTTAATGCCCCTGTTTGCAGCAGGGAGAGGCCGCGGGGGGGAGATTATTGAGATTATTGCCCACTCCCATCTGTGCTCAGGGCGAGGCTGTGATGGATTAAGGCAAGGCACAGAAAAGGCAGCAAAGGTGTGGGACAGCATCTCCCCCAGCACCTGAGGCCATCCCCAACCCCAGCCCTGCCAGGGATCAGCTTATCTGGGCTGGGGCAGCTCTGTGTCCTCTCAGACACGGCTGCCAAGCACTTGGCAAGGGAGGAAAGGAAATTGCTGATGCTCGGAGTGAAAGCCCAGCACAAGTTTCCCAGCCAGGCTTGAAACGGAGCCAGTGTGTCAGATAAAGTGACCAGCTGGGAGGCAAAACAAGGTAAAAATAAGAAAAGCAGCCCTATCAGGAGACAGAACAGTGGGCAGCTCTTGTTTCTGCTGCTATTAATAATGCATGGAGACCGCTAACAAATCTACCATTTTCACACCACTAATTGCAGAGATGTTTGCCACCTCCCCAGGGCATTTCTCACACTACCCTGACACTTTATTACTTTTCCTTCCCCTTGGCCGCCTCTCTTTCCCCTCTTCTTTCCACGAGGATTTTTAAAATGGCAGTCGCTCGCCAAGCCAAAGGCTGAAGGTTTAACCACCATTAAAAAGGTTTTAAATACTAGAGTGGTGTGTTTTGTACGGCGCAACCTAATGGTAAGAAAATATTTATGTAATTATACAACAGGGGCTTGCACAGCACCTTTTTTCTTTTTTTTTTTTTTGGCCTATAAATGCCTATTAAGTTCAAACATTCCACCAAAACTCTTGGTTCCACTGCAAGAGCTCGAATCTCAAATATTGCTCGACAGAAAGAAATCACCTCAGGGTTTTCAGGATTTCGCTCCCTCAAAACACGGACCAGCTTATCAAAACTCCTGAGCATCACTAAACACAACAGCTTTGCAGCTACTCTTTGCTTACCACCTGAAAATAAAACTTTGCTGCAAAGGTGTATTGATTTGGGAAAAAAAGTGAAGTATTCAGAAAACTATGATGCTGATTTAATGTTTTTTAGGAGCAGAAGTGAAAGGAGGTGCTGATACACCTAAAAAAAGTGGGTTTTGTGATCTGTAACTATATCACAAAGGAGAAATCATGAGAAAAATCTGCACACAGTCACTTTTATTGACCAGACAGACAAATATTATGGCCAGAACAGGTTTCACTCTCTTATTTTGTTGACCTACACATCCCATGACAAATAGAACCAGGGTTGGTGCATTCAGCACCTAAAAGCAGAACAAAACCACACATCAAAGTGCAGTTGCTGCATGGAAGGAAATGGAGGAGGGTGAAGCAGCTGAAACCTTAAATTTCCTGCTGGATGTTCCTTGAATTTTGAGGCACCTCCATGAGGAGATCTCTGATTGAATTCTCAGGTGTACCTAATAATGAGCACTTGTAGCTGCTTCAGGAAAAGAGCTGTTTAATTAATTAAGTGCTGATACAAAGCCCCCATCAGAATCAACAGGAAAATTGCCATCGACTTTGCATCAGATCTGAGAGGAAGAGCCACAAAGAAGGATGAGCAGCAGCTCTGGAACAAGCAGCAGGGTTTCAGAGTGAGCTATTTTTGCGGTCCAAACAATTTTCTCAGGGGCATTACCCCACCTGATCCACCCCAGTTTGACCCTGCTGGGGAAAATTGAGGGAATTTCTATGACCCCCCCACTGCAGACTGTGCCAAAGCAACAGAACTCCCAGAGGAACCTCCCTCCAGCCCTGCAACACAGCTTACAGGTGATATTCCCACTATTTAAGACCCTTGCGAGTGCTTTGAGCTCTTCCCCAAGAGGCCCCCAGGCTCTGTCAGGCTCCAGCAACAGCTTTACATTGGCACAGGACTGATATAAATAAAGAAGAGTCAGGCCTGATGCCACTGGACACGTTTGGTGACCTTCTGCTGTGTCAAATACTTCAACAGAAGAGGTCATCTTTCTTTCCTGCACTGTCCTTATTTCCTGAAGCACACTCAAGCAGCAGAGCAGCCGCGATTTGAAGTCTGCTCACTACCCAACTCCACCCAGTGAATTTCAAGCACCGAGCTGGATACCCAGGCTGAGGAGCAGCTGGCAGATGGGGAAGCACAGATAGTGGATTTATCGGTGCCACACACTGATCCTGTGGAGTTCGGTCTAGGGTAGCCTGGATTAAACACTTCTTGTGCAGCCTTGAGAGCAGAAAACCACTAATTCTCACCAAGTGAGAGATAAACAGCTCAGTTTTCCAACAGCACCAGTCCAACAGGCAGCTGCAAAGAGCAACACGTAAGATAAAAGGCATTTGTGTGGCAGCTCTGCCCAATCTGCTTGGTGCTGGAGGCAACAGTGAGGGAAACTGAGGCTAATTCTGGGGGAAAAAAAAAACCAAACCAAACCTTTTTAGTTTGGTTCTGAAATATGCTGTTTTCTCCAAATTAAGTGGCGTTGCAAGAAGTTGATGCTCTCAGCTTTTGGACATAACTGGTATTTTTCAGATTTGCTGGAAGGAAAAAAATTCAACTAAAAGCTTTCCTTTCCTTTCTTTCCCTGAAATAGAAGAAAATAGCTAAAGATCAGGAGTGTGGCTGGGGAACGCCTCTAAATGGAGACATCCCAGTCCTCTTGGCCTTTCCCTTCCTAGGATTTGACTTCAACGCTGCGAGGTGATCACCAGCCACCCTTCCACGTGAGGTGGCACTTCCACGCTGGTTGGGATGCTGAGATCTCCTCCAGAGTGCATTAAACAGGAAGATAAAATCCCATCCCCACGCTCAGGTTGCCTTGGGTGGTGCTCACAGAACACACGTTCTGCAAGGAGAGCTGCACGGTGCCGAATTTGTATTTAAATCTGTTTACCCATGGCTACCTTCCTGCTCATCCTGAGGAACCAGAGGTCCCTGGCAGTCCCTGCATGTGCTGCATCCCCCCCAGCTTTTCTGCTCTGCAGTCATTCCCTCATCCCTGCAGTTTTGCCCTTCCAGCTGAGGATATTGGACCAAGAATGTTCATCCAAACCTGAGACTGGCAAATTAAAATAGTTTTTTTCCAAGTCAGTGCAGGGTAAATTTTTTACCTGACCACTTAAGCTGAACATGTTGGAGAACCCAGACTCATGGAGGCATTTTTCCCTCCTACAACACACACTTTGGTGATAGCAGCTCCATGCTTCGAGCCCCAGTGATTGTGCCCTGAGTCCATCAGGTGCTGGATTGTTCTCCCTCCCATTCCCTGAGCCCTGGCACAGGGTGTTCTGCCAGGGAGGGATGCTGGCACTGCTTCCCTGCTCTGCTAAAAGCACCTCATGTGTTTCAGGGATCCCAAAACAATTTCATTCACTGCACTGCACTGGGAACTTCACCTCCTGAGGAGCAGCAGAGAAAATACCAATTATTTCCAGGCCAGCTGCAAAAGGGGTTCCAGTTAAAAACATCACGGAGTGCAGAGCTGGTGCCACACTGTGCTTGTGCCATTCAGATTATTTATGACTGCCTTCCTTAGCCACCATAAATCTCTGCAGAAAGGGCTTAGTTAAGATGTGATTAGGTTGGGATTATTGCATATGAGGTTCTTCCTAGGGCTTATAAATGTGACAAACTCTGAAATACGGTTTCCACAGAAAAGGAGAGGGAAGGAGGGGAAGCGGTGCTTTTACTGAAATACACCACAGTTCCCTAATTACTCCTCTACTCTAGTGACTCCGAGTGGTGGATAAAAACAATTAAAGGAACATTCTCTGTTCTGCCCTCTTATGCCTCCAAACTCATATTCTCTTCAGGGACTCAATTTAACAGCAGCTGTGGAGTAAGACTTGAATGAAATTCGGCTGATTTAGGAGCCTGTGTGGAGCCCTGAGCACGGGGACATTGTGCAGCTTTGCAGATGGATTCCCACGGCTTGGGCTGCACTACCAGGAAATATTCAAATCTGGAACTGACCGACCCTTTCTTAACTAAATGCCTTCGGACAGAGAAGACAAAAGGGCCTTTGCAGCACGTGTGTGTTCCCTTTAAAGTCTGCATGAAGGTCCAGCTCTTCCATCCCCCTCCAGGTGTGCCTGGAGGTGTGAGCACAAGTGAGAATCATCTGAAACTGAGCATTGTGGACACCAAAGGGTGAGAAGGAGCAGTTGGTGCTCCAGTTCATCCAGACAACAGTCAAATGTCATAACCTGAGATAAATATTTAATTTACTTGTAAAGGCAGACAATTTTGACATTGGAATCACAGAATGGTTTAGGTCGAAAGGGACCTCAAAGATCATCTCATTCCACGGGCAGGGACATCTTTTACTACCCCAGGGTGCTCTAAGCCCCATCCAACCTGGCCTTGGACACTCCCAGGGATGGGAATTCTTCTCTCACAGGGAAGAATTTCACTGTTTAATATCAACAGCCACACTGAAATCACTAAACACACAAAGGACCATGGACTCTGTAAGAATATTTGTTCATCAGAGGAATATGGCAAAGCAATAACATGTATTGATACATTGAAGGAAACTCTCTCCTTTTCTCCTATAGCTGGGATGGAGCCAAGCAAAACCCAGCTCTTCCTACACCTTCTCCAGAGTGGTATTTTTTTTATTAACACCACTAGAAGAACATAATAAGCAGGTATTTAAAATGTACAAATCTGTCCCCAGCAGCTCCTTTTGATCACGGTGACCTCAGTTTGCAACATCCCATTGAACGTCCCCACCTCCTTAGCCCCCTGTTGCCTTGAAATATTAGCCACTGGCATCCTGGGATTAAAACAGAAAGTTTTCTGCTTTGACTCCTTGCCAAAGCCATTAAAATATTCTCTGCACTGTCACAGCTTGTGCCACCTCCCAGGGGAGTTGATTTGAAAGTAAATTATATGTAAGTGTCAGATGAAAAGAGCTTCATTATCTAATTCTTCCTACACCAGCATTTCTTTAAATTGCTTACTAGGGGCAGGAGACAATTAGCCGTGTTTGAAAGGAGGAGTAATAAGTATCTGTCACTCCCATTAACCACCTTTTTTTTTTTAAAAAAAAATGCAAATCCAGTTGCTTTCTAAAGAAGTTTGATGGGGCAGCCACTGGGACACACTCAGCACCTTGAGTTTCAGGGGCTGGACTGGACTGAGGGTCCTCCAGCCCAGTCTGGTGATTGAATCAGTGCTGAAATAATGACAGAAGTCAGGAATCCTCCATCCCTTCGCGGGAGCTGCAAGCACACAAACGTTGCCATGGCACCAAGGAGCTCGCAAACAGATTTCAGGAACACCAGTGAGGGTCAGTTGGGCACTTCCTCGCTGAAACTGGGATTGGCACAGCTCTTCCAGGACGCGGGAGCTGAGGCCAAAAATGCATCATGGGCAGAGATTGCTCAAAACCCCACTTGCCCCAGGTCCTCTGAGAACCCCCTGTTCTGGCCATTGCTCAGGTGCCAGTGTGGTCACCTTCCCAGCAGGGTTCTCGCTTGAAACTCTCCGCCAGACTGTTTAAATCTGTGCAGTATCCGAGACACTCCTGCTCTTATCCATCCTCACGGGGAAATTCTCCAAGTGCTGGGTCAGGGTCAAAGAGCAAATCGAACTAATCCAGGCACAGACAGTTCCTGCCCAGTTCATGTCATCCCAAATCTTCCTGCAAGAGCTCAGAGCCTGCCCTTGAGTCCCATCACCTGCATTCCTTATATCACTTCATTGCTTCCTCCTCCTCCTGGATCTAAAGGAACTTTGAGCTACTGACAGGACAAAAAGCTCCCTTGGGATAGAGACAAGTTCAGTGCAGAAGTGAGCAGCCTTCTTCTCAGAGCCAAGGTGTTCCTCAGCTCCCAGAGCTCGGCTGTGGGATCTTCAGCACGAGCTCATCACCCAGCTGGGCTGCACAAGGCACTTTCCCCACGTTTGTGAGCCCCGCCGTGCTCAGAGACGACCTTTCCACACCAAGTATTTAAAATGTAAATATCCCAAATCCTTTAAAATCATTTTATTGGGCACGTGGAGTCTCTGCAGGACGGATCTCGGAGCTGAGGCACCTGAGTGACACCTGGCTCTCCAAGCAGCTCGTGTGCATGTGAGCAACAAGGGCAAAGAGCTGCAGAGCTGGTTTAGACACATTTCACCGCCTCTCTGCTTTCTTCAGCACCCAGGGCTGCAAGGTCACTGCTTCCATACAAATCATTCTGCATAAAATCCTTGCAACAGGAGGCTGATGTTTTATGAGGTGCAGAACAGCCTTTGCTGAACTGATGACATCTCTAATTCCACGGCCAGTTATTAAACACACAGACTGTAAAACCAGCAGAGAGTCAGGAACACAGCTCAGAGCTTTAAAGTGACCTCAGAGCAGCAGGACCTGCTGGGAGATACTGTCAAGAACTCAGACACCTTGGATTTATTTTGGGCTCTCCCAAGCATGCTCAGGAAGCTTTTGCAAAGTGATCAGGGTTCATTAAACAAAACACTTAAGAGTGAACTTAAGTGGTTTATCTAATGGGAATAAACTTGTTTGTGCTTCCAGTGGCACAGAATTACATCTCCCTCCATCCTTAAGCCAAGAAAATTCATATTTAAGGGTTGCAAGACCACGTTCAGTGCTGCTGCCACTCTGAGACAAAGGTCAGCACTGTCAGAAGGACCTTTGAGCAGAGCAGGACAAATCAGAAAAGCAGCTTGGATTTGACAGCTTTGTTACTGCACAGTATTTACAAAATAGAAAAATAAATAAAATAAAATAAATAAATAAGATAAAAAATAAATAAGATAAAAAATAAATAAGATTAAAAAATAAGATAAAAAAACTTTAAATAAAATAAAAACTTTAAATAAAATATAAAATAAATTTAAAAAATTTTTAAAAATAAAATAAAATTTAAAAAAAAAAATTTAAAAAATAGAATAAACCCCTGCCAGGCCAAAGCTGGCTCAAGCTCAGGATGTCAATCTTCACTTCACACAGATCTCTGCTCCCACCTCAGTTTGGGAGGCTGGATGGAAGCATGGGGAGAATGAATGTGGTCACTCTCCACGAAAGGCACTTATAAATTATAAAAGCTTCCAAGTACAGGAAGTAAAAGCCTCAGCCACAGCCATTGTGCTTCATATGGGCACTGATGCTAAAGTTACCTCAGTTCTCATACAGCAATTCTGATGTCAAGTGGAAGAGTAATATTCAGTAGTCAGTTTTGTGTCCTTTAATGCCCTGGTATCATCTTTAGAAATGCATTTCACTGCCCTTCTTCCTTTCTGAAGCTCCAAAATCCTGGATTTTGCATTTAAGTAGTAATTTCCTTTGTCTCTTCACCAGTTTCTCCAAAAACAAGGCCTTTGCCTCTACACTCTGATAAAGCCCCTAAAAGCAAAGGGAAGGAGGTGTGGAAGATATTGAGGTCTTTGGGGTAAACGATATTCGAGATATTGAGGTCTTTGGGGTAAAAGATATTTGAGATACTGAGGCCTTTGGGGTTGCATAAAAAACAGGCGAAAGGAAAAGCAATAGAAAAGTATTTATCCATGCTAAGGCTCTATCAGCAAGCAAACAGCACCAGCCCCGCCAGCATTTCACAAATGTTATCACGCCTGCCCTGATCCTGCCCTCCCTCCTCTGCAGGCACAAACAGACTGGAAGTCACCTGCTGGATTTATGGAGCTCACACACGTACCAGGAGAACACGAAAAGGGCTTTTTATTTGTGATTTGAAGCTGAAAGCTGAGCAGATGTCTCGGGAGATTGTGGTGCTGCTCCTCTGCACATCGCACGGGGCTCACAGGAAGGGGTATTTTGAGGGGGGAAGGCAAAATATGTTTTTAAATGGTTTTTTAGAGGCAGGACTGGCAGCTCCCGTGTCTCTTCCCTCTCCTCACTCCTTCCACCAAGAAAAATCCCTAACCTTGCCTCTCTGTCCCTTCACTTCACTGCCTGGATAAAGTTAATTTTAGTGACTGACAGCAAATACCCCACGTTCCAGACTCAGACACAGCCCTGACTCGTGGGTTCCACAGCTCAGACTGGGCCGAGCACACACCACAGGATGCATTTTCTACTTCCCGCTGTTCATCAGTGTGGGAACGTGTAAATCTTGGGCGTCGAGCTCCTGCCTCATGCATGCAAGCATTCAGCTCTGGAGAACGCTCAGGAGTGAATGTTCTCTTAGTAAATCACAGTTTTCATCACAAACCCCAGAAAAATCAGAGGGAAAACTGTTTGGCTTTACACAGACCCTCGGGTGAGCTGAAATTTTGTCTATAAAATAGTGAATTTCCAGTTCAGCAGCCCTTTTAGAGAACTGCTGTGGCCTGCTGATGAAGGACATGCATAAAGTAAATTTCTGAAGAAATTTCATTTGGGAAAGCACTCAGGGGAAAGAATCCAAACGGAGGCAGAGCTGCCTGGATAACCTGGTCTATTATGGGCACGTTCAGCCCCTCTCCCGACACCCCAGCACGCTCCAGCCCGGCCTGCTACAAATTTCCTACCAAGAGTTCCCTCGGTTGTTATCTCTGCTCTCCACAAAAGCTTGAAAGGAGCCTGTTGAAAGCTTGCTCTGTTATCTGTGCTTTCCACAGCCTGGGAGCTCAGCCTGCTGCACCTATTCCTTCCCCTCGCTCAGAGCTCACGTTGATGTGAAAACAGGGTCCCTTTTTCAGAGGGGGCGCAGGGCTGGGAAGGAGCGAGGAAAGCTGGAATTACACTGTACAATGTGCAGGCTGTGTATTTGTGTTTGAAAAGGTTCCGAGCAGAGACTAATTAATCCCATCGTTGATGCTAATACAGCTCTTTTTCCGGATTCACGATTCAGAGCTCCAAGCAAATTTACCTTTGATCTTTAGCTGAGAGCGCTGAGGTTTTCGTCAAAATGCATTTGTGTGTCCTTCAGCTCATGCATGGGCTGGGGCAGAGCAGGAAATGCAAAGTTTCACGGTGGCAGAGGGGAAGTGAAGGAGCTGTGACCGTGCCCGGCCTGTTTAGGGCTGGAACTGTTCAGGGAAAAAAAAAACCCAACAACTTTGCCAAAATGATTTCCCTGACTGCAGAGCCCAGTGCTCCTCTGGGTATCACCCCTGGACTGCTCTAGGTTTGTCCTGCTGTCTTGCTGGGGAAAAGGTCTGTGTTTATTTTCTAGGGAAAAAAAAATAAAAGGCAGGGTAAGGAGGAGATGAAAAGTGAAGCTGCTTTGCAGAAATAAATCAGCCCGTTGGGGTCAAGCTAGAGGAGTTGATTGTGGATTATTTGTCAAAGTGCAAAGGGGTGACAGGTAAAAAATGTCTGTGATGTCAAAGGACTGTCACAAACACACAAAATTTATCCGGTGGATGGGGTATCTTGAGGTGATTAATTATGAGTAATTTACTGCCAGCTCTGTGGGCTCAGCCCCAGCCTGTGCCAGACCTTGGCTCCAAAGCTGCACTTTGAGATGCATTAGAAGCCATCAGAGCACTGTGGGTTTGCCCAGCAGAGTCAGAACTTAAACTGTGATCCCAGCCCAGGGGAAACTGCATTTTGAGCTCAGCTGAATAAACAGCCTGAAGGATGCAGCACTTAGGGAACAGATTTACTGGTGGAGAGGAAAGGAGAGAGATCCATGAGACAAGGCTGAGGAGATGAGATTTTCACCACCCTGGCTCTCAAGTCAGCCACTCCTACGGGTCATGCTTTAAACTCCCTGTTAGTTCATGCCTAAAGCTGCAAAGGCCTTAAAAACCAGATGAAAATTCAGTCAAGCACATGGAAAGAAAGCCCTGCAATAACACAACAGGTAAAGCTCCAGCAGTTTTATTCTCAGCTGTGATGCCACCTCAGCGGGGTGGCTGTGCCCTCTGCAAAGCACAGCCACGGCTGGGATGCAGCACGTTGTTGATGCTGGATGGGCTTTGGGAGGGATTTTGATTCATTCAGGACTGCCTTGCCGATCTAATGGGAACTGGCCACGTTCAGGGAGATGAAACGCAGAGCAGGCTCCATCCAAAAAGGGCTTTTACAAGTGGTGTGTGCACTAAGCCCTGCAGGATGCCAGGACTTCCCTGCATTTCCTGGCGAAAATCGTGAACCAAGGAACAGCCGTTTTGAAGATCAGTAATTCTGCAGACTGAGCTACATCCTGCACCTGTTAAATGGGGAGGAGAGGACTTGTCACTGCCTTCACCAGAGCAGTTCAAACCCTCAGCCCCGGATATCTTTGATTTTTCACTCCCTGCCTTGAGCACTCACTGGAAGCACGATGATTAAGTGGTGCTCCCGTGTGTGGTGCAGACACACAAGGGGGAGGCATCTCAGGATCTGAGTCCTATTGATGTGAACACCTAAACCCTTCAGACAGCTTCAAAAAGAGACTGAAAGCTAAATACCTACTTATTCAGTCCTGGAGTACAGGCTGAAATCACCAGGGGATTCATTCCCACCCTTGTGGTCTCTCTGCTAGACCACACTGCCTCCCAGTTAATTAATTCTATTGATTTGTTTGTTTTTATTGGCCTTTTCACACTCAGCAGTTATTTAGGACTTACATGGGTAATGCATTTTCCCATTAAATTGATCCTACTCTATATATCCTTCCATGCACTTATTTGAAATTTCCCTGGCAAGTATTTTTATGTTTTCAAGCTGAATGTTGATTCATATTACTTAACACACCCTGCAAGAGGTAGGGGGGAAGAAAGTGTGGAGCAGAGTAACCAATAAAATTGGCTCTTTAAACTTGATTAATGGCCAGGGAGGGTAAAACATTTCCCTCCAGCAAAATAAACAAAACAACCCAGAGCATCAGATGTAGCAGAACCTGCTGGGATTGGACTCACTTTGCTTCCACAGGGCCATAACAAAACCCCAATCTGCCTTCCTGCTCCGTTTCTGAGCTGCTCCATTTGGGATCCAACCAATTTGGGTCAGTGAACTTATTTTTGGAGTGGTGTGTCCTGGTGGCTGTTCCAGACCTCAACAGGGAGCCAAGTCATGGCTCCTGGCCAGGCTGAAAGGAAACTTTGTGCCCAGCAGTGGCCTTGGCGTGCAGCTGAATTCCAAATTCTGTCCCCTTCAGCAATAATTTACACCTGATGGCAGCTGCTGGGAGAAGGCTCCAGCCATCACTTAGCAGGAGAGCGTTCAAGGGCCAAGGATATCACGGGGTAGCTCAGTGTGGGTGATTTGGTCTGGAGCTTAACTCCAGCTACTGCTGACAGGGACATCATAAACCCTGGGAGGGAGGGGAAAAGGAGAGATGGGAGCTCGGTTTCATATTTACACTCAGAGCGAAAATGAAGCTGTTGAGCTGCTGTCATGCTTTGGAAAAATGAACAAATACAAACTGGTGAAAGACCAAAGTATTAGAGTGGGTACAAATGCATTGAGGTGGCATTGAGCAAGTTTGAAATTTTAATATAGAAGTCACTCAATATTAAGTTAACCAGAAAACCCCTTTTGCTTTAGACCCAAAAAATCCCTTCTGGCAGAATAAATACTGACTAAAGAACAGTCCCATGTCCCATGGGCTGGACACTGCCAGTCTGCTCAGCAGGAACCACCCCCTGGCTATGGACAGCCCCTGCAACTCCTGGATGGGGCTAAACAGCTCTGGAAACAACTATGGGCAGCTGCTTGTGTCTGGTTTTTAGAAGCAGACTATGCTGTCATGAAATGCTGCTCCTCTAAGATGGGAAATAAGTTTCCAGAGGTGTTTTGAAGCCTAACCTTTCAAACCTACTCCTCTGCTCAGTGGGAGTCACTTCCAGAGTGACTGACTTGCCCTTGTTCGATTATTTATGCACCCTCAAGTTTCCTGGATCTTTGCTGGTTTTTTTAAACCCAGCGATCCTGAAACAAGGTGATGTTAACCCCTCCTGGGTTAAGTCCTGGGCTGAGATGGTGATCTGGAAATGGCTCCAGGTTTTAGAACAATATCAGGTCAGTGGCTCCAACACCAACTTCTGCTCAGGAGCAGCCACCTCTTCACTTGGAGACACCCTGGCATATCCCACGGACAGACAGGGCAGCAAAACTCCCCCACACACCTCACACGGAGCTGACTGGGGAGGAATACTCAAGCTGACGAGATGGACAGCACGTCAGAGCATCCCGGTGCGCAGCAGCACCTCTCCCTGAGCAGCACTGACATCTCTCTCCAGGGATGCAGCATTAGGAGAAGCCTGTCCCCAGCCCGTGCACATCAGCGTGCATAAATAAACCCCAGCAACACCAGCTTTGTCAATCTCCGTGACAGAGATCACAGCATGTGGATAAGGAGCCCGGCCAAAAGCACATTTCTGTTCCTCTCTCCATCATTAAACTTGATAGCTGAGTGATAGGCAGCTATTCAGTGAGATTAAGGCTTGCAATGAAAAGAAAAGACACAGCAATCACAAACTTTCCTCCCTCCATTTCTGTATATAAACATATTTTCGGTTCAGTTTACAGTGAGGGAACAGCACAGAAGGGCAATCTCCATCGGAGAAACATCTCCAGCCCATTCACAATGAAATCTATTATCTCAAGTTGTTCAGGCACAACAAAAGACTCTTGCCAGGAGGAGCTGTGGACAAAGAGGAGAACTTATCAGGTGGGATATCTTTTAAACCCAAATGAGTTTTGGATATTTTCACGACTGCACCTCCCTGGGTCTCGCTCAGAACGTGGGACTGGGGTTTAATTGCTCTCAATCTGGCCGGGACTCACACTAAGCCTGACATTTTGATGAGCTTCCTAAGCAGCAGACAATTGGCACATCTTGGAAAAACATTTACTGGCCAGGGATAAGAAATCAATTCAAACCTCAGATAACCACCTCAGATCAATGGGGCTGCCTCACCGACACGCCAAATATTTATTTATAAACGCAGGATAAGTGGAACCAAGGGCACCTTGCTGCCAAGTTATTAACAGCAGCAACTGCGAGGCAGGATGGATACACAGGGTAGGGACTCATCTGTCTCGTTTTAGACATCCACAAAGTTGACTGGGGAGGGCAGGCACATCTGGCCTGCTTGGGAAGAGCGTGCTTGATTAAGCTGAACAGGTCCACAGGAGACTCCTCGCCAGTGATAGCTCTGAGGAAGCCCAATATTAGACCTAATGAGCTGTCAGAGCCGATGAATCCACCTCTGGACATTAAAAGCTCCCTTCAAAAGGATCTTCCAGTACCTGCACAGCTCAGTGTTTTAATCTGATCTATGATGTGCACCAAGAGGTGCTCTCCTGTTAGTGCTTCTTTAGGAAAACACACATTTTTTCTAAGGGGAAGGCAATTCCCTGGCAGCACAGCTATGGGTCAGCTCCCCACCTAATTCTGGGAAGTTGAAGCAACTCATTTAAAAGGTCTCTGCTTCAGTCAGAGCAGCCAACGCAACAGAGCAAGGTGAAAGAGGATGTTCAAACAGCTCCACTGCAAACTCCCCAAGGCCTGGTGGTGCCCATGCCAGCAACCATCTCACTGCAGGTATCTTACAGGGGTCAAATGCATCAAGGATCTCAACGAGAGTCCCAAGCACACAGATTTCATCTGCCTAGAACAGGACAAATTCCCACTGTCCTCTCTCCCAAATGCACCACCTCAAATTACACTGGAGCATCAGGCAGAGCTCGCAGGAATCGTGTAACTCTCGTGAAGAGATCTCTCATCTGAAGCCTCAGTGGGCATAATTAGTAAATCGAGTTGCTTGCTCTGCAGATCTAAACCTTGTTTTTTCCCCCCCTCCCTCAAACTTTAGTGTGGCTTCCACTGCAGCATTTGAAGTGTTAGTGGAATTTTCCTGTGCTGGACACACTCCTACCAAGTAGAGATACAGGAAAAGGTGGGACCCTGCACGCCGTGGAGGAATTCATGAGCTGAGAGCAGGTGATGGGCACTCACTCAAAGCAGCAGCTCCCAGCTACTGATTAATTCAAAATCAGGCATAAAAGCTGCACATTTTGTCCAAATTGCTTTCAACAGAGGAGCTTTGTCTTCTCTCTGCACCTCAGACACCTGAGGTGTAAATGTAGATACAAAAGCTGTGAGAAGTAGAATCGTGGAATGGTTTGGTTTGGAATGGACTTCAAAGATCATCTCATTCCACCCCTGCCATGGGCAGGGACACCTTCCACCATTCCAGGCTGCTCCCAGCCCCGTCCAACCTGGCCTTGGACACTTCCAGGGATCCAGGGGCAGCCACAGCTTCTCTGGGCACCCTGTGCCAGGGCCTGCCCACCCTCACAGGGAACAATTCCTTCCTAATATCCCATCTAAACTTACTCTTTTAGTTTAAAGCCTTCCCCAACTGTCCTGTCACTCCAGACCCTTGTAAAAAGTCTCTCCCCATATTTCCTGTAGCTTTTTCAGGCACTGGAAGGGCACAATTAGAGCACCCCAAAGCCTTTTCTTTTCCAGGCTGAACAACCCCAATTCTCCCAGCCTTTCCTCACAACAGACCTGCTCCATCCCTATAACCAACCTGGTGTCCTCCTCAGGATCCTACAGGATATAAACATCTAGCAGAGGGAAGATGAAATCCCTCAGCAGCATTTGCAGGATGGCTCCAAAATGCCACCATACATTACACATAATATATTCCAAATTAACAGTGTGCCCATGCCTGTGGGGGGAAAAAGGCAGGGATGAGGGAAAAAAAAAAGCAGAGAGGAAGAATCTGGCCTCCCCCTGGCTTGCTCCAGCCTTGCAAGGTCTTGTTTGCAGTACATGGCAGATGAGGAAATATTTCAAAGATGTTTTCTGAGTCCATTCAAGCTACACCCAACAGCACTGAGGATGCTGCGTGCAGTCACTGTCACTTAATGTCACTGTAAAAGTCAAATCCTCGCTTCCTTACTCAGTTCACCAGCAAAACTGAGCATCTCCAGTCAATTCAATTTACTTGAGACTCCTGAGATGAGTGGTCTGCCCACTGTTGGTTACGGGCACAGTTAAAAGTGACTCGCCCCAAAACTGCACAGTGTCTAAGTCTGACCTAGTTTACTTCTGCAGAGACCCTTCAGATGGGTCCTAGAGTGACTCATGAAAAGGAGAAATTTTGTTTAATACCAAATCTAATAAATGAATAGCCCAGAGGCCCATCCCTTCCAGCACTGTCACCTGGTTGCTGTGTTTTGACACATCCAGCTGCTCACACATCTCGAGCTCCCTGACACCAGCAAACCTCTGGAAATCACAAATGCCATCTTCAGAGCTAAACCTGGGCTCAAGCCAGGCCTGCTGAAAGATATATAAGGGTAATTAGACTTTCAAAAAAAGGCTAAAAAGGCCTGTTGCCATCACGCTTTCCAGGGGAGTCACTCGGGACAGTTCAAAAGACCCTGTTTTATCTCACAAGAGTTTGATGAACAACCATTGCTTTCCCAGAGGAGCGTGCCCAGATGAACAGAAGGGATCACCACAGCTCTCTCTAGATAACACCTCCCGTGACCTTTTCTGCTCTGAGGAGCAGCGGGAAGAGAAGTTTGTGCTGCTCTCCCTCAGGAGATCCAGCACATCCCCTCTGTGCTGGTGAAACAGGTCCCGCTTGTCACTACTCCCTGTTCGATATCCAGTTACACTCTGCCTGAAAAGAGCTCTTTGGTGCCCTTTTAGAGTCCCAAGAGAACAGTTTGAGCAGTTCTGCTCACACACCGGGCCTGGAAGGCACCACACACCCAAAGCAGCACAAGCACTGAGTGTGTTGGGCTGTCAGCTCCTTGGGAAATCAGATTAAAAAGTTCCTTCTGCCTTGGATTAGATCTTCTGAAAAGGATCCCAGCTACCTCTCACCACAGCTTGAGGATTGAGCCAGAGCAGCTTCTTTTCCATGTAGTATTTTGAAGAGTTTTCCCACCTTTCTCTTTGGCAGCTTTTACCAGAGCCCTGCGTTTAAAGCCTCTCTGCACATCTCCATTCTCCTGCAAGGCTCTTCAAGAGGTTGCTTATTAATATTCCTTAATAAAACCTACCAGAATAAAATCTTTCCTAATTAATAGTGTTGGAGTGCCTTCTCCATTATTCATTAGGATGAAGAAATGGGTTATTCCTTCGCAGCATCTTCCAGAGGAGCAGAATTACTGAGGTTATTCTGATACAGTTCAAGTGTCTCCAGCTGCAGCTGTAAATTTCCACTCGGATTTTCTGTCATTCCTCCTCCTCTGAGATCATGTGCTCTGGCTGCTAATCTTCCCTGCACATTCCTGCTGTGTCCTGCACGGCCCAGAATTCCAGGGGCACACACACACAAAGCAAAAGCACAATCTTTCCACACATCCAAAGCTCATCGAAACACAAGAATGTTCATATTTAATGTGGCCTGGCATGTTTTGCCTTTTCCTTTCGGAAGCAATTTGAAGGGCAACACAGCAAAAACTTGTGCTGTTTTCATCCCTCCACTCAACATTTAGCACACCTACAGACAGCTTTGGAATGATGGCCTTTGTAACAGGTGTTTTGTCATGGGACCAGGCATTAGGAAAGAATTAAGGATGGTAACAAGAAACACCAGACTCCAGCAGGCAAAAATAAAGTCTTTAGGCTAACTCCCTAAATTCCCATTCCTTAATTCCTAATTAGGCAATTAGCTGATTCCCATCCCATCCCTAGCTGAAGAGAACAGAATTATCATCCTCCTTTCTGCTAAAAATGCGAATTGAGCTGGAAAGCGTTCCCTGTTCTTCACATGCAGGGAGTGTGGTGGTGGGGAAAGAGATTTTTCCTCTCAGCTCACGTATCAAATATTCCGACAAGTCAGGTGAAGAGAGGTGAGAGAAAAGATGGGGGGAATCAACAGTTTAGGAAAATTCCTCTTCAAGCAAGGTGGATAAATTGATTTTTGATGTATTGCATCCTCTGGTTCTAACCTATGGGTGGAAGCAATCCCCAGGAATAAGAAATACCCACAGTGGCCATGAGCACTGTGATGTTCTCTGCCTGGTTGGGTCCAGTGTGATTTCAGGAAAGCTTTTGGCTCCCAGGGAAGAAGTACTGAGATATTTAAGGGATATTTAAAAGGCGTTATGTTTTCTTCTTTGCCTCAAATAATGGGAATAATCTGCCATTTTCCATTTCACCCCCTGTGTCACAGTGCAAACCTGCCCAGAGCCAGGAGCTGGGAGCACTGAAGCAATATTTGCTTGAAGGACCTCAGGAGCCTTTCACTGCAGAATTCATCCCTTTTTTCTGCCCCAGAAGCAGCCCCTGGGAAGGCATTAGACATTGGGAAATGCCATGACAAGGGAGAATTCCATCCTGGAGCCCTAAAGCAAGTTAATCACACACTCTGATCCTCCCACTCCTACAGGAGCCTCCCAGTGCCTGCTTTTCCCTGGCAGAGGCAGATTTCCAGTTTGGGGGTCACCCATGGGCGCCTTAGAACTTGTCTGAAACCCAGCGGGGTCAACTGAAAGGATCAGAACCTCCCTGAGTGTTTTTCCCAATTGGAAAGTGATGCTTGGAGATGACAGCAGATGCCCAAAGTGCCCCTGCTCCTGACAGGTCCTTCCCCCAGGACTGGGGGAGTCGGGGGTTTGATGTGAAGCAGCTCAGCACAGTCACTCTGCACCTCCCAGGAGCTGGGGGCACCTGAAACAGCTGCTTTTGTACCCAAAAACAGCCTGGAGTCCACTCCAGCATCTCCCTGGATCCAAGAGCCCAGGCAGCCACCAGCATCCTCTGCTTGTCAGGCAATTATCAAAGAACTCCTCCCCTCAGGCTCCCTCCTTCCCCACAAACACGGAGCTTCCCATGGAATCATGGAAGCAGGGCAGTTCCTTGACCTTGCCTGAACACCTGGGAGATGTGCAGAGCCACAAACACACCCCAAAAGCTGCTTTTGCAGCCCTCAGTCACTCCCTGAGGGAGCAAAACTCCCTGAAATCCATCCATGTTTTGACTGAACGAGAACAAAGGAGAACAGAATACATTTAAAAGAAATT
Organism: Eulacestoma nigropectus; assembly: GCA_013397775.1. Lineage (NCBI taxonomy): Eukaryota > Metazoa > Chordata > Aves > Passeriformes > Eulacestoma > Eulacestoma nigropectus. Next base: position 667,138 of record VZTE01001282.1, on the reverse strand, counting down.
AAAATTGTTTCGCTGCCATAGGCTAAAAAAACACAACAAAATCCCCTTTCCCTTGGGCTTGGAGTTTGATTTGTATTTCAATAAAAATAAATCAAAGTGGACAGATTAGTGTGGTTTGAAATGCAAATGCTTTGAAAACGTTAAAGGACAAACAACAAGGTGGCGTGTTCTCAGTTTATTTTTGGTTATTATTTTTATTTACCCTTTGTTCTTAAATGATCCTGTGGCTCCTATGTGCCTGATGGAAAGTTTTGCTCTGTGCAGCAAACCAGCTGTAAGAAACAGGGAAACAGGGAGAGTTTCTCCTGCAATATTTCCTTATGACTGAACAATGCAAAGTAGCTCCGTAATTTAAATATTGATCCCAAGGCACATCCTAAAGCCTCACAAAGCTCCTGGGTTGTTTTGGCTCAGCCTGAATCCAAGTAAATCGCAGCAAACAGTTTTTCAGGTGATACTCAGGGCACTGGGATTTGAGAGTTTGTTTCTGATCTCACTTAAACAAATAAAAGAGAAGCACCCGAGTCAGTGGTGGAGTTACCTCAGGGCCAGAAGGGGAGGACTGGAACCAGACCCAGCCGTGGTTTAAAGAGGTTTTCAGGGTAATCCATAATTAATAAGGTTCCAAGTTAATGGACAAAATTAATTGAGAGTGCACAAGGTGCTTGCAGAGAGTGATGAGAGCACTCAGCAGGACAGGTACGACCTTCACGAGCTTCTCACAAAGCGGCTTTTACAGAGGTAAACATTTAATAATTTAATTACATTTGTCTGAGGCAGATTCAGCCCTGAACGCCCCCCAGTGCTGCTGACACCCAGCGAGGTGTCCCCACCCAGGGATCCCACAAGAGCTGTCAGCTCCATCCCGACTCCCCCAGCAGATTCCCCATCCATGGAAAGGTCTCAGCACACAGAGGAAGCAAATCTCCACCACCGGCTCCCTGAGCACAGCTGAGCCAAACATCATGGACTTTTGAATTCAGCAAATTGAGCTAACAAAGCTTTTCAACGCTTGGCTTTTATTTCTTCAAACAGCTTTTCTGAAAGGACTGAAGGAACACGTTCTCTTTGCAATGGATCACAAGATCTTGTGAAACCAAGCAAACGGAAGCCAAGGAGGCTTTCAAGTGCTGAGAAAGAAAAGAACTCCCTAAATTCCTTGGACCACTCCGTGTTCCTCCCAAGATAATTTCACACTAGTATTAGAGGCAGAGATTTAAGCCAGAACTTCCAATTCTTCCAAACCTCAGAGGTCTCTAGAGCCCGGCCTTGGGATCTGGTCTCACATGGAAGACAGATATTCCACAACTTGCAGACCTAGATTAAGTGTCAATTTCAGCTGGAAGCTGTCTAGCAAGAGAGATTTGTCTGGTATCATCTGCACACACTCCAAGGCAGCTGACAAATTTAGTGAGCTCTTTTAAGAGACTTGAACAGAGGATTTGAAACCCCTCCCAGGCAACAGGAGAGAATAAAGTTCTGAATTCAGGTCTAAGAAGGAAGGAGAGACAACAAGAAAATGATCTTGTGGTCACAAATGTCCCAGATTTGGGATATTTTGTCCTGGGAAGAGTTGTAAATTCTGAGTGAACACATTTAAATGTGAAAGAATTCCTACCCATGTTTATTGCTGCCAGGGAAGCAGAGACAAGAATGTGCTTCAGTGGAAGAGGTCTGTGAGGAATTTTGTGCCACCCACACACCCACTAACTTCACTTATTTGCAAAGATAAAGGGTCACCGGCTTTCCACAGGGCAGTCCCCACCCCTGCAGCCTCCTTTCACAAAGCACAAGGGCAGGGGGAGGCATTTTCCAGAGCCCAGTCTCCTCCCAGGAATTGCCTTCTCTTGATGCCACGATGAATTTTTGCTTTTTCCTATACCCCTCTCATATACCCTTTCCTACAGCTTTGCCTGTATCCTTAGTGCTTTTAGCCCACATACTTGCAATTCCCTAAGTCTGATAACTGGCTTAGACCCAAAGTTCCGTTAAGCCAAGAGACCAAACATCTTGGAAACCTCGAAATTGGGTCAAAAAGCCCCGGACACCAAGGTCCTCTCCAGAACACCTTCAGTAAACCAAGACAGGCCCATCCAGGGGGAAGGTTCCTCAAAATGAGGGCTTCTCTTGAGCCTCTCACTGGGGAATCTTTGACAGAGATGCCGATTTGCAAGGTCTATAACCGTATACGTGAATTATCGCGTGGGTGCGTTTTTGGGGTGGGCATCCTGGTGTGCATCTTTCAGGTGTGCATTTTTGATGTGCATTCAGGGGTGTTCCTACCTGGATGGGGTGCACCAGAGGATCCTTAAATAAACACCGAGGTAAAGCCCTTTTTCCCCTCTAACCGTGTTTGGCTTTTAATCCTAAACCCAGGGAAAGGCAACACTCTGAGTTCAAGAGACTCGCTTGTATGAGGACTTGAGCTATGGACAGCTCCAGGGTGATGGGGAAAAGCCATCCAGACAGTTCTCAAAAGATATTGTAACCCCTTATTTGCCTGCTCAGGAGAGGCAATATCAGCACGTCTGAGACTTGTTGTGCAATGCCCATTTTTCAAAGATAAATGAAATTTATCTAGCAATTGTCAGAACATTAAATCTGTCTTTGCAGCTACAGAGCATTTCTCAGCCATCCCAAGTGCCAAGGGGAGGGCCAAAATACTTCGCTTTTCATATCAGAACTCCAGGGAACACTAAGCAACCACAGCCTTTACCGTCACAAGATGCCACTGGAATAAAAGCGCCGCTTGAAAGTTGGAAAAACATGAATTTCACTTCTCCAAATGCTCCCCTCACCGAGGGCATGGCACATCCCAAAGTGGTCTTGAACACCCTCTAGTTAAAATTCAGAAATATGCTGCTTGCTCCAGTTCCTAGGAAGCGCTGCCACCTTGTATTTAGACACAGAGTTTAGAAGCGCAGCTATGAAAATTAAATGGAATTAAAGGGACAAATCAGGGCTTTGCTCTGTACAGCAGCACACGGGGAAACAGCTCCTGCCAGCACTGGGCTCTGCACCAGAGCAAGGCCCCTTAACTTCACTTGGAGGATGCAGAAAGAATAGTTTTTTAAAAGGAAAACACATTTTGGAAGATGTTCTAGTCCACTGTGGACTTGATTCTCTTCTTTCTACACATTTTTAGGCGGTGTTTAACACAGCTGGGCACAACCCATCCATCAAGAGGGACAGACACACATTGAGCTGCAGCCCCCAAGAATTAAACATGCCCCAGGTCAGCTGCACTGGAGGAGGAGCAGGAGCCAGAGCAGCCTCCATCCTCTGCCACTGGAGCACACCAGGCCCTGTCACTCTGAGCTACAACTGTGTTTTATAATCTCTTTTCACTGATGTAAATACCACAGCAGCCTGAAAATGGCCCTGTAGATGAATGTAGCAACGAGGCTGAGATGATAAATATGGTTTAGAACATTAATGTTTAATCCATCACCTTTTAGCACAAAGCAGCAGCAGATATTACAGCACACGAGGCACTTGCCGAACACTCAAACTTTTGGGAGGCAGCCCCAGCAGCTTTTTCCTTTCCAAATATATTCTCCCTTTATGAATTCAGCAGAGAGTATCACTTGCCCAGTTTCAGCAAAACTGCAGCCAGATGTCAGCTTTGATCTCATCACCACATAACGAGGAGAGAGAAAGGACAAATAGGTTACCCTGCACTTCAGCAAGAGGAAGAATTAACTCCGCTGCTCCTTGCAGCACCATCTGGGTTTGGCAAAGTTAATTCTCATCCATGTCAAGGGTTCATCCAAGGAAATAATTTTATTTTCCAAATGCTATTCCTTCCTGTTTCTTCTGGATACGTAATGCCTGATCCCCTGACCTACTCCTTCTGTCCTCATTATTCATACTTTAAGCATCTTAAAACAAAAATACTGCAGACAACTGCTAGAACCAGTGCTGGGCATTTAAGGCATATTTTTAATACATAAAGTAACATGCTGGGACGGATTTCTCATCAGGAGTGAAATGAAAGGCGAAAACCACAACGCCCTACTCAAGGCTACAGGCCAGGAAAAGCAGAATGCAGGAAAAGCAGAGCTCAGCCTCCCTTCCAACACCCCAAGGACAGAAATTGCTCAGTGGCACTGGGGATGAGGCACTGCAGGACCGAAAGGCACAACTGCTCCACCAGACACAGCCCAAGCTCCGAAGCACACAGGGCCCCATTCCAGAAACACCTCACTTCTCTCCTCCGAGACACCACTGGGTCACCAACTCCAGTCTTTGATGCATTTCAGAGTCTTCAAAAGACAAAATGTTTCAATCTCCACCATCTCCTCACCCAGTGCCCCTCCAAGACACCACTGGGTCATCAACTCCATCCTTAGAGTCAACTGAGTCTCCGAAAGGCAAAACATTTCAACCTCCACAGTCTCCTCACCCCAATGCCCCCAGCAGTACCTTTCTCTTGCCAGGTGCCTGCACACAGCTGAGAAATCCTTGTGGTGCAGCAGCTCCTCATCCTGCAGCAACTCCTGCAGCACCTCAGACCTTCATCACCTGGCCTGGCCCACCTGGCTGGTTTAAATAGAGCTGTGGGGCGGAGCTGGAGGGCAGGTGCTTCCCTTAAAGGGCCTTTGGTACAATGGAAACCCTTCCTCATCTCAGCAGGGGTGTGGGTCCCTGCATCAAACCCTCCCAAAACAGGTTTTGTTACCAGCAGAAAAAAGTTAACAAAATTATGTGAAAATTTGCTGCATTTCCCATTAATATTCTTAATACTCTTTTAAGTGTTGTGTTTTGAAAGCGTTATTCTTGATTACAGCAAGATCTTCCTTCCAGGTGACCAACCAATTATTACAAATTGGGTGTTTTTTAATTTCCACTTTCATATCTCTAATTTTTTTTGTTTCAAAATGCACAACACTGATGTCTACCTGACATGTCCCATCATGTCAAATAAATGCTCTGTGCTGTTCCCATCCTAAGCACAGAGTAAGGCAGGGCAGATTATAATACAATTTTCCATCAAATTCATTGCCAAAATCTGTAAGGACAGCTGCTAATTAGCAGAGATCTGAACCACCTTATTCTTTAGATCAAAGTGTCCCCTGTTTGAGTTTGTAATGAAATAGCCTAACACTTTGAAGAAGAAAAGAATTATATTAATTAGGGGGAGGGGGGAATAGTCAATGTCTGTGGATTCGCCTGCGATCTTCTCTTTTAGCACAATCCCCTGGACTTTTAATTTCACTGGAAATGCTGATGGATCCAAATTTCAGGGAAATCAATTTCAAAGTTTCAAGTTGCTCTCAGAACTTGCTGTAACTCTCTCCAGCTTGTGGTTGCTCCATCCTTGAGGGTTCCAGACATCAAAACGCTTCAGCTGCAATGGGAGTGACAACCTCGTGTGTCCTGCACTGTCGGTTCTCCAAGTACCCACCAGGTTTTTTGGCCACTCTTCAGGTCCTTGCACGAGGACTTAAGACATGACAGGGATGATCTCTGCCGTATTTGTCTCGTTGATCAGCTGAAATAAAGGCAGGGAAAACGGGGATAAGGCAAATCTGAAGTTATTCCCCACCCAGCGGATCGCGTATCTGGAGCGCCTGGCAAGGTGTGAAGATCGTGTTTGTGGTTTCTGGGAATCTGTGGGAGCTCTCCTGCTGAGAGCTCGACCCAGAGCGTTTCATGTTGTTGGAGACATATGTTCCATCTCTCCTGCTGGGAGCTCGGCGTGGCTTTGCAGCTTCCCTGCCTCTCTTGCTGTCCCGGGAAACATCTGGGAGTACCTTGGTGGCATAAGAACACCCAAACCCAAAGAGAATTCACCAGCCTCAGCAGGGTGGGAGGAAAAAAGTCCCTCTGTGGGTGTTTAAAGTGAATTCCTTGGGGATGTCAATCCACACACACAGAGGGGCCAAGTCTGAACCTGGTTCTGACAGTGCTGGGAGGTTTCCGCTGAAGGTGCAGGAGTTTTGCAAGATGAGGTGATACCAACCAGCTCAGGGTTTTAAGGGGATGTGCAGCATTGCATTGGACATTTGACCCCAGGAATAGTTCCATCACGTTTGGGATGGCTGTGCTGTAAAGGGCAGGCAATTTCTGAAGAGAAGTTGGCTCCTCTGTAGTCAGAGGAGGGTTTTTAGCAGCAAAGCTCTGTTTGATCTCACTTCAAACTGATGTTAACTGCTTTTATAGGTCATTTCATTATTGCCTCATTGTAGGAGATTGGAACTCATTAATATGCAGCAGATAAAACCCTTTGCATTTTAACATGCTAATTTCTAGGTGTCCATATGGCAATAAAATCAGGCTTTGAGCCATCCATCCATATCTTTATGTGTCCGTCTATATAGAAAACAATTTTGTGGTCTAGTGAGTAGGGCACTAAACTGGGAGTTGAAACTGGGGCTGTTGCTGTGTTTGCCATTGACTTTGGAGACAGGAACACGAACAGATTATTATGGGCTACACCAGGCTGTGAACTCCCCATCTGCCATCCGCTCTTGAGCAATGCCCCACTAAAACAACTTCTGTCCTGCAGAAAAGCAAAGGAATTCAACCCTTTAATGAAAAGTGGGGGCTGCTCCGTGTTCATGGAGAGGCACCAAGTGAGCATGGCTGAGTTACAGCCCCGGGCTGGTGGTTGTACTCGAGTTTCACATCCCCAGGTGCTTTTTTACACGGCTGCTGCATTTCCCTGCATTTTGGAAAAGCTCTGTGGGGTCTCTGTGCATCCCTTCTTGTGTTTGTACCACTGAACCTTCACCAGGCTGAAATCTCTCACTGCATAAAAGCTTGGGGGGCGAGGGAAAGGAAGGAGGCTCTTCCATACACTTATAAATTATAAAAGCAGTGAATGCCATCTCTGACATTTCGAAGAAGGTGATTTCCTTGTAGGTGGGTAAAGAGATTTACGGCATCTTCGGGTGCCATAAAGTGCCACTGTGGGGCCCACATAGACAAATGCAGATGCAGCCTCTTTGTTGCTCCTCTTCAGCTCTTGTTACTGAATTTCTGCTCCTCTCTGTTCACTTTCTTGATGTATTTTCCCTGTTGGGTTTTAAATTTGTTTTCAAACAGATAAATGAGGATGTGCTTTCTTTAGCTGAACACTTTGGATGGCACTGGAACCGCTCTACCTGGTGGGAGAGAACAGCACGTTCCGGCTGATGCACTGAAGATGGTTCCTGTTGGGATAGCTTAATTGCCTTTCTGCTAATTAGCTTTCTATCTAAGTCTTATTAATTTTGCTTTAGCAAAGTTGCTCCGAGTCAAAACCTGCTAAATTAGTATTTTTAAATTCTGCCTTTCATCTTCTCCCCTACTACCGGTGCAGCCCCAAGTTGAGAGACAGAAAGATCCAAGCTTGGAGCTGCTCTCAGAGAGAGCCAATAAATCACAGGCCACTTGTGCAGGTTTGTGCTCAAAGAGCATCACCCAGAGTGGCCTCCGCTCCCAAGGACAAATGGACCCATCTGTTCCTCTCGCTGTAGAAAGGCTTCTTAAAAAATGGCAAACTTGTAATGTTCCACCCCGGACCGGCAGCCTCTAAATTACTTTTCCTGCTGCAGGGAACATTTTGCCACGGGCAGGGAACATGGGCTGTGTAGCCTGCAAAAGGCTATTTTTGCATCCCTGTTATCTCTGGAAGTGCTCTGAGGCCACTCAGTGATTAAAGATCGGTCAACGTGTTCTGGCTAAATGAGTGGCTGTTTGTTTCCCAGCTGAAGAGCTCTTCTAAACCAAAGCCCTGTTCACCAGGAAAAAAAAGCTTCTATTCCTGAGCAAACAAATGAATAAGAATTTCCATCTTCTCATTATTTAAGTCTTCCCCTGCCCCCCCAAACAAAAACATTATCTGCAACCAGCGCAGCTAAGAAACCACATGAATAATTCACTCTAATTTCACACCATTTAAGCTACTTTACTAGCCTCTAATTAACATGTGTAGATTATTTAAGGAGGAGAAAATTGCTTTGAGATGCAGGTAAGAGTAAGCTGACTGTCCCCATGTATTGTGTGATTTGCTGCCTTCTCAGCGCCCGGCCATGCTGATGAACCTCCCAGGGTCATGGCAGCTGAAGACAAAAGTGCATTTTGTGAAGAGTGGGCTAACAATGTCACTGCAGATCCCATGGAACGTCCAGGATTCCGTGGAAATTGGAATTTTGAAGGACAGTATTCAATGCTATGTCCCCAGCCTGCCCTGGCAGCAGAGGCCTCAGCAGTTTCCTTGGCTGATCCCTTCCCTGTCATTCCCAGGTTGTTCTGGAGCTGGGGGTTAATTTTGCGGGGTCCTCCTTTGTCACCGAGGGGGGGGACATCAGGAGAACAAATCAAATCAAGCTTTGCAGGACACCAGGCCTGTACACAGGCCTCTGCAATTCACCACTCTCATTTCTGTGTGCTCAAGGTTTGTATTTTTTCCTCTTTGAATGCCCAGAGAAGCTGATCTGACAGTCAGGGGCCAGTTCAGAACAAGGAGCTGCCCTCCCAGGCAACTTGTGGCATCTGTCAAGGTGTTGTGGTGAGGACAGACCTGGCTTCCAGAAGATCTTTAATCCCCTTTTTTTCCACACCTTGTAGACAATCTAAGACTCCTTTTGATGGAGATGCTCCCTGAAAATCATTCATCAGGAATGACTTGGAATGGTGTGCACCTCAAGCAGATTTTCTCCTCCCATCTTTGAGGCTGCCTGGGGAACACACCCATGTTTCCTGTCAGAAACAGCTCCTGTTTGCCCCAAAATCAGCTGTCTGGAGAACAAATCACAGCTCTGAGCCAGAACCCTGCTGTTCCCTGAGAGCAGGCAGCTGCCAGAGGCAGAGCTAAAGCTCCACTGCAGTTCCCAAATGCACCTAAACATCCTAATGGGAATTATCAGTGCTCTCAGATGGTGCTTAGGGGTTACAGGCAGATATTTCTCAATATTTTGCCAACAATCTGATTTCTGACACTTGTTTTTACACTGGGATGTGCCCATGTGGAGGTTTGTGTACACACAGGGCATTAAAATGCTGGAGGCTCCTGGGGTTTCCACAAAAGAAACCGAAAAATGAAAGTCCAAAGCAATCTGGTCACTTAATCATCTGAACTGGGAAGGGATTGGTACAGAGAACTGGGCTGAGAGTTGGCCAGGGTGAACAGTGAACTCATCTTAAGCTCAGGAAATGGGGTAATTATACCTAAATTGCCTTTCATAATTAAAAAGATGCAACAAATGAATCAGATCTCATCTTCAGATAACGTTAACCTGAACGCCAGGGTCTGAGCATTGCTGAAGGAAATGGTGGTTATCAGATTAATGGCAAGTGCATTTTCAAGCTGATTAGCTAAAAGCCCAAGAAAATGGAAAAAGAAACAGGCTGCTATTTAACAGCACGAGCTGAGCATTTCCATACCAGTAAATAAGAGGTAGGATAATAAAATCCTCATTAAGCTGCTGAGGCCTATTTGGTTTTGTTTTCTTTTTAAGGAAATGTTTTAACTCTGCAAAGAAGCAGGAGCAAAACTTGGGTTCACACAGGCTTTAATTGCCTGGGGATGCTTTGCCAAGTCCAAATGCTTCTGAAAAGTTCCTCCTTGCCACATGCCCTGGATCTGGCTGATCCTTCTGGATGGATCAGAGAGGCATTCTGGTGTGTGCTCTGGCTAGCAGCTCCCTGATAAAACCCAGGATTTGATTTCAAGTTTGGTTCACTGAGGGGAGACCGTGCTGAATTCATTTCAGTCTGGGGAGGCAAATGTTTGGGAAGCTGAGGGCACCTTGGTAACCAGCACTTATTCCTTCATCCCAGCAGCAGGAAGAGGTTTGATTGTCAGCTGGTGCTGAGCTTGGTGACAATGATTTCATACTTTGGGGTCTGGAAGGCTCAGCTGGAATCACAGGGTGCTTGCTGCACGAGAACCTGCTGAGAAACAGCCCTTCACCTGAAAGTTTGCAGCCCTGGGCCCCAGTCCTGCAGAAAACCCATGCCTTGCTTATTTTCACGTACCTGCCCACAATTAAACGTGGATAAATATCTGCAGGACTGAACTGCAAAGGCACAGACCAGGCAGAAGAATGAAAGAGGGAGAGAGTTCTCATTTCATTTCACAGCTGCCCTGCCCTGCTGGCTCCGAGTTTATCTGTGCACAAGGCCAGCATAAATCACTCCTGATCTGGATCAGATGTGTCCTGCTGGGCAAGCAGCAGAGCACAGATCGAAGATTAATGATCACCAAGGCAGAGACCTGAGCTCCTCTGCCAGCAGAAGATGAAGCATCCTCTGGGGAGCTCTGGCTCTCTCTGACAACAGTGGGAGCCTCTGCAGAAGGCTTGGACCAGACAGCTGATTTCAGAGAGCTGGAGTTAGGGCAGATGGATTTCCCTCCTGAGAAGGTAAGTGACTTGATCAAAATCAAACATGAAGTCTTTGGCATGAATTAAGTCCTGTGATCAAGGAAGATACAGGAATAGGAGCTAAATTGATGGGCAGTATTTGGGGATTTGGATGAAGGGTGGTTTTGGTTTTTTTTTCTTTTGTAATTGACAGATTAGTTTGATCAGAAAGATAAAGCTTGATAAAGTGTGATTTGCAGGGCCTGTGGTAGCAGTAATGTTGGTTTCCCAGCTGAAATGGCAAAGCCTGGTTAGTGGGAGGACACAGATATCATGAGCAACAATTAATTAATCATTAACTCTTTGCTTATCTGCCAGTATTGCTTCCTTCAGTTCCGTGCTGCTGGAGAGCAAATGAGGAAACACTTTACACCACAATCTTCCATCCTAGCCTCCTAGGAAATGGATAGGAAAAAACACCAGCTGGTTTTGGTAGCACAACCCTAAGTTTCAGGGGCACTTCCAAAAGTTTGGCTGAGTCCCCTGTGCCCTTTCAGGAGACCTCAACCATATCTGTATTTAGGAAAAAAACAGATGGAGAAGAAAACTGACCCAGGACACTCCGGGTGTCCCCATAACACTGTTGCATCTGGCATTTATTCCTCCCTCCCTCCACGCTCTGTCCAGAGGGAAAACTTTATATTTCCACTGAACCTTCCAGTACTGCAACAAAACAACACTTGGACTTAATGAGCACTGGAAACATCCTAATTTGCTATAAATTGGAGCTGGGCTGCGCTGGCACAAAGCCAGGCCCTTTTCCAGGTGCACGATGAGGGATGTTTTTACCTTTAGCTCCCCCAAGCCGGTTGTTCCCTCAATGCTCTTACAGGCAATGGGATGTTTTACACTCAGTCCTGCTACTCCCTCCTCACTGTACCTTTATAGTCTGAGCATTCAGATAGAGATGAAACCCATTTTACTTCACAGCAGTTTGAACACAGGTCCTTGAGTTGATTTATCTCCTTTATCCCTGTGCAGTTGGGTTCTCTTCGCTCCTTCACTCATATCTCCCTGTTTTTTCAGCTACAGGATGTGACTGGTGTCTGAATTGTAATTTTCCATCCTTTCAGGCATGGTTAAGGCACAATAAAACCCTCATGCTGTGTTTGGATCAAGGTGAGTGAAGCTAAAAATAGTGGGTTTAAAAAAATAAGCATTTTTTTCTCTTTTGACTTACAGCGCTGAGCATGTTTACATTTTGCTGAGGTGTCGAAAGTGGTTTTAATTGGGCACAGAGCTTTATGGCTTTTACACTCTTTCTTCTCCAGCACTGAAGGTGTCTCCAAATACAAATAGAGAGGCCACATTCACTCTGAGCCAACTGAAGCTTGGATAATGCCACAGGACAGCTGTTCACACAAGATTTTTTCCTCTCTGTGTTCAGTGGAGGCAGAGCTGTTTGCTTTGCGTGTTGGAATTGATGCTTTTTTCTCCTTTTACAGAGTTCCACCTGATAATTCATCCCTGGCACAGCAGGGTGACACCAAACTCTTTCTTTCTGAGCATCCATAGGAATATCGTGAGTTGGAAGGGACCCACAGGGATCATCCAGCCCAGCTCCAGGCCCTGCACAGACCCCCCAACAATCCCAGCCTGGGCATCCCTGGGAGCGGTGTCCGAATGCTCCTGGAGCTCTGGCAGCCTCGGGGCCGTGCCCATTCCCTGGGGAGCCTGGGCAGTGCCCAGCACCCCCTCTTCAGGACTCTCAAGCCATTTTTGCAGCTGGCTGGAGAAACAAACCTCTAAGAATGGTAAAATTCTGTACATTCAACCAATATCTTCTCCACCATCTCCCTGCATCTCAGAGCGTGCCCAGGGAAAGAGTTGTGCCACAGTGATGGACCAGGACAGAGCTCTGCCTGTGCCTGAGGTGTGACAGTCACCTCCAGGGTGGGCAGCCACTCCCCACAGTGGCCAGCTCAGCTCTGGGCCTTTCTTTGGGGTGTTTTTGTGCCCCTGTGCCTCGAGCCGGTGAAACTCTGATGAGTGGCTGCTGCAGGAGTGGGGCTGTGCCTTCTCAAGGTCACAGACGGGATCCGCTGGAGATGTCCCTTGAAAAATGTAACGTCAACAGCTGCAGAGAGGGGGAAAAACAGGCCAAAAGCCCTCTGGAGTTTGCACTTGCACAGGGAGCAGCAGAGCCCGGTGTTACTATTAGCCAGCAGTGTGCTGGGCCATTATCTGCCTTGACAGCTCCAGACCTCCAGGCTGCCCCTCTAAACGCTGCTGCTGCTGCTGATGTGTTGCAAATGTTACACAGACACCTTGCAATTATTTGTCAGCAATACAAGTCCCCCG
>VZTE01001282.1:644377-654477 GCA_013397775.1 Eulacestoma nigropectus | reverse complement strand
TGTTGCGCAAACACAACCCCCCCCCCCCCCCCCCCCGTGCCCTCTGGCCCTCAGACAAGCACGGGGCCGTGTGAGTTCCATGGGAAATGCTCCACCAGGAGCAGAGAGCTCCTATCCTGTCTCCAGTCCATTAGAGAGGAGCACTTCCCCATCACTGAGCCCTCTCAACCTGGTGGAAGCTGTGACTCCAATTCTCTCTTACAATGGATGCAGTTGCTCGCTCTGGTCAGGATTTTGTGCTCCCATGGCACAGAGCTCCCAGGATGAGGGATGTTTCCATGAGTGGTCTGGATGAAGTCAGGAATAACAGCTGGAGCTGAGAAATTGTTCAGTTTCCTAACGATAAACCCGTGCTTAAACCACAGAATCACAGAAAATGCTGGGTTGGAAGGGACCCACGAGGATCATCCAGTCCAACACCTGGCCCTGCACTTCACAAAATCGATTTAGACTCTTGTACACCATCTAAAACTTTAATTTTGGTAAAAGAAAGTGTAACAGAGGAAACAAACATTTATTACAGAGATTTGTATGTTTGAGTAATACCCCAAAGCCTTTTTTTGTTCCCTCAGATTATTTTTTGAATAAGGCACACCCAAGACCTGAGCAGGTTCTTGTTGAAAAGTAACGTGCCAGTCATAAATCCTGCTGTCCATAACAGAGTTTACCTCCCTCAATCTTTAGCTATGTGCAAGGAGAGCCATTCAGAACTGCTACTGTGATAAACTGAGGGGGTTTAATGCCTGGAAAAATGCAGAAATCAGGATAATGGTACTGGCACAGGACACTGGAGAGAGCAAAGCAAAAAGGAGAGAATTATACCAAAGACAAACAGAGTTTGGTTTTATAAACTTTCACTAAATGAGCGCTAGGATGCTTTTAAACCATCTTAAAAGAAGTGAAACCGCCCCACATTTTCAGGTAGATTTTGAGCACCCAGTGGAAGGATTTTTTGCAAGTCTTAGGCTGAGTTTCCAAGCTCCACTAAACCTCCAAGGCCGAGTTGTGGCTCCATCTCTGCCTGGCTGCTGTAGAGAGCCTTGGGGGATATTTCTGAAAGATCAATACGGTCAGAGATGCTTTTTCCATGCTGTAAAGTTCCATTTAAGTACCAAATAAATGGGGGTTCCTGCCCAGCCCTGAGGGCTGACGTGATTGTGCTGCCTTGGTGCGTTTGCTGAACCTCCCACTGCTTTTATGATGGCTGAGTTACATCCACGGCGGATATTTTTTGCAGATCCCACCCAGAAGGCCTAAAGATTTCAGTTCTTAGTGGGATCTCATCCTGATGGGAACTTCTGAGTGAGAAACATTCTTTTCACTGACAGAGGAAAGCAGCCCATGGCTTTCCGTGCCTCTGTAGCCACCGGGCAGTGTCTGAGTAATGACTTCCCATTATTATTCCAGAAACGTGTCCACAAACAAATGGAAAGCCAACGAGTGGTGCTTTGGTAACATTTCCCAGTATTGATTTTTTTTCAGAATTAAATTAGTCTTATTGGTTTATAAATTTTGTCTGTGTGCAACGGGCGCCAGAATTCCCTTTCCTTCCTGTTTAAGGTGTGCCATGAAATTTTGTTTCTCAAAAAATGAGAAATTTTTTCTCATTGACTCGCACACACACACACAGAATTAATTAATTATTTTTTTAAATCAGCCTCTCCTTATGAAAAATGCTCACAAAAGCCTCATGGAGGGAAAAATGAAGGTTTAAATCAGGACTTTGAAATTAATAAGTGGCCACGCTGTCTTTCATCCCATTTCTTCTCCCCCTGGCCCATCAGAGGCCACCTCAAGCATGTGAAATTAGGCCAGGAGTAGGGTTTAGATGAACTGGGGAGAGATCTGGATCAGGTATTATCTGGTGCTGAGCCACCTCTGAATAAAGTCAAATCATCCACTTCAGAGCTGCTCATTATCTGATCACATTTTTGAGTGGATGATGATGGTTTTTCACTTGGAACATGGTAACCTCCACTTAGATCCTGGCACTGCTGCCGTGCAGAGCGTGTGGTCAGGCACCCACAGCAGAGCTCCTGTTTGGATAAAATTATCTTCAGGAAACTATCCCTGAAATATTTTCTGTTCCTCTGCCATGGCATAATTGGGCTGTTTTATGCTCTAGTAAATAACAACTAAACTCAGATGGAAGTGATGCTTTAGGTTGTAGCTTTTATATTTTTAAATCCTGCGCTGCCCAGTGTGGAACTCTGACGTTTCCTGGAGCCTGTTGGCTGCTGCTCTCTTGTGCCAGACAGACACAACAAAGCCTCTCCCAGCTCGTTGTTCAAGGACACTCAGGCTGTCCCAGGCCCAAAAGGTGTAAACCAGGGCCTCTGGAGAGGTGGAGAAATGGAAGAAATTCCATCATTAGCTAAAGCTTTAATTGGCGAATTTATGCTGAAATGCAAACGAACCAAACCCATCAAAGAGTGAAGAACTCGTGACTCGGGGTCCATCTTGGGGCCCAGCTTGGATGTGGCCTTTGGCTCCCCAGGGTGCACCTTTGAAGGCCTTTCAAACATCCACCTTTATTCCCTTGCTCCTGTCTGGTCTCTGTTTCTAGGCAGCCACCCAAGGCATCAGAAGAGGAGACAACAGGCCAGGCTGATCTCGCTCCTCATATGGCCAAATACCACAGTCAGGAATGGTTCCTCTGAGGTGGGCTTGGAAAAAAGGGCTGGCCAACAGACTTGGGAAGTCTCTGTCTCCTTTCCCAAGCCTCAGGTTTCTTAATGACACCTTAAAGGCTCACAGCAGGTCACAGAAGGGCATTTATGCATTTTCTCTGCTCTGTGCTGCAGTTGCTTTGCCCGCACAAAGTGGGTTTGGAAGTGTGGGAGGGTTTTGTGTTTTTCATACAGGAAATGCACACACAAGCTTAACAAAGCTGGGTTTGGGTAGCCTTAAATCAACTAAATTCAGACACGTGAGTGAAATACTGAAATCCTGCCCTCCCACCCAGAGCTGGACCTTAAAATCTCATGGCCAGATTTCCCCGCCACGGGATCAGAGGGAGGAGCTGGGCTTGGCCTCGTGGCATATCCCCTCCAAAGTCAATTCTGGCATTCAAATCCCGCTGCCTTGGGTGGCTTCAGAGCTGCTCTGGAAGTCTTTGCCAGCAGCAGCTCTTGAGGCAGGACAGGCCCTGGATCAAAGCTGGGTATTCCCAAAAGAGCCCTGGGACTGGAGCACGGCGTTTAAACGGAGGATGACAGCACAGAAGGCAAAGACAGAGATGTGTAAGGACACTTTCCTGCCACCTGGGAGTATCTCATTATTCACAAAATGCCAACTCCTTAATTCTTCTAAACAACAGCACCAGCCCTCCACCATTAGTTTAAGAAAATGGCTGGAAAGAATAGATTTTATTCCAACATTTAAGTGACACGTTGCTCTTTTCTCCTTGTTTCCCATGCCTGTTTCAGAGTGCCCTTCTCCCCTCTGACGTTTGGGCATGTTCTGAAAGGTTAGACCTTGAGAAAGGATTGAAACATATTTATTTTTAAGCTACACACACCCCTCCCCAAATCAAAAGGGCGCCTTGAAATATGAAGGAATATTTTATATAATTCCAAGGTAAAAGAGACTTTAGTTTGGTGGATTAGCCATGCCCACCTTTTTAATTCAAGGACAAAAGATGAACTCTAGCTGTACGAGTTCCCTAACAGCAGAGTTTTTACGAATATAATTACATTTTTCTCCTTTTTTCCCTCTGTCTAGCCTGCTCTTTTTGCACTTTAAAAGAGTTCTTTGTTTGGAATTGTAATGATTTCTGTTAGAAATTATATTCATTTCAGCTCCTGTCTGTTTGGAGTATTGATGGATCCCGTTAAAGGGCAGCTCTGCTTCGAGCAGAACTGGCTGAATTTTAATGGTACATAAAAGGATTTCTGCATAATGGCAGACTTGAACGGGGCTGAGAGAGGGAGTCTTGTTTTTTTAATCACCCTGGGGATATGCAGAAAGCCCCCTTTGGCAGTTTTTCACCCTCACATTCCCTGTTTGGCTGTGCTGTCCATCAGCCCCTTGCTCTGTCCATCCCTGTCTCCAGCAGTTTCCAGCTGCGGTTCAGGCAGAGATAAATCTCCCACCATCGGTGCATTAATTCCCACCATCCTGCTGCCCTTTTTGGAGAATCAGCTGCATGGGGGGGGTGTGTCCACACCTCATGGATGGTGTTTTCCTACACCATGTACCCACTAAACTCCAGGTTCCTGCTCCAAAGGGTGAGAGGTGCACTGGAGACATGGACACCCGCCAGCAGCAGCATCTCTGACAGCCCCGGCTCTTTGTTAAAGCCACGTGAACTTTGTTAAAGCCCTGATAAATTCACAGATTCACCTGAATTTTATACCTTTTTGTGGTATAAAATGAACCCAATCCACTCTGCGTGTTCACGTTACCTCAGGGAAGGGCGAAAACTGGAAGCTGTGTCAGGAAAAGGGGAAGAAGAGCAACCACTTCCAAGAAAGCAAAAAGTAGACGTGGCACGTGGCAAATCTCAGATAGATTTTGAGGATCAGCTTGCTGAAGGCATTAAAATAATAATACAATAATAATACAAACTGCCCTGAGCGCATCAGGAGCCTTCCTGGGAGTCTGGAGGGCAGGGAAGGGTGGTGGAGCCCACGGGGAAGATTAATTATGGACCCCAGTGTTCCCAGCTCTGGGATTCAAGCAGGGTTCCTCACAGGAGCTTTTTTTGTGGGGAGGACAAGGCAGAAGAGCTGAACTGCTGGTAGGAAAGGTCTGGGGATGAATCAGAGAGATGAATAATAACAAATTGCCAGGAGCAGATGGGCTTGGCTCACGGGTTCTAACAAAACTCAGAGACGAAATTGCTGTTCATGGGGAGGCTGAAAATCTGAGGTTTTCATCATCCTCAGCACAGAGGAAGCCAAGGTTGCAACTGATGCACTGAATTTTTAAAGGCTGAAGGGAAGGGGAGCCTGGAAAGCTGCAGGACTTTAGGGTGGAAAAGACAAAAGCTGTAATAAAGAGTAGAATTAAAAGACTGGGATAAAGATGGCAAAATAGGAAAGAACAAGGCTTTGCAGAGAGAAGCTGTGCCTGACAAAATATTTCCTCAGAAATCAGTGTGTCCATACGGGTGGTCTGGTGGCTGCAATACTCTGGGGTTCTCAAGAGCTTTTAACGAGTTCTCTCCCTAAAGGCTCTTAAGAAAAACAAGCTGAAGGGATAGGAGAGAAGGCCCTTTAGTGATTCAGTGGGTAAAAGTTAGGAAGAGTGGTCTCACCCTGCCCTGTGCCTGGGGCTGTGTCAGCCAGGGTTCACAAAAAACACGCAAAGAGCCGGGGCAATTCCATTTCCTGGTGCAATGAGTTTGTTCAGGGCAGAAAAAGCTGAAATGAAGGACCTGCAGAAGCTTCTCATGGTTCTGAGGGACTGGGTGATAAAACAGGAGACGAAATTCACACATTAAGAAATGCAGGATAATGACCACCGTGGAAAAACAACATTAATTACAAGCTCCACAGCGACGAGCTGTAGATTAGCTATCAGCATTCAGGGGAGAGATTTGGGGCTCGCTTTGAACAGCGCTATGGAAACATTAGCTCAAGGCTCGCTGGGAATGAGTCAGAAGGTACAGAGAATTTTAGAAATTATTAGGGAAGAGAACATAGAGGAAATGTAATTAAGCACTGTTCAGGCCCCTTGAAAGCTGTGCAGAGCTTGGGTTCCCCTGAGATGGAGAGGAACACGAAAAAGCACAGACAGAAAGGCAGTGACGAGGTCTGAAAGCCCAAAACAGCTCCCTCACCGAGGGGCTGAACAAGGAATGAGGCTTCCTTCCTTCTCATTATGTAGGAAGCTGCAGGCCTCCCACAAAACAGGCCCAAAATATTTTGAAACAAATGGAAGGCAATTTTTTTCTGGCACAGGACGTCTTTGAAGTGCAGAACTCATCGCTGCGGGATTTTGTGGACGCCACATTCAGCCGTGCTAAAAATCGGGAGATAAATTAGGGCAGGGGAAGTGTTCTGTGGATAAACGACAAATCCTTGGATGGGTACAGCCTCAGAAAGCTGGGAAGGTGGACTAGGGAATGGATGTAACCTGTCCTTGAACCTTTCCCCTGCACATCTGGAAGGAGCAAAGGTCAGAAAGAAGACCCAGGGCAGAGAGGACTTTGTGCTGCCCTGATTGCAGCTGGGATTCTGCTAGAGGAACTTTATTTGATGCCTTGAGGGGCTACCGAGAAACAGAGACCAGGCAGGAGTGAGGGAATAAAGGTGGATATTTATTTGAAAGGCCTTCAAAGGTGCACCCTGGGGAGCCAAAGGCCACATCCAAGCTGGGCCCCAGGCTGGACCCCGAGTCACGAGTTCTTCACACTTTGATGGGTTTGGTTCATTTGCATTTCAGCATAAATTCGCCAATTCAAACTTCAGCTAATGATGGAATTTCTTCCATTTCTCCCCCTCTCCAGAGGCCCTGGTTTACACCTTTTGGGCCTAGGACAGCCTGAGTGTCCTTGAACAACGAGCTGGGAGAGGCTTTGTTGTGTCTGTCTGGCACAAGAGAGCAGCAGCCAACAGGCTCCAGGAAACTTCAGATTTCCACTCTGGGCAGTGCAGGATTTGAAAATATAAAAGCTACAACCTAAGGCATCATATTCACTTGGAAGAAAGAAGCTAAACCTCACATTACAGAAACCAATCTTCCAGGTGGGCTCCAACAGGCAGCAGACAGATGGATTTTCTGTTGTGTCCTCTGGGTGCTGCCTTTTCTGCTCGTGTCCTTGTCTCCTTTCCACCCTGGTTTTCTCTGCCCGGCTGCTGCCTGCAGGACCGTGTGACTGCTCCCCTTAATGATGCCTGGCCAACATGAAGTGCTCCCCCCCCAGCTGATCTTATTTAATTTATTTCTAATTATGCTGCTTTCCAAAAGGAACCTGGCACACCGGGTGTCATTCTCCTGCTGTCGCTGCTGACTTTGGTGGGGCTCTGTGGGGTGCCAAGGGGACAGCAAAGGAAACGCAACGTTTTGGAACAGAAAATCTGAAGCAAGTCCTGAGCTCGTGTTGGGATTTTTCTGGCGGAGCAGTTTGAAGGCCTGGTTTTGCTGTTTCTTTCAGTTTTTGCTCCTGGCTGGGTGGCACTGGCACTGTCATGCCCTTGGAGAGGACACTGCGGGGCTGTTTCTCATTGCAGGGGATTGCAGGTCCCACGGACCTTGGCAACCTGAGAGCACTTCTGCCCTCACCACCAGCCATCCTCTAGAACAATTCAGAAGGAGAATTTTTTTTCTGCTTTTTTTAATGGTTGCTCCCTTCTGGCCTTTCCAAACTACAACCTCTGACACTTCATTTTCACCCACGCCAGGAAATTTCGTATATTCTGCGTTCAGGGTGAGATTTTACTTGGCAGCTGCTCTTTCCATATGGCTTTTTTTTTTTTTTTTTAATTTCTATGCCAGGATCACACAAAGATTTAGAAATTAAGCCTTTTAATTCCTTTACATGGCTTTCACAGTAGTTCTGCTTCATGAAGGGGAAACAGTGGGAGCTGGAGGTGATGTGAGAATGGGAAAGGCAACATCCCCGGAGACAACTCAAAACCTGCCCTTCACTTGTTGGTTTTCTGGGATGGGGATGCTCCAGGATGTTCCAGGAGCTCGGGAAGCAGAGCTTGCTTGAGGAACAGCCAGTTTGGGAGCCAGGCTGAGCTGTCACAGAGTGGAGAGGCAGAGCCTGGAAACCAGCTTTGCTTCCTTAGAGTTTCTGGAGCACGTTCCCTCTCCCCGGGGGCCTGCAGGTGACACTGATTTAGTTGTAGGGATGATATTGGCAGGCTGTGTCATCCCATTAATCGGGTAGGTCACATCAGAGACCTGAGGCAGTAACATCCCTGTCGTACACAAAGAGCACACACACACACACACACACGCACGGAGAAAAAAGAAGAATTGCTGAGTGATACCGTTTTAATCTGAATTAATGCTCCCATTCAAGCCGTGGCTCTGCTCGTGTGAGGAACGCCGGTGCATTTCCAATTTCCTTCTCGCACGGAATTGTCAGCACAATCTGCTGGCGGGAGCCAGAACTGCTGAAAAGAGGACAAAGGGACGGGCTTGTGGAGGAGGTGGGGGAAAAAACATCTCTGCTGTCAAGCACAGTTCGGCTGTCACCCGGGGGGTGGGTGACAACAGACGCTGAGCTGAGGGGAAGGGAGCCCTGGTGGGGGTGGGGACAGCACCAGCAGATGGTGAGAGGTGCCTGCTCTGACTGCACTGAGCTGTCCCTGTCCCCCTGTGCCCTCGTCCCACCCATCCAACCCTTCGTCTCACTGAGCTTAGGGGTGGACATCCAGCCCCTTCCCAATTCCCTCTCCAGCCGGAGTTAGAGGTGATGCTGGAAAACAAAAATATTGGATGGTTACAGCTTGTTAAAAATCCCGTGGGGTCCTTGGGTATTTTCATCCTTGGCTGTTTTCACTGTTTTCATTGCCTTGTTCCCGGGTTATGCCCCATTGCTGCCTGCATTAAAAGGGATTTTGGATAGGGCAGCTCCTGCGTGGGGAGTAAGATCAGTGAGCAAACTGCTGTACATGTTCAGTTTACATCACCAGAGTGGCTTTTTAGTCTTTCTCTTGTCTCTAGAATTATTAATTGTAATTAATCAATTAAGGACGTGTCTGAGCTCAGAGGAGATGTGGAGAACGGAGCTGGAAAAAATGAGAATTTTGTTTTGTCAAAGTCATTGCCCAAACAAGAATGGGTTCCTGTTCAACTCCTTGCCCCAATCACTGAATCATTCAGATGGGCAGGCAAAGACCTGATTTCACCTCAGTCCCCCCCCCAAATCCTAAGCTAATGACCAACCCTCTCTGTTTCCAGCTCTTTCTAAGTGCTTGTCACCCCCAGGTGTGATAAGAAATTCCAAAGTGGGTATGAGTAAGGCTCCAAAGGAAAATAAAGGTATAAAATCAAGCAGATCTCCAGGAACACCTTTGGGTTTGTGATTCAGCACTTCCTGAAAGGCTCAATTCATCAGAGGCAGGACTGATTGGCTCCACATGAACTTCCTCTCTGAAAGAAATCCCTCGCCTGGTTCACGGAGCAGTTTTAATCTTGATATCTGTGGGAGAAAATCGATACAGCACCTCCAGCCACGATGCCTGGCTGCCTTCGGAGTGACTGCATTCTAAACGGTCCCAATGAATATTTATGGGGGATGCTTTGCAGTTTTTTACTCACTTCTAATCTCTGAGTGATGATCTAAGAGCACTGGTGTAGCTGCTCTTCCATATGTCCTGGTGACAGACATTAATGAGCGCAATAAGGCACGCACAGAATCTCTGATGGGGATGTGAAGCCTCTGAAGTCTGCAAGCTCCTCCTGCCCTGACTGCACCTCACAGCTCTGCACTCCTGCAGGAGGAGACAAACCCGTCCTTCAGAGAAATAATTAAAGCGGGGGTGGTGGAATCGATGGCTTCCACCAGCACCAGAACTCACCAGGTCTGCCTTTAATGGTGCAGACAGGGAACGTCAAAGCCCATTCCCAAGCACAAGGAGCTGCAATTCCCCTTTCCTTATTCATCTGGGAGAGGGAGGCCTGAACAGCAGGATGGTTTGGAGAAGCAGCTATGCTGGGAAAACACTTCAAAAGGAGTGCTCCTACAAATACCCGCGAGAAAGGGTTTGACTTCGTTAACACAGCTGACTCAGAGACAATAATTTTTACTGGTTCTGTGCTCCTGAACAACAAAATTTGCCTTACAGAGCGCAAATGATGTCAACTATTGGACTGTTCACCTTCTGGCACCAGAAATAGGTCGTGCAGGACCCTGAAGTCTCTCTGTGCTGGCCCCGGGGAGTGACTTCCCGAAGGAGCTGAGAGTAAGAAGGGCCCGTGTTTTGTTTGATACTGATGTTGCTCTTTCATCCTGCATCATTAGGCTGTCCCAGTTTCCTCTGCTGGAAAAGGGTCATTTCTCATTTAGCCAAGCAGTTCTTTCCCAGCATTTATCACAGGGGAAAAAAAAGAAAAAGAAAAAGAAAAAGGGGGGGGGGGGGGGGGGGGAAAAAAAAAAAAAAAAAGGAGGGAAAAAAAAAAAAAAAAAAAAGGGGAAA
>VZTE01001282.1:608504-644325 GCA_013397775.1 Eulacestoma nigropectus | reverse complement strand
GGGGGGGGGTGAAGGGTAAAAAAAAAGAAAAAAAGGAGGAAAAAAAGAAAAAACAAATCAGGGAATGATGGTGGGAAAAAGAAGGTGTAAACTCTTTTCTGAGTCTCCTGAGGTGCCTGAGTGGGGCTGTGACTCTGGAGCTCACTGCAGCACACTTCCAGTCAGGATATTTGAATTGAGCATTGTCCTTTCTTGAGCAAGAAGCAGCTGTGCCTCAAACCCAGCCATCTCCACTGCAACCTCCACCCTAAAGTTAACCCCTCTCCATTGCAGGAATCAGCGGGAACAAAAATGGCTTTGTTTCGTAACTCTGGACACAAATAATGGCTCGAGACAATGCATAAATCCCCGTTATGAAACCAAACTGGTTGCCCTGACCCAGCCTTTCCTGAGCCAGCAGATGGAAACATTCAGCAGTGCATCCTTCAGGACATCTCCTGGAGATGCAGATTGGCTCTGCTGGGACGGGATCATGCCCAAGCACGACATGTTCGTGTTGGGCAGCCTTGATCAGCAAGATCCCATCACCCCTCACTCTCCTGCAAAGCCACATCAAGTCCTTCATGAACAAAACCCAGCACTGATCTCCCAGCAGGTCTAGGAGCTCATGAGATGTGCATTTCCAAGTGTTTCATTTCCATTGCACAGTTGTGGCAACGCTTCAGCCTCATGAGACATGTCCATGCTGGTGTGGAAAGCACGACCCCGTATTTCTCCACAGAACATGATTTCATATTCCATATTTCTCAACGAAAGAGAAAAATGTCGCAATGTTTCTTGTTTTCTGTTGGAAACCTATTTTCATGGGATATTTTGCTCAGCAGAAAGAATTCCTTTGCCCAGGCATGCCCTTGTTTTCTTTCTAACATCAATTCTTGAAGGCACCACAGCAAGGTCCAGAACTTCATCAAAGAGAGGAGACTTCTTGCAGTTTCTCAGGGGGTGTAAGTTAAAACCATCAGGAGAACTCTGAGTGGGAGCCAACAGCTTGGACCAGGAAAAGCCACAGGGACGAAGCAGCAGCCAGGCCTGGAAGTGTCCAAGGCCAGGTTGGACAGGGCTTGGGACAGTGGAAGGTGTCTCTGCCCATGGCAGGGGGTGGAATGAGATGATCCTTAAGGTTCCTTCCAACCCAGGGCATTTTGTGATTCCATGATTTTAAGCTGTTTATAAAAATTATCTCTCCAGCTGTTCCCTGTGAACATCATTTCTCCCTTTTCTATCTGGTGACCTTTGGTTGCTGCTGTTTTGAGGAAGAAACCCTAAAATCTTGCTATGAGCAGGCTGTGCATGCCAGGCTTTCCCACTGATTGTAGTCTTGGGCATTGGCACTGACAGAATCCCCAGGGAATATTTAACACGTGTGTCCCGGGCTTTTTTTGATTTCTATCCAAGGTGCCATCCTAGAAGAAGGAACCATGGAATATTTGCCTTTGTCTGCCTCATGCGGCCTCAAAAATGGGGGACATTTTTGAGCAGCCTGATAAAGTTGTGCAGGAACAGCTGTGTGAGTTCTGTAGGAATAATCAGGTCCCTGAACAGACTCCACTCATCAGCTCAGAGGAGCGAAACATTCCTGCAAATCCCTGAGTGGGATAATTCCATCCCATTTGACTTCAGACTCCCAGGCATCCAGGAGCCCAAATAATAGGTGAGCTCAGACAGAGGGATTCAATTTGCTTCAGATCAGGAGGAATAAGAATTAAGGTTTTTGTTTTGGTCGAGGTCGAATTCTTCTTCCTAACATGAATCTCCTGGAAATTCACGGCCTTGTGAAAAAGCACATGGAATAAACGAGACATTGCAGGGCAGAGGGGTGGGAGGGAGGGATGAACAAAGGGTGAAATTGGCTCTCCATCCTTTTGTGCTTCACCCCTAATTACACCTTGTGCCAACACACACCAGCCATGGCAGAACAGCCTCCTGTGTTCCAGGGTGGCAATAAAAACCTCTCCAAAAAACTCTGTCTCCGTCTCCACCCAGAAATGTGCAACACTCTGCATTATTTATGAGCCTGCCCACAACAAACGGTTGAGGGAGTTCTCTTTGGGGGCTCGTGGTTCAGAGGGGATGGCAGCTTCCTCTGCTTTCCCGTACCCTTTATCTGAAGCACCAGAAAGCCTTGTAAATTGCAGGTTGCTGAAGCAGGCAGAGCCAAAAGGTGGCTGCTGCTGATGGAGAAACAACTTGTAGGAAATAGGACACGGGGCTCAGCAGGGCAAAGGATTCCACTCGGCTTCCAAAAATAGGCGCTGTGATTAAAAACAGCTTTAGGGCTCACCCGGCACCTCCCAGGGCCAGAGGTGCGGGCAGGAAGGCCTTGGGAAGGGGTGTGGACAGCGGGGAGGGTCCTGACCCTCACAAACACGGCAGCTGGGTGGGACAGACCCTCCAAGGGACATCCCATGGGGTGTGTCCTGTGTCCCCAGCGCTGTGTCCCCCTAAGTAGCTCACGGTGCAGACACAGTGTCACCAAGGATGGGCTGCTGTGTCTGTGCAGGAGCAGTTCCCTCCCCTGTGCAGAGTGCCAGGGGATGCCAAGGATTCCTGCAAAGCCTGTCTGTCTGTCCTGGAGAAGCTTTTGTGTCACTGCCAAGCAGCCATACGTGGGGAGAAGCCTCTGTCACCGACGTGCAGCATAACCAGCTCAGAGGGGGATGAACACCGTGCCCAAACGAAGCCGCTGGGGGAAATTAAACTGCTGCTAATGACCTAGGTTGGAATTTGGGCTGCAACACTGGGGTTAATGCCTGGTTCTCCTGTGGGAAATGGCAGGGGAGCTCGTCAGAGATGCTCAGGGCACCCTGCAGAGGCATCTTCAGCACGGTGCCCTCAGCCCCAGCCCAGTAAAATGAGGCTTTGGATTGATGAGGAGAGAAGGAAGTTTAGGCAGATGGATAAGCAAAGGCATCAAGCTGGAGGCTGTAAAGGAATATGGGATTTTTGTTTGCTGTAGCATGTCCAGTGCATTAGATTCCACGTGGGGCCCTAATAACTTTTATATTAGGTGCTTTAGGCTACGGTCAGATCATCACAGGTGAGGGAGTTGGTCTGGTTTTAGGAGGCAATGCTCATTACTGCAGATTTCCACTGCTCAGCTGGGACATGGTAATTGCCTGGAAGTTGCTCCTAGCCCAGTGTAACAGAAAATGGGATTATTTTCAGAGTGCTGGTCACCAGTTCCTTCACACGGACCCTGAAAAAAATACTCAGCTGACATGAGATTCTTCAAACTTGGAAATACGTTGGGTTTAGCTTGGTTTGTAGGTTGTGTGATTCAAGCATTAAATCTTATTTAAAGGCAAGGGTAGAACCTCTTGCAGGAGGAGATCTGCAAGCAGAGAGGTGAGATCTCTGTACCAAGGGCTCCGAGCCACATTAATGCATGCAAAGATTGCTCCGTTCACATGAGGTACAGGCCTCATGCTCAGCATGATCCACTGAGTGATCATTAAACAACTACAAATCTGATCAGCTCAAGGAATTTCCGGGAGTTCTGGGCCATCTGTATGAGCCCTGTGCACAGGAAAACTCAGCCACAGATGCCATCGTGCATTAGATCCCAGGATATGTAGAAATATCAAACCAAGTGCCAATAAAATTGCAATAAATGAGCAGAAAATTCTGTGTGCTGGCTCAGCTCTGGCTGTAGGAACTATCTCCTGGAGCAAGGCAGGTGGCTGCCACCCTGGCTTGTGCTGGAGCAGAGTGAAACCTCTTTCCTGAGAGTGATTTCCTTAAATTCCAGCTCTTGAATGAGTCTGTAGCTGCAGGAGGTCTCACACATTTTGGGCTGCAGGGCTCGGTTCTCACCAGGAGAGCAGCACTGGTCTGTGCTGGGGCTGGCTGCTTCTTTCTTAGGTTGCACCACAACTCCCGTTAATATTCAGGCATTTGGAATTCCAGTGTGCTGTTCCCTCCCAAATCGGGGATGGGATGGACTGGAACACTTGCACACAACAAGCACTCCAGGGAATGCAAAGTGCCCCTCTTTTTATTCTGGGCAGAGCCAAACAGAGGAGGATTCTCTACAGCACCAGAGAAAACCCTCTGACAGGCAGATGTGATGCAGATCAGGGCTGTGTTCGTGTGTGTGTGCATTGGGGGACGATGCTGTGAATTCACAGCCACAGGGCTGGGCTTAAACCCAAAATATATGCAGAAATTCTAAATGCTGCACAGCACTTTCTGTGCTCAAAGCATGTGCTGGATCACAGGCAGCTGCGTGGCTGGAGGAGGGGGAAATTACATTTATTTCCTCCTGACAGATCACTCCATTTTACCAGGGCTATCTGCTGCACTAAGCAAATATTTAAATAAGGTGGCCCTGAGAATGTTACAGGAGGATTTGGTACAATGCAGATCTCATCAGAGATTCAGAGATCGGCGGGCCTGAAGATCACGTACTGATTGCTATTATTACTATTATTATTATTATTATTATTATTATTATTATTATTGTTATTGTTATTATTATTATTGTTATTGTTATTATTACTAATTCATCTTTATTACTGCAGTGTCTGGAGCCAGCCCCGCTGAGGAATCCCCTGGACAGGGCGGCTGCAGTTGATGGGATGGGGTGGGCCAGGGCTGCCCCCCAAACCATCACACCAGGCTGGGATGGGGCAGCTACAGCTCCCAGTAGCACAAACTACTGGGATTAACCCACCCAGGCACAGACTGAGAGTTTGTCTCTGTCCTTGAGCTGCAAATACTCTAAAAAAAAAAAAAACCTACATTTCTCTGATTTTCTGCATGAGAAAGGGCACAGCTTCCCCTGGTTTATGCCCAGGAAGGAGGGAGATGAAGCATTTGGTGGCAGCAGTGCCACCATCCCACCTGCCCGCCCTGCTGGTTGCCCATGCAGAGGCCGGGCTCAGACAGACATCACTGCTCGATTGTTCACCTTTTCCCAGGAAAAAAAACGCACCAGAACTGTGGAGAGGGAATATTTGGTGCTGCCTGTGTGCCTCGAATGCCCTCTAGCGCTGCTCTGCACCCCTGGCCGGGATCTCAGGCTCGGGCAGGGGTTGGAGCTGCCGACAGAATTCAATTCACATTTAGGATTTTATTTTGTTAATTAAAATGCTTATTGATGACTGGAGAGAAGCTGCCGGCTGGCCAAGAAGCAACATCCTGAGTCAAATAGCGGGGAAGCAGTTGGAGAGAGTGATTTCACCGGCAGCAGATGGGAAATCGAGCTCTGTGATGCAAACTGTTCCATCAGACTGTCCGAGGCGCTTTGTTAGGATGGCAAAGGAGCCGCCAGCTCTCTGCAGCATTAAACATTCTGCATCCTGGAGAATTCCAAGGTCCTCGATGTGTTAGACCAGTCAATATCAGTTGGTTGGCTTGTGGAAACGCACAGGATTTACATCTTTATCAGGCTCCGTGTTAAATGAAATTCCTCCCTTCCAAACTCGCAGCTCTCCATCTGGATTTACAGAGCTTTGTTTAATACCCCAGAGCAAACCTGGCTTTCTTCTTGAAATTAATCCTGGTGCCTAAATTGTCATCAGAAGGCTTCAGATTTAAAACAAGCGGGGAAAACAGCAATAACTTGCTTTCAGGCTGTAGAACGAATCACTGATACTGCGTTTTGTGACCCTAAATATTTCCAGAACTACTTCTTTCCCCAGAACTGCCTGACGTTAGGGAGAAAAATCTTCTCTCCCCATTCCCATTTCCAGACTCAAATTCATGCTTGGGCAAACCCCGTGGCAGCCCAAGTGGTTTCTGGCAAAAATGTTCTTTTTAGTCAAGAGTTAAATATCTCATTGACACCTTGTTTCCTCAAGCCCTGCTACCTCATCAGGCTGAGCAGGTCCATGGGAATGACATTCATTTTAAGGTGTGAATTTTAATAGACAAACTGCAACCCCCCCACTCACCCCTGGAAGATTACTCTCCATAAAGGTGAAAATGGATTAATTTTGATGAAGGCCTTTTTATTTTGATTGCATTTCTAGACCACAAATCATCCTGTAGGCTTCAGGATGTTTACAAAAGCAAATTATGATGAGATTTTTCTTTAATGCCCAAGGTGACTGAATCATGGAGATGGGGAATAAGAGAGCTCTGTTTTAGTAACATTATGCAGCATATGACACCTTCTTATTTTAGAGATTCTGTTCAAATAAGACTCGTTAAATCTGTGGAAAAATCAAGCATCAGTTGCCTGTTATCCTCCTTCATTTAATTATATTCACATCTCTCTATTTTCTGCAAGCTTCTGTGCCAAAGACAGTGGTTTTCCAGTGTGTGCTGTGCTTCCTGAAATATCCTGATTGTTATCTGCTGGCTTGTGGAAAAGAGGGAGAAATACATGTGGATTCCAGAAATAATCTACCTGGTTCTTTCAACGGAGCAGGTGGGGAAAGAAAGCCCTGAAACCTCAAGGAATGGAGTTTTTTTAGCATTGCACAGGCTAAAATTCCCACATCTATTTAACAACAGTGGCCTCTGGTGGAATTTTTCCTAAGTAAGGGAATTTGCTGGAGGATGGAGACACCTGGGCTTGATAATAGTTATGGACTGGAGCTCAGGAACACACCCCGAAGCATTAGGGTTTTGGATTTTGGCTTTTCATTAATACTGACCCAATTTTAGCACGTGCCTCAGTGTGTGTTCAATGCTGCTGCATTCCTAAACACCTGCAGATTCCCGGGTGACACTGCCCGAATATGCTCCTTCCCCCTGTTTCCTCTCAATATATTCCAAAAGTAATTTTGGAGACGTGGTAGTCCAATTTGAGGTTTTCTTTTTCTTTTTCTTTTTCTTTTTCTTTTTCTTTTTCTTTTTCTTTTTCTTTTTTTCTTTTTCTTTTTTGTTTCTCTTTTTCCTTTGCTTCTGCTTCTGCATCTGCTTCTGCTTCTGCTTCTGCTTCTCCTTCTCCTCCTTCCCCTTCCCCTTTTNCTTTCTCTTTTTCTTTTTCTTTTCCTTTCTCTTTTCCTTTCTCTTTTTCTTTTTCTTTTCCTTTTCCTTTTCCTTTTCCTTTCTTTTTCTTTTTTCTTTTTCTTTTTTCTTTTTTCTTTTTCTTTTTCTTTTTCATTTTCTTTTTCTTTCTTTTTCTTTTTCTTTTTCTTTTTCTTTTTCTTTTTCTTTTTCTTTTTCTTTTTCTTTTTCTTTTTCTTTTTCTTTTTCTTTTTTTCTTTTTCTTTTTTCTTTCTCTTTTTCCTTTGCTTCTGCTTCTGCATCTGCTTCTGCTTCTGCTTCTGCTTCTCCTTCTCCTCCTTCCCCTTCCCCTTTTTCTTCTTTTCCTTAGACACTGATTTGTACCTCCCAAATAGGGAGTCATCTCTCCCTCAGATTTTTCTGCATCTCTGTTACCTTTGTAAAAATTCAACAGTCACTGGGAGATGCGAGTGACAAACTGCTACAAACACGGAGAGAGAGAAGAGCAGTCGCCTTTTTATTTCACTAAAAATCTTCAAGGATTAGAGAGCCACCACAGCTCCTTTCTTAGGCTTCGGTTTGGCAACCTGTTCTCGTTTCACGAGCGTGTAAAGCATATGCTTACCCCAAAGTACCACTTCCATCCCATCTGCCTCCAGTCAACTGCTCGCGTGTGTGCTTTGCTGAGGGCAACCTTTGCGTCTGCTAAAATTCCCTGCCAAAATCGCAGCCGCCGTGCCTCGTTTGGATACCCGGCCTGACTCCTGGGACTTAGGCCTGCGCCTTGCAAGGCCTAGGCCGGGCCTGAAACCATCAGGTCACGTTGCTCTGTAATACTCACCCACACCCTTCTCCATTTTAAAACCCATTATGATAGAGCAGAGTTTCATTTGATCTTATCGCTGCAATGCGGCTGTAAGGAGCTGATCAAAGTGAAATCCACTTTAATTAGCTTTTCCCAGTGACCTGAGCGTGCTTCCACGAGAAATCTCCCTGCGTCACCCCGGCCTCAGGAATCTGTCAGAAGGCACAGACCCCTCCCAGCGCTGAGGACACCGTCAGCATTCCCCCTGCAGCCTGGCAGGGATCTGGGATGTGAAATGCGTTTGGTGATACGTTATTCTTTCCTCAGCCAGCCCTTAATGACTGCAGCTCCAGGCCAAATCCAGAATCCTAAAATGAGGCCGTCAACATCACCCAATTACTGCTGTTATTAAAAATGCCAAGTGTAATCATAATAATAATTAGACACTTATTATGCAGCGCTGCCTAAGGAATAGACTCTAAGTGTGTAAGATGTCATGCAAGCCCTGTTAGCAGAGCTGGGCAATCTCGCCACCTCCACAGCACTGCAGAAGATAAAATTGCATTTGAATGTGAATTGCCTGCATGTTTCCAGTTTTCTCAGCCTGTCACCTTCTGAGGGTTTATTTTGGGTTTTTTTTTTCGGTTGGTTGGAGTTTTTTTTAATATTGCAACTGGTTATACCCTCTCTGAGTTTACCTCCTGCCACTAATGCCCTCACAGAGGCTCTGAGCATCCAGAGAAATATCTCCCTTTGATCAGTTATTTATTATCAAACAATTATCCAGACAGACAAGTTACACCCACAGTCAGCTGGTGCCTCACATGCCAGAAGAGCAGTGGTCCAGAAGAGAAGAAACACACGCAGCACCAGATGCTTTTTATTGACTTCAGGCAAATACTTCCCCCTCCCTGGGCTTCTGTTGGGCCTAAACCCTACAGCTTTTGTGAAAACACTGGAGTAAAAGTCCTACAGAGACGTGCTAATTAAAAATGTCATAAGCGTGCTAATTATGTTGAAGATTACCATGTCCCCAGTTGATCTGTTCCCAAGCTGCCATTTGAAAGCCAAGTTCCCAGTTCCTTCCACATGTACATGGAGAAAGCTGATATGGCTCCTTTGTCCCAGTCTCCTGCGTTGCATCCTAAGCATAATCTCCCTGGTTTTGCAACATTCTAGCAAAATCACAGCTTTTGAAAGAGATTAGGTGGTGTAACTTGGCTCCAGCCGTCGTTCAATCCTGGCATCTGTTTTATTGCTTTATATATTGTGGAATTGAGGGAGATTATCTTCTAATTATTCCCTGTAGTCTGCAAGACAGATGGAGGGGGGGGGGAAAAAAAGCAAATTGTGTTTCATCAACGTGCTGCCAGTGTGTGCTCAAACTTTAATCTCTTTCCTGGTCGTTGTCCCAGACGTGGCAGAAGTGTGGGAATCATCTGCAGATGGGACATGGATCTGTAGGACAAGGGACGACACAACTCCTCACAGACTGTACTTGCATGAGTGTCCACAGAATATTCAGGTCTTACATTTATATTTCTGTTAGTTGTCATTTTCCAGGATGGATTTGATGGTCAGGAGAGAAAACCTGTTGAGTCTGGAAAGACCACGCAGGCAAATTCACCCGACCTCCAGCAGAAGCTCTCTCAGGACATCTGAGATAACTTTAGCCTGGCCTGCCCCCCTATTGCAAACAAGCCACCAATGTCACCACAGTTTAGTACAATGGGAATCAACCTCACTGTTTATTTTGGGGGTTTTTCTGGAAAGTAGATTTAGGCCTAGCTTTTGATTTTCTCCCTACCCTTGCATTGGCACACTCACAATCTCTTTGATTCTCCAGATGGGCAAAAGTTCCACATGGATTTGAGGTGGAAGCATGTTCCTTTGGATATTGGCTGTTCCAAAATAGCTCCTGCTCTGCTGTGGGGTCACAAAATGAAACTCTTCTGTGGGGACCGGGGGCGAAGAGCAAGAGGGACAGTTTGTAGGATGACAGGGCCCAGATGAATGTAACAGTGAGGAAAACAAGGCAGGGGAAAAACAATTCAGACAGAGACGGAGAGGACACCAAGGTTCAGCTGAGGAAAATGCTCAGTTTATAATCAAAGCTTTTAGTTGGGCCTAAACTTGCTCCTAAATACAGCTTCGGCTGTCCCCAACCCTTTTTTGCCCCAAACAAGGGGTAGAGCTGCTCATGGGGTGCTCCTGCTTCTTCCAGAGGCTGCGAGCTCAGGGCCCACCCTCGCCAGGTACATCCCCAGAGGGAGGGGAGCTCCTCTGGATGTGTTAATCCTCAAAGCAATGATGCTCTTGTGAGCTTCATGACATCAAACGCTGGGAGGGGAGGGGGTAATTAGTGCCCCAGTGACTGCAGAGTCGTCAGCAAAACGCCGGTTCTGAGGCTTTTAATGGGTCACGAGGAAATGGTGTGGGGCTGGTGGAGAAGTCTCTGCTCAGCAGGAACAAGAGAAATGGGCCAAACTGAATACTTTAAATAATTTAATAATTTAATATCAATGACATGTCAGCCAGTTTGGGGAGGGCTGTGTTCATCTCCAGGCCTGGGTGCAGCTTCAGTGGGAATGGTGGGGTTCTCTGACCTCTCTGACCCTCTTTCCTATAAATCCACACCCATCCTTATCTTCAGAGATTTTTTTGCATATCCAGGCACGTATTTCTGCTTGCTCTTTACTTTTAGAATGGTCTGAAAGAAGACTCCCAGGGACTTTGAAGCTGTGGAATGAGCTGGGGTCTGGCATCCAATCCTGTGGGAAGCACCGTCTGCAGGAAAAGAGATGTTCACACGTCCTGTGAGAGGAATATTTTCAGAAGACTTTACTCATTGGTGGAGAAATCTTAGCGCAGTTCCTTGTCCTTTCTTATTATGGGACCTTCAGAGAGGCTGGACACCTGTGGTCAGTGCTTGGGGCTAAGCCTGGGGTCAGCCTGAAGGAGGGACACAGAGTGACGGGGGAAAACAGAGATCAGGAAAGGGAGGCAAAGACTTCTGCAGTCTAAAAGGGAAGAGAATGAGGACATTGGAAGCCAGAGTGATGCTCAGGAACCCCACAAGTGCTGGGTGTCGAGCAAGGGGCAGGCAAGGCTCAAGCAAAACCAAGGCACGGCCCTTGGACCCAGGGCCAAGCCAGGGGTGACCCTGAGTCACTGGAGCAATCAGAGGGAGTCAGGCACTAATCCAGCTCGGAGACCAGCACCTCCCTGGGCAGGCTGATCCAGGCCATGGCTCCCGGGGGACCTGCAGGACTGACAGCTCCCACAGAGGCTGATCCAGATGCAAATCCACACCAAGGCCCAGTGCCAAGAAAAATAGAACAAGGCATTAACCAGTGCTGATGATGTGTCAAGTCCTTTTTTAGTATTATCCCTTTGGATATTTAATATTATCCCTTTGGCCACAACACTGGGCAACAGTTTTGGGGGGCCAAGTGAAAGAAAGGACATTGTGATGGCCCAGTTTAGTGATAAAAGCAAGGTAAAGAGGAAAACCCTGTAAAAGCTGAAGAACACAAACCACTGAGTGCTTCTCCACAATGATCCTTGCCCTGTCCCTTGGCTGTTGCTGCTGCACCTTTTTCTAATGTCCACTCAAGTGTCTTCAGCTCTTTTCTGGTCTTTGCTCCTCCCCTGCATCGTGGCAAAACCCCAGGGAATGGCCTGTCCATTGGAGACTTCTGACCACTGTGTGGTGGGGGTTCCTTGGGAGGAAACCTTCACAGATTAGGGACCAAAACACCCCGTATTTCTAGGAGAAGATGGACCCATGGCAAAGTTGCTGGGAAGGAAATGATCGATAAAATGAAAGCACTGCAGAGTTTGTGATTAAAGGGAATTACTTCACAAATCCAAGGAAACATCAGGAGGCAGCTTGATTATGACCTGTGTGAATTTGTTTCTGAGTCTGGGGAGATGCTCTGGGTCAGCCAAGGGCGATGCCCTCAACTCTGAGTCCTTTGACAAATGTTTGGCAGCAGCTGGACGAGGAGATCCCACAGGTTTGCCAGGACCTTCTGCTCTGCCAGCTGAGGAATTCAGCTGCTGACAGCCAAAAGAGCATGGTGGTTTGCAAGAGAGCTGCAAGGTGCATGGGCAGAGAGAAATGCTGTGCAAAACAGCTCAGAAAGCCACAGCAAAGGGGAGCAGATGTAGGAGGAGAGGGTGGGATACATCAGGGGAATAATGGCGCGTGAGATTTGAGATCCTTTCACAGAACTACAGGTGGTGCCTCGCAGAGCAAACCCACTTTTTCTGAGAGAGGACCAACAAAGCATCCTCCCAGCAAACACCATCTTTAAATTATTCTCTCTCAGCTCATTTGGGGGCAGGGGAAAGAGAGTTGTTCAAGGTGAAAGCGAGGCAGTGAGCAAAGTGAAACATTATTATATCAAATGTCACAAAGCTGTGGTGTTCCAAAAGGTGTTGGATTCCAAACCACGCTGTTTGCAGGTGTCAGTCACAGCCCACGGTTTCTCTCTCAGCAGGTTGGTGTTAAAGCCTCTAAAACTGCACCACACAGGACCTTGGGGCCCTCCCTGGCTATTCACTGCTGGTGAGGGATGGTCTGAGCACAGGAGGCACCACACATCCAACTGGGCTGGCGTTTCTCACCCAACCCTGAGGAGTCCAAAAAGAATTCGGTATCGACAGGCCCATCTCCACATTCCAGGCTCAGGGCATCTCCATTTTTCCAGAAATCCAAGCCACTTTCTCAGCTTTTTTGACTTCCCAGCTGAAGCAAGCGCTGCTTGTCATCTGTAACCCAGCATGGGCCACCCCAGACCCAGGGCTGCACTGAAACAAAGTTATCCCTCACTTTATGAATTTGTACAACCTTGCACCCACAATTAAAGCAATTAACTGAAATGAATAGTAAATACATAGATTTTTGAGGTGAGAAGGGACTTTCTTGGTTTTCTCCTCTGGGTTCTTGGCCTGACTCAATATAAAGTGGAGGATTGCAGCCTGAGGAGCTTCTGTCAGGCCCAGAGGATGGAGCTGGACTAGAAAGAGCATTCCTACCTTTCAGAAATACCTTCTCCTGGCTTTAGGCCTTCACACCTCTAGATAAGGGTATCATTGGAGATTTCTGGGCTGTTTCTCAGCTGGATTTGTTGGGCTTCAGCTGTGAACAGCTACAAAGTGTTTTGTTCAGACAGGCTCATAAATGTTTCCCTTACATCTCCCCTTTCTGTAAAAATTCAAATTATTCTTTAACCTCCTCCCTGTTCAAGCAAATGACCTTTGTCTCTTTGGATGCTCACAATTTTGGGGGTCCTGAACACAGTTAAATTACTCAAGATCCAAAAAAAATAGTCTCCACTGGCCTTTGTGTAGTCAAAATCCCTGTTTTTTCTCGCCACTGAGCTATCTATGATTACCTCATACAAAAATGACATGGACCTGGTAGATCCAAGGGATACCAAAATGTTCATCTGATCCTTTTAACCTAATTCAATTTTCCGTGGCCCTCACACAAAGACACCTGCGGTTTTTCTACTCAATCAGAACAATTTGTACAACACTGCAAGGAAAGTTGCCCCATCTGGTAAACTCCTTGCTGAACAAGGGTGGATTTATTGTTGCTATGTGATTCCTTAATCCCTTCGTATTGTTTGTGACGTGGTACTGGATGAACATAACTGAAACACAGGGTTTAATTACATCCAGAGGCTTTTGATGCTCTTAAGAAAGGAGAAGGACTCGTGGAGTTAAGAACTAGGCCAACAGCAGGTAGGAGCTTTTAAGGCTTCTCTTTCTTGAGCACGTGACTTGGGTTTCCCCACGGGCACCTCTGCTAGAAAAAAAATTATTCTGTCATGCACAGGGACTGGATTCAGAACAAGTTATGTGCCATGAGGCAGCAGCAGCTGAGTTTGGGGGAATTTAATTGAGACCAAATGCCAGCCCTTTGCAAATGAAGGGCAGTATCTTGCTGCATCTTACTCCCCAAGTTAATTTGGAATGTTTATTTCTTTTCAGACCAAATCGGGAGTGCAAAAAATAACTTGATGCTGAAAGAGAGGTACAAATTGTGGATTTGGAGCCAGAGCATGGAGCATTTTCTTCTCTGCTGAGTTATTTCTGAGAGGTGTTTCTCTTTCCATTCACACCCACAGCACACTCACGTGTCCCCCTGGCAGTGGAGATGCTCCTTTATTTTCACACATCATGCAGGCAGGGGAAATCACGCCTTGAAGCTGTAAAGTGCAAATTCTACAGCAAAGGCAGCCAGAAAAATAGAATTACTCTCATGGTTACAATCATGGAAACACTGTCAGATTCTCAGAGCCTTGTTGCCACCACCCAAACCATCCTGGCTACGCTTGAAGCACAACCAAAGAAATGACATTTCCTATTCTCTAATCCATTATTCACCAAAAACCAGCACGGAATGAAAACAGACGTGCGAGCATCTGTTTCCAGGTTCGATCTTTTTGGAGGTCTGATTCCTCTGAAGAACTGAAACCCAGAAGTCAAACATCATAAATAATTAGACAAAGGGTGCTGAAAATTACAGGAGGGTCAGGAGTATCTCCAGTGCCTTCATAGATATCTTGGATATTCCTTTCTTAGGAAGATCCTGACTGTCAGGTAAGAACACCATAGAAGACAAGCAGCTGCTCTGACCTAGTCCAAATTCCCAAGCAGGCTAATATTTAAACTGCCTGATCATTTGTGTCTGCTTCTATATCCTCTTAATCACAAATAAAAGGCATTTTCGCAATATTAAACAGAGTTCCTTTGTGGAGGTCTCCCTCTGCAAAGGGAGAATAGTTCAGCTTTTAGTGTCTCACCCTCAGATATTTATGGCAGGACAAATGAATTCTGCCTGAGATGTCTGCAATAACCCGCAGCTATTGGAAGAATAAATCTCTGCATCCCATTTCTACATGCCACAGCAGATGAAATATACAGGATAAGTACATCAGGACACATTAACTCAGCAAGGAAACAGCTTCAGCCACAGCATTTTAATGGTCTAATATAAGGATGAGATATTGTTGGCTGAATTTTGCCTTCAGTAACATCTATAAATACATGTGGTTTCTTGAAAGAGAGCAGAGCCTTGTAAATATTTAGGCTGTGCATGATCCCATATGATAGCAATCCGTGTGTGACTTGCCACTTGTCCTCTTGAATGGGTGATTTTGCAGATGATGAGCACAGACCCTTGTCATTAGAATTGTACAGAAAAGCACTTGGGGTGTTGTACACTGACAGCCCCAAACCCCAAACCCCACCGCAGCCAGACTGCGAGGGTGTGGCGAGATTTAATTGAACTCCATTTTTACAAGGGGATCTCTCCCCTTCCTCCGGTGCCATGAAGATCATGGAGGGCTTTACGTTGTCGCTTAATCTGACACCGAAACGAGTCAAGTCCGACTCAACCGCTGCTGATTAAATTCTGGTTTTCCTCAGCAGAGGGAGCTTGAGGCTGCAGCAAGAGCTGCCGCCTTCGCCTGGGCTTGTTCTCCTCAGCGCACCTCAATGTGGATATTCACAGGTAAATGAGGAGAGAGATCCTGGCACTCGGGAACAGCTCGGACAAGCCGCTCATCCCTCTGGATCAGAAGAGCATCGAGCAATCCAACACTTGCTGGATGCATCCAACCCACAGCCCTGCACAGAGGGGCTCTCTGTGGGGTTCAGGTCAAAGAGCAGCCTGAGAGGGGGGTGAAACCAAGAGAAAAGTGGCTTTGCACTGGTCCTGGGCTGGCTCAGGTCAGCACAGGGTGAAACCAGAGTGATTTTACATAGCTGAAGGTCTGAATTGAGCCAGGGATGGGATTAAGTACCCTCAGTGCCACCCCTTGGGAGCTGGGGCTGAGCGTGGAGGTTTTCATGGAGCCAGCCATGCTGAGAAAGCTGGGGCAGGGAATCAGTCAAAAAACCAGATTTCTTAGGAGTTCTTCTCACTGCAGGTTGGCACAGGGTTGTCCTAGGAAGCATCTGCACCCTGAGCGCTGTCCTGGGGATTCAGAGAGGCTCCAGAGCGAGTGCCAGGGATGTGTTCACCCTGCTGGGAGCCCACGGGCTGGCACTGACCATTCCTCCAGCTCCCTTGGCCTGCAGGGTCTAATAAAGGGATTTCTGCTTCACCCAGAGCAAATAAAACAGAGCTCCCCAGGCCCTCTCCAAAGTCCTGTTGTTCTCTGCATCTCAGGGCCCCTCGGAGCGCGGCTCAAAGCCACCCCTGGCAGTGGCCAGGAGCTGAGCGAGGCACTTGTGCGCTGCCATTTCGGCGTGAAAACATTGGCCTGATGTTTGTAAACATAGCAGGAGGCAATTAGCGCTCCTAACTCAGCCCTGAGATAACCGAGGATGGGAACACACGCCTCAGAACGGAAAGCTGAGCCACGCAGGTATTAAAATCACCCCAATAAAAATACCCGTTGAAAGAATTAGAAGCAAAGCCCGTAAGATTGAACTCTTAGGCCTTTATCCTGTGCACTAGAGGAGGAGTTATCTAATTTTATTCCTCTAACAGGCCATGATCCATGGGAAAATACTTCTATAAAACAGCCATTAACCAATTAATAACGTTCTGGCTTGAGTTGTCTGCTTATAATCCATCTTTTCCCACATATTCAAGGAAGTTAAAGCTGTATAATTCTAACCTCAGATTCTCTTGATGGGCAGATCATTTGCTGTGATGGAAGAAGCCTTGAAGAAGTGCCTGCTACCCACTTATTTTCCAGGTAAATGAAACAAGCTGTAAACGAGGCAAGCTGCAAAAATTAAATGTTGCAAAGGTCTCGTTCAGGGCTGCCCGATTGAATGTGCATTGGATCAGCCCCAAACTGCAATTGGTTTGCATATTTCCCAAAGAAATGCCAGCACATTAAATGCCCATGAATGCAAATAGGTGGTGGTTTTTTTTTTTTTGGATTTGGATAATTTAGCCGAGGGTGGCTCGAAAATGAATGCACACAATAGGATTATACAATATTCTCAGGGGTTCAAACAAGTCGCTGGGTGCCTCGGGGGAGGCCGATGTGGTGATTAAAGCTGAGCCTCCAGGGAGGAGGAAATCACAGCCCTATCCCCCCCCCCCTCCCCCCCGAACGGCCGCATATTTGTGGAGTCACCCAAATTTTCACGCCTCACCCTCGGAACAGGGACAGGGCCCATTGCACCCGCCCAGCCACGTCTGTGTGCTGATAGCAGAGCAAGGCAGAGATGGTGCTGAAAGGCAAATTGCCTCCTGACTCGGCTCCACAGATGCATTTCTGAGCAGCACCCACTGCACGCACGCCTTTGCTGATTCTATTTCTTTTTCACCCCGTTTGTGCCTTGCCTTCCCTCACCGGCCTCTTTCAGGCAGTCGTAGTCACCATTCCCGAGAAGATCTGTAGCAAACAGGATGGCATCACCCTAAAGCTCCCAGTTCTCTGCCTCTCCTGAGCAGCTCTGAGTGGGCTCGTCAGTGTTTTATGCATCTGCACCAGCAGAGAAGGCCTGGGATGGGGACTTTTTTCGTTTATATGAGTCTCAGCGCCACAGGGGGTATTTAACTTTCTGCCCTGGTTGCTGTAATTCTCTCTCCAGTGGATATACAGTTCAGATCAGGTTCCTATTGCTGTGATGACAGGCATTCAGCAGGCACTGTAATTGCAGAGTTAAAACAGCTCATTTTCTTACTGGCAAGCTGTAGTTAAAGAGGTGCTAGGAGGCAGCCTGGCTGTCTGCAGAGGAACTGATCAAAGCACTGAAAGGCATCTGGCTTGTCTCTGTTTTCTTTCACCACCCCCCTTGCTGATGGAGGGGAAAAAGAGAGAGAAGAAGAGAAAAAGCGAATGAAAAAAAAAAAAAAGAAAAGAAAAAGAAAGGGGAAAAAGAAGGAAAAAACTATTAAAAAGGAATTTATGAAAACGAATACTTGTCCTTTTCCTAAGGGTAAAAGGCAGTGTCTTATTAAAGGCAGTAAACACAGTCGGGTTAGGTCTATTTTTTTCAACTCTCTGTATTTTTAATGAGAAAATTGGGGCTTGTGAATGTTCATTTGTGTTTATTTCCATTAGCTCTGCCCAGTAAGATCTGAGCTGTTGGGGAGCACTTTGCACAGTGCAGAGACAGAGCTTTCCCCATCTCCGTACCAAGGTCATCCTCCCTTAGCAGACTCAGCTTTTTGTCCCTCTGACCTTCACCCTTCTCTGAAGGACATCCAGCTGTAGCCAGAATGTGATGGACAATGGGATTCTGCACCCTGGATTAACTCTAAAACTACAACTAAAACACGTTTTTCTTTACTTTTATTTGTTCTAACTTGTGCTAATTCTTCCCCTCATAAATCTCAGCAAATCACAACGGAAAAGGTGAAGAGAGTTGTCAAACCACTTGAGATGTTCATATGAAAGAGAAAAAAAGGGAAAAAACTCCAACAGCAGGAGAAGGTGTCTGTCAAAAAATCGACATCAGTGATCCAAAACCCACAGAGAAGTCACTCAAAATGCTTCTCCCAGTGAGATAAAGGAGCCCCCAGGCAAGGAATGGCTCCAATTCCAAATAAGAAAAGAGATGTTGCTTCTTGGGGAGAAGAACCCCAAGGTGAAATGTGGGAATTCAGGTGAAATGAGCGAATTCCTTCCTCTGAAGCAAAGGGAAAAATGTTACCAGGACAGGGCTGGCAGCTGAGGGCACGCACTCTCCTCCAGCAGCTCCGAGAAGATTCAGGAGCTCTGAAAGGTCCTGGAAGGCAGGAACCTGACCCGGTCCATTCTGTTTTCCAGCATTTTTCACCCAGGTTTCCAGGCTGGCACCGTGCAAAACCAGCAGGACTTGTGCTGGCTCTTGCCAGTCCCCGGAATCTCCTCGGGGACAGGGCCCTTTCTCGCTTCTGCTCCTCTCACACTTCATTTTTTCACCCCCTATCTCTGCAGGGTGACACCAGCGCTCTTCCCACGGACAAAAGAGGGGCTCAGAGTCTTTGAAAGGAGCAAACAAACCCCGTAACTCCACGAGGAGCCCAGACAGGCAATGTTGCAAATTAAGTTGAAAGAGGCCCAGTTACTGCACCATTATTTGATTTCCCCTTCTCTAATCCCTTGCTTGTAATTAGCATAATTTATTAACATATTAGAGCCATGCATGTGAACCCTCTTTATAGTTGCTGAGTGCTCCCTGAGGCTGCCTAGTGAAAGCTTTTCCCCACTGTTTAATAATATGTTACATAAGGAAAACCAGCTTCTGATATAATTTAAATTATGACTTTCCTTTCTGCCTCTGAACACTCATTTCCTTTAAGTGAGGTTAATTTCCTTAAATAATGAAAATCCTCCAATTTCAGTTTTCCATTCATTAGACCCCCTTAGTGCAACATGAAAAAGTCACACGCCAAGAGGGAAAAGAAAAAAGAAAAGGAAAAAAAAAAAAGAAAACAAGAGAAAAAGAAAAAAAAATCCCATTGAACTTCAAACATAAACCATCCTGAGAAGAGGTTTCCTGGGATCCTGCCTCCTTCTTTCCTTCCTGGATGGAGAAGGGCACGACACAGACTGCCAGGAGATAAAGATGGACAAGCCACTTTCCATCAAACTCCTTTCTCCCATCTGGCATGAGAGGTCCTCTGCATCCTGAGGGCATTTCAGAGTCTCAAGCATTCAATGCTTTTCTGAGGCATCACAGCCAAACGTGGATTCCTTTGTATTCCCCCAGATAATTCCCTGGTTTTTTATTCATCTCTTGTTCATATTTTGGCAAACAAGGCCACCTTGTCCCCTTCTTGCTGATCAGTGCCCAGGTCCATCTCTGAGCACAGGGCATGGTCAGGGGCACAGGACTGCACCTCCTTGGAACCTTTGCCTTCACTTCTTGCCCTCCTGACCTAAACTTGCAGCTCACCTTGCCCAGGAATCAGCCCCTCAGCTCTTTGCTGTGATGTTTTTCCTCCCTGTTCTTCTTCCAGCTCTTCTGCATCTCCCCAGTGCTGTGATAACCCAAAGCAAGGTCACTTCCAAGAGGAAACTCAAAATGTGATGAAAAGCAGAATTTCCTCCTTGCTCCTCTGCACTCTGTGCAGAAATATAACTGCATTTTCCTCTGGAATGCTGGCTCAGGAGTTCTCTAGCCCGAAGCTGGGGACCAAGCACTACCCAAGCAGAAGACATGCTCAAGAGAGGCAAAACCAGGGCCAAAATTTGGTTTTCTGCTGCTCCTCCGAGTGCCTGTGTGATGCTTGGCTCACCCAGCGTGTGTGCATGCCCGGCTGCAGCCGAGTTCAACCTGCCTTAACTCCTAATACCTCTGAGGATTTAGGCCTCTGTTATACTTCAATAAACTGGGAATAAAGTAATTTCTGCCCCTCAGAGAACAGCTGGGAGCTATTAAAGCTCGTGGCTGTGTGCTCCTGGTAGATAATACCTCGTGCTGTCCCTGCAGTGAGCAGAGCCCAGCCTCACTGGCACTTCCAGCTGGGGGCTGATGCAGACCAGCAGCTTCCCTCACGTGGGTGAGGGTTTAAAGACGGTGTTGCCATGTTAACAAAAAGGGCACTCTGCTCTTTTTTAGAAGAATTACCCGATATGACAAAGCCCCCCGTGTCCCCTCACTGAGAGGTTTTGTGAACACCTCATTTTTGGGGGCAGAAGAACTGCAAGAAGCTCTGAAGGGAATCTGTGCTCCTTGCTCCATGCTGGGCGCCTGTCAGCCCTCAGCAGTGCCCTGGGATGTGGGCAAGGCTTTATTAATCAGCAAATAATGATCCCAGAATCCCTGAGCTTGGAAAAGGCCTCCAAGCCCATCAAATCCAACCCGTGGCCAACCCTCACCTTGTCACCCAGCCCAGAGCACTGAGTGCCACGTCCAGTCCTTCCTTGGACACCTCCAGATTTCTCCAGACTCCCAGGCAGCCCCTTCCAATGTTTAACACCTCTTTCCATGACGAAATTCCTCCTGATGTCCAGCCTGACCCTCTCCTGCTGCAGCTTGGGGCTATGATGCAGCCTGGGCAACGTTCTGCTGAGTTTGGGTCAGAGCTTGTGCTTGAAGCCCCAGTTAACCTTTCTCCAAGGAAAAACCCAACCTTAATAGCAGAAAAGGTCAGGAAAATTATGTTAATTTGCAGAGTAAAGTTTCTCCAGGACCTCAAAGAAGTAAGTGAATGTTATTGTTGTTATTACTTGGTTTTTATCACTGGGGAAACCCAAGGACAATTAAATGAACTCACTGGAAATCACAATGCCAGAGAGAAAAGAAAGAGAAAAGTTTCCTGGCTGATGTTGGAGGTTCATTGACTTGGGGATTTTAGGAGTGCTTTTCATGAGAAACTGCCAGTTTCTTGAACCTAAAATTTCTATGGAAATGGACAGCCTGTCTGACCAGGAATAATTCTTGCTATTAGGAATTAGCTTCACCACAAATGGGAGAAAACGAGGCTCAGACAGGAGGGTTTGGATGTGTCTCCCCTTCCCACCCAGGGTGAAAGCCAGCAGGGCCCTCCAGGGACAGCTTCGTGCCAGCATGGAACAGAACTGGTTCCCACCCCACTCCCTGCTTTTGACTCCCAGCACTTGACTAAAGCAGAGTCTGTTCCCCTCTCCTCTCTGCTGAACCTGATTTACTGTGGGATTTATCTGATTTAGGGTTGTTCTTCTTTCGTGCTCTGCTCGGGAGCAGCGATGTCTGGGATGTTGCAACGTTTATACAGCTTTTGGGTGTATTTATGTGCATTGAAATGTACTTTTCATGGTACAGCTGCACACGCCCTTGCCACTGCTCAGCCTCTTCTCCTCCCACTTGAAAACAAACCTTTTGAAAGCGGAGGGGAAGAATAATTAAAAAAAAATTGTAATCTGCCTCAGGTAATGACATGATTGAAACATCACCATTTTGTCTGGAGGGTCACAGGATGGTTTTATGAGAAAGCTTTAAAGCTGCTAGCTCGAGAGAAGCTTTGATATTTCACCTTTTGTTGTTGCTAACGTGTTCTCCTTCCTGGCTCTTGGAAACAAAGCCCTGTCGCTTCGACAAATTTGGTGCCAAAGATGTTCTGCCACGGGGTGGTTTGACAATCTGGGAAGATTAATTGAGCAGCTACATCTGAGATATTCCAAGTGGTTTTGGTAATTTAGATATTTACCAGCCAGGAGACACCTTGGCCCCGCAGCCAGCCTTGGGAATGGGATGGTGGATCTCACGTGGTGTGGTTGGTCCCTGTGGGGTGATTTGGGGTTTGGCAAGGAAAGATTCTTCTCATGAGGGCTTGTGTTTCACCAAAACAGCTGCAGATAAAGGGAAAACTGACCTCATGTGCTGCAAAGGGCTCATGGTGGCACCAACAGTGATTGGGCAGAATTATTTACCCACTCTTTAAAATACCAAATGGTCCCTAAGAACTAGGAGTGGAGATTTCTGCAGCTTTGATGTGACTTCTTCAGTGTTTTTAGAGGTGCAGGAAAGCATTTCTCACTTACCAGTTCATATCACACAACTTCCTTGTTAGTCCTGTCTTGGTGATTGTGAACTAACATTCCCTAGATCTTGATTTTTCACAAAAGTGTTCAGTTCCCAGAATTGTTTCA
Source organism: Eulacestoma nigropectus (assembly GCA_013397775.1). NCBI lineage: Eukaryota > Metazoa > Chordata > Aves > Passeriformes > Eulacestoma > Eulacestoma nigropectus. The sequence goes on along the minus strand of VZTE01001282.1, from coordinate 622,080 downwards.
ATCTTGTAGGCCAGAATAGTTCTGCATTGGTTTGCTTCTAGTATTATACCTAATACATATTTCCACTCTTATTCTACCAGTATGATATCTAATGTATATTTCTGCTGTTGGATAGTTGTTGTCCACGATGAAAAATAAAGTTATTTCTGATCAAGCAGTAGTAGACAGAAAATGGAAAAAGAAATCTCAAAATTAAACTGCAGTAGAGCACGAACTCGGCTCAGGCAGCCATAGAAGGTTCTCAGGGTGTGTTTCCCAGATATTCTTCACTCAGCAGCAGCTCATAGAAAGGTTTGCAAGGAACAAATGAGATGGATTGGGAGTGTAATTGAAAAGAATGTGAGGATTTTACTTGAAAAGACATTAATGGGTCATTTCTAAAACCATACTGACATTTCTCCTTGTACAAGAGTCTCTTTGAGGAAAACGTCTGCTTATTTTGTGAGATGCAGGAGGTTTGGAAAAGATGTAGAATTTTGCACTGTAGCCAAACCCAAATGAAGACAAATGCAAATGGGCTGGTGGCAGCCAAAGGAAGCCAAGTCAGACCATAGACACTGCTGGGACCTGTCCATCACGGGCTTCTGGCAGAGATCCTTAGCAACTCAAAATGTTTCCACCATTGCTCTTGCAAAGTGAATGGTCTGGGCCTCATAAAGAGCTGCTTCTTGTGGAAACCAGTGGAAATATTTAGCCTTTGGATCCTGGTGGAAAGTTGTCTCTGCTGAGTTTGGCCAGCACGACTTTGCCTCAAAATTACCTTCACCAGCCACCAAATGAGATAAATGAGAAGCTGAGGCTTGGAATGGAACCGCTGCTGCCTTTTGTGATACCAATGAGACGGAATTGTTCTGCCATAGGAGAGGAATAAATAGGAATTATTATACATGATATGTATGTCTGCCATCCTGAGAGAAAAAAAAAGGGTGCCCTACACACCTTTGATAGGGAGCAAGGAACGATTTTTCTCTCTTTGTTTTTTCTGGGCACACCCAAACTCCTGGAGGCTATCTCCTGTAAAAGAGGGAGGTGCAGGCAGCTTATGGAATACATTAATTCTGTTTTATTTTATATATTGTCTTGTCAGAGGCACTTAGCAGAGAGGGATGCAAAACATCTGATGGAGCTGGCAGCTAATTTATAGGTGGAATACCAACTTTTTGCCATCTGGAAGTGATTTTGTCTTGGGTTTAAATGCTAATTTTGTGTCTTCTGGACAGGTTTATCCTCCAACCATAGAATTCAGAATTCTGTCTGGGAGCTTCCATGAATATTGCCCCTGTTCACAGTATTGCAGATTGTCCACAGACTTAGAGCAGGGTAGACGGAATTGGATGGAATCTGATGCAGATCGTCTCAAATATTTTTAGCTTTCATACCAGTATCTGTGCAAGGATTCACCTGTCAGGAATGTTGGGTTGGACAACTCAGAGGTCCCAGTGCTCCCAGTGTGAATTTCCCAGTACCACCATCACAGATACGTTTCTATCTCCAGAGGCCGCATGGGAGGGAGTTTTAACGTGCAGCTTTCCTAAAGGATGTGTCAAAAATAACATTTGTTAATTTCGGAATAAGTGGGAATGTGGTGATTGACCCTGCCTGGATGCCAGTGTACACCAAAGCTGCTCTGTCACTCCCCTCCTGAGCTGGGCAGGGGACAGAAAATATAATAAAAAATCAAGATAAGGCCAGGGAGAGCTCACCGAGCTATTGCCCTCACAGGGAAGACAAAGTGACCCCAAAATCTCACCACGCAAACTCAACGCAGAGAAAAACTGCAACAAGAACTGCACTTGGTGGTGGTTAAGATATTGCTGTGGCCTTTCTGTGGGGAAATCCTCTGGAGTTTTGATCATTGCTTTCCCCAGTGAGCTCCATCCAGGCAGTGTTTACCCTCTGTGAGCTCTGCCCTGGCTGTGATAGAGAGAAAGGAAGGGAGAGAAATCAAATGCTATGGAAAACAAAAGTGGTCTGAAGTAGAGCTGTAGCTAACTCCAGCTGTAACAACAGGGCTGTGGCTTTCCAAATTTTAATCTCCCCAAAGAATCTGTATCAAATTCTTCAGCCCAGGGGTCAAGAGGGATTTTAGTAATGGAATGGGACAACTCAGTTTGTGGGCAAAGGCCTTCTGTGGAATATGTGTCCATGGTAAGTGCTCCCGAGCCATGCAGGGATAAAAATAAATAATGGTGATTATAAAGTTATTTTACACTTTTCTCCCTTCAATCACATCACTCGTGGCGAAGATGACACGCTCTGCACAGGAGGCAGTTCAGATGGAGGAGGCAGCAGGCCCCGTGCTCAGGTTTCTGACGTTCTCGAGCACAGCCTGTAGTCATGGCACAAAAGCTGTCTCAGGAATGCTCTCTGGGTTTTGTCATTCCGGTGGTATTTGGATACAAAAGTGTGTGTGAGTTGGGAATACAGTCTGGGCAACTTCAGGGCCTCAGGTTGTCTATTACAAGAAAAAAGTTGAAAACGGGGTGGGAATCTCTGGCAACAAAAAAACTGTGGAAAACAAATGGTAACTCCAACCTCTCAGAAATCCTTCTTTATTCTTCTCCAGGTCCTAGGAGAGCACCCAGAAGGACCTTCCAGCACCAGCCCAGCAGTGAAAGCCATTCCCTTGCAAAATGGAGCTGCTCACAATCCCAGCCCATGGCACGAGCCCTCAGTCCTGATGAGTGGGTGTGTGAGAGGGGAGAGATGACCAACACCACCGCTGTGGTCAGATAAACACAGAGAGAAGTTTTCCATTTCCCACCTGAATGCCTCTGTCTGCAGTGCAGGGAAACCTGGGGGGCATTTCCTGTGCAACACCAGCTACAGGCAGGTGGAGAAGGAGAGAAATGCCAGTGTGAAAGGCAGGGGTGAGGGGGATGTGCTGTGCTGTCTGCTGGGAAATGCAGCCTTATCTTGGGCTCCATTGTGAGCCTTTGGCTCCCATCAGAGCAAGGAATGGAGCTTGGCCCTCTGTGCCCTGCTGGAGCAGAACCACTGACCTCCTTTTGTAGAGTTTGTGGGTCACTGATAATATTTCCTACGCAGTTGGAGGAATCAGAGCTTCCGCAGCCAGGCAAAACCTCGCTGCCCTTCTCTGTTCCCTTAAATTCCCAAAGTCAGCACGTTCTCCCATCGCTCTGGCTCTAACAGGACAGAGCCAGAATGTCCCTGCTGAAGTGGAGCAAACGTTTTTCCAAAGGGTCAAAGTTCAGGACGAGCTTGTAAGCAGATTATGGGGCTGGTAGAAAGGCCAAAGGCACCCTAAGTCTTTACATTCCCAAAGTGCTGTGTTAAACTCTAGCCCAAGGATGTACTTAACCCCGAAGAGGACGGAGGTCAAGTGAACGTGCAGCATTTCAAACGCAATCAGTTTGGAAAAGTAGCTGTTTATAAAGCAGTTTATTACAGACCCAAGCTAATGTTAGCATTCCCTCCCTACAAATAAGCCTGACCTATTGTTAGTCTTGTCAAAGCGCTGCCACGTTTGTTTTATAGCATCAAGCAGCCAGGCTTTATTTCAGTTTAGATTAAATCTCAGGGAACGTTTTGGCTCAGGGGCATTGAAAGGAGAGGCAGGGGGAGCATTTTTGCCATCTCTTTTTTAGATGCTTAACTCAGACTTGCTGCTTATGCTGTTGGGAGAGTGAAGGAGAGGATTCCAGAGGGCTCAGAGCTCCTGGAATGGGCCCTGAACTGATACCTGGGGGTGCCTGTTCTTTCTTGGGCCAAAAAAATGAGGTGCAAACGGACCAGGCTTGGCCCAGCCTCAGCAGCCCTCCTGCTTTTCTCAAACCTCCTTCACCAGGCACCAGGACACCCAAGGGCTGTGCCAGGGGTGGCAAACAGCCCCAGCTGTGCTTGCTGAGGGTGCTCAGCAGTTCCCACCTGCTTTTCCTTTGGATGAAAAGGAGCAAATGCATTATTTGGCCGGATAAACTTTGTTTTAAATCACAGAATCATTAAGGTTGGAAAAGACCTCCAAGATTATTGAGTCCCACCTGTGCCCGATCCTCACCTTGTCCCCAGCCCTGAGCACTCAGGGCCACATCCATCCTTCCTTGGACACCTCCAGGGATGGGCACTCCAAACCTCCCTGGGCAGCCCCTGCCAAGGCCTGAGCACCCTTTCCATGGAGAAATTCCTGCTGATGTCCAACCTGAGCCTCCCCTGGCCCAGCCTGAGGCCGTTCCCTCTCCTCCTGTCCCTGTTCCCTGGGAGCAGAGCCCGACCCCCCCCGGCTGCCCCCTCCTGTCAGGGAGTTGGGGAGAGCCACAAGGTCCCCCCTGAGCCTCCTTTTCTCCAGGCTGAGCCCCTTTCCCAGCTCCCTCAGCCTCTCCTGCTGCTCTAGCCCCTTCCCCAGCTCCGTTCCCTTCCCTGGACACGCTCCAGCCAACAGGAATAACAACATAAAAATAACAAAAGGTCTCCTTTAAAAGGCTGTAGCCACTAAGAGAATCCTCCCCATGAAGACCATGGCCTGTACACGTCGTTATTTTTCATTACCATTTCTATCACCATCATAATTAATATCTAATGATCATAATCATTAGAGTGGCACCAGCAATAATTCCAAGGAACCACACTCCAGAACTGAGATCCCTTTTTTGGGGCATCAGCAGGGAGGCCTCAAATCTGCATGGGGAGCTAAATAAGTGAAATTTTCAGAGGCAGCTCAGCAATTTCTCATATTATCAATGCAAGACACCAACCAAGACGTGGTGAAAAGCCAGGGATGAGTGTCCGCTCCTCTTGCTGCTTTCCCAGCCTACACCCGGATCTACAAGTTCCCATTACTCAGGGGGACATGGGACTTGTGCAGGTATTTCATGGGAGAAACGAGTTTTTTCTAGCCCCTTAAGTGTTCTCCAAGAGCCTGTTTGGCTTTGTTTTATGATAATAGTGATTTTATGGGAAGCATTTAAAACCTTGAAGCTTAGAAGTTGTTCCTATAAGGGCCAGAAGTGTGCTGTGGAATGCATAAAGATTTCATATTTTGGGATTTTATAGCAGCCTCAGAAACGTCTCTGTTTTGTCAGGGAGGCTGAATATCCTTGAGCCACGAGGCAATTAAAATATGCAACATGGATGTTTATTCTTATATGTAGATCTTGCCTCCATAAAAAGAAGTTTAAGAAAGCTCTTTTTTTTGGCAAAAATTTAAGAATAAATTAAGCAACCTTTTCTCATGGTTGACCCAGATGCACTCAGTGTGGTTTACGAGAAGGGGGGCTCAAAACACATTTCAAATACAGCGAAAATTCTTTCCCTGGAACAAAAAACGCTTTCATTTTTCCTAGGATGCATCTTGCTTAAGAGCCCTGAGTGCTGAACAACCCATCAAGAAATGCTGTCTCCAGTCCAGCTCTCTCAGCTCTTTCTCACATAATTGCCTAATTGAAATAGGATCATTTATTAGCTTCTTCGCTCGAGGCTTCTGCAGCTCCAGCTCCTGCTCTTGGGCATCCTCCTTTGAATTGTAGCATTTACCTCAGCTAATTATAATGTGGTATCACTTGATAAAGCCAACTGAGATCATAATGGGAAGACACTGAAACATCTGCCAAGGTTGGAAAATTGGGTTTTTCTTTTTACTTCTGCCAAAGACAGGTTACCTGTAATTAGTTCTAATTTATAAATAAGTGCAGGCTGTACTTCTGAAAGGTACAATATCGTGCCTTGCCCCCTTCTTAGAAACAAGTTGGGATTCATACATCTCAATCAACTGTATTCTTTCTCTTGTCAGGAATAATAGCTTTGCCTGAGAATTTAGGGAGGAGAAAGGGAGTTGTACAAGCAAGATATTCCTGAGATACCTGTCCCATGTGACAAAAAACAGTGGCACAAGTCCCCAGAATGGAAACCAAGGGAGTTCCAAAATTCTCATTATGGATTATTTTTGTTGTTCTCTTAATGCTGTATATTTTTTATTCAGGCATTACAACTCGTCTTCAAACCCCTCTGAATCCTTTTTTTTAATTGTTGTTATTTTTGAATGCCAGCTGTAATTCTCAAATAATCACAGGGCTCCAGGAGCTGGAGTTTTACAAACCCACAAGCATCCCAAGAGCTGGAAAACTGTGCTCAGATCTGCCTGGATTTACATCACATGCATAGTGGAACTTCTTGGTGTTATTTTTATCTGTTTGGGGTTTTTTTAAAGCCTTGTTTGGTCTCAAAGGATCCCGGTGTTCCTGCCCATTTTCACACGAGCTGTGATCCCTAATCCTGGCCTTCCCAAGGGCAGGCAGAGCTGGGTGGGAGCACCAGGCTGGAACCCCAAAGGGCTGTGCGGGAGGGTTGGGATGCACCAGAAAAAAAGCTGTCTGTGGAGTTTGGGAGTGGAATAACTTTGCAGTTCAGCTTTGACACCCTGCCTGAGCCAGGCTTGATGAAAGCAGCTTTGACTGACCCCCACTGAATTCTTCCTGACTGCAGTCAGTCCTTCCAATCCGCCTTCCCTGATATAAATTTAGGAAGGAAAGAAAAGCCACCTCACGGCTCTTGACGTCTGACATTCACCTGCTGCCCAAGTGGGTGCTGTGGAGTAGCTCTGCAGCCTCTGAGTGGGGACCACTTCTCATTTTGCAGACACCTCCCTGTTCTCCAAACCTCTTCCCATTTTCCTGTGGCACCTGATAGACTTCCCAGAGCACACCCAAGGTTCTGGCCCCCACCAGGGTTTTCCTTCAGAAGGCCCAGCCTGAAGAGGCCGTGGAGGATGAAGTGCTGACTGCTGCCTCGAGTCTGTGACATCCCCTGGGCTCTGTTTTTAGAAGGCTGTTGAAGATAAGCTGTGAGCAGGCCGCTTCGGAGGAAAAGGGACAAAAAAAGGATGCAAAGGAAGGTGGTGGATGTGCTGAGGAGGACACTGAGCTCCACAGCAATGTAGAAAACTCTTTTCAGAATGGCTGCCCCCTTGGCGGGTTTGTTTTCTCCCTCTGAATGCACTGAAAATGGGAGAGAACCTGCTTGCAATGTGTTTTAATGATCATATTGTACATGATAGCACTCATGCAGCCCAGATCCCAGCTTTTCCCTTCCACCCACCCTGGACTTTGTAAAGACCAATTTTTTTTATCCCCCATATTAGAAACGGAACCAGTGAACAAACAAATAACTGCATTAAGACAGTTGGCTTCTTGAATTTCTTGACTCACTCTGGAAATGGATTTTATGTGTGTATATGTGTGGTTTCTCTTCTCTTTCTTCCTTATTCCTAACAGCCACTTTGCATGAAACGTTTCATCACAGACATTTGGTCATCCTTCAGAAGCCTTTTGGTGAATACTTGCTGGTGCTGCAGTTTGTCCACACAGAAAGACCAGGGTGAGTAATGGGAAAATAAACTTTCCCCCGTGCTGTTCTTTCACTTCTCTGCTTCTGCTGCTGTGGTTTGACCCGAGCTCAGATCCTGCTGCACCCTTGCAGAAGATGGAGAGCGATCCTCAGGAAAGAAGAAGACAATTCTTGGTTGGAAAACTCCTTGGTTTTGCCTTTTCCTGAGATTAATGATTGGTGTCCATCAGGAGCCTGGGTTTGAGGCAGAAGCCTTTCTTTAGAACCCAATTAATGCGGGGTAAATTACAGACCTACTGTTCACTCCTTCTGCCTGACTAACAGGGTCTATTTTAAAGGGAAACCACTAAACTTCAGCTGAGCCATCACCAGCCCAGCCTGGCCAAGCATTTGATAAATCTTTATGTTGGGCAAGCACTTTACATCATTACTTGAGGCTGGCAGCAGGCACTGATGCTCCAGCCCCACGGAACTCCACAGGCACCCCTCAGAGCAGTTTTCTCTGGAAATTTCTGCTGTATCCGCTCAAATATTGGTCTAATTGAGAGGATTTGAAGTTTAGGGGCCTGGTTGTTTGGGGTGTTCCAAATCCTTCCAGCGGGCACTGAAATCTTCATCCGCAAGAGTTCTGAAAAACCAGGAGCAGGTTCAGCATTTATGAATTTTATTAGATTGAGCTCAAAAAATGGGTCAAGAGCCCCCAGGAAGACCACTGTGTTCTACAGCTGGGTTTAAAAAACAGTGAAGTCCTTGACCAAACATTGCCAGTAAGAGCTGAGCCTTCCCTTGCAGTACAAACAAGTTGGAAAACAAGCCACAAACTCAATATATTTTCAGTCACATTCAGGCAGAAACCTGAATGCTGATTCACAAATATTCTAGCTTGGCTGGCTGCAAATACTTGACTTATATTAATTCCTCCAGCTCTTCAGAAATTGCTTTCCACTTCACTGCAACGCTGAATTCCCCCAAAATCAAGAATGCACCTTGATAAAATACCTATGAAATGTGGATGTTAACTTCTATATTCTCATTTTCAGTGCTGTATTATTGATGGTAAAGTGCAAAGCATTTTTAATTTTTGTTCAGAAGCAGCTGATGTTTGCTGGCTCTGTGTGTGTGTGTGACCACGGATGGGCTTTTTGGAAGGTTTGGTGCTCTCCAAAGGAGACTCTTTACAAGGGATGGAGTGCCAGGACAAGGGGGAATGGGTTCACTGCCAGAGGGCAGGGTTAGGTGGGATATTGGGAAGAAATTCCTCGCTGTGAGGGTGGGCAGGCCCTGGCACAGGGTGCCCAGAGAAGCTGTGGCTGCCCCTGGATCCCTGGAAGTGTCCAAGGCCAGGTCGGACGGGGCTTGGAGCAGCCTGGGATGGTGGAAGGTGTCCCTGCCCATGGCAGGGGGGAGAATTTTCAGGTCCCTTCCAACACAAACCATTCCAGAATTCTCTGGTTCTATTCTATGATCCTTCCCTCACTTTTTTTTGTCTTCTCCTTCCTCCTTTGGGTCTATTCCCACCACAAACCCCTCAGGACAGAAGTACCCTCATGCAGGTTTTTGCACAGCGCTCACCCACAAATTCCCCCTGCTCCTTGTCCCTCTCCAGCTTGTCTCTCCACAACCCAATGCCATCATCACACCGAGACATCCACACAGGACCCAAAAATCTCCCAGGATTTGTGGCTCAGCCATGTCCATCCCTTTGGGGAGGGAAGAGTGGACACCACCCTGCCCCAGGCCGGGAGAGGCCGCATTCCAGCGCCTGCCCATCCAGCGCTGCTGGGAGCGCAAAGAGAGTTTCACTGGGATTAACCCGGCCACTTGTTTATTCCCTGGGTTAATTTCACACGCCAAGCACCAAGCTTGTGTTAATTATATGATTTACTGGGCTGTGTTTCTTTTTTTTTCATTGCATCGTAAAAAAAAGGCCTTGAATAAGAACAGTTGTTCTGGTAAATTTTCGCTTGTTTGTGAACGGCCTGGAAATAGTTAACAGCGAGCACGTCCTCTGGGCCAAAAGGGACTGGAAGGTTCAGATTATTGCCTTATTTATTTTATTCCTAATTAACATTTTATGAGCTCTGAATATGTTTACAGAAGCACATGCTGGAAAGGGCACATGGACAAACAGAATTAAGAGCCATTGGCTGCTCCATAGCGTGCCCAGATTAAGATATCATGGAGCAGCCTTTTCCCTTCGCTGTTGGAAGCTGGACAGGCCCATTTACAGCAGGAACAAAAGCTCACCTGGATGGTTTTACTTTCTAACCCAAGCCCAAGCGTTTGGGAGGGTGGAAGAGCTGATGAATTGGTGGGGAAATAAATGCAGCGGGAGCTTTGGAGCTGCAGCAGTTTGTTCCCTCATCCCAGGTCTTTGGGGGTTCAGTAAAATTAAAGTTATATTTTAAAAATGTCAGGTGTTATATTTAAAAAATGTCTCACAGCAGCTCCTGAGAGAGGTCTCCTGAGATCAAAGGAAGGGGGAAGATGCTGGGACTCAGATCCCACCCAGATCTGTTCAGTGGAGCAGGGAGAGGCTCCAGCCTGACCCCGCTGAGGAACAGACCTGGGTTCATCTCTGTGCCCTGGACTCGTCCTGCTCCAGGTTCCAGACTGGAATAATCATTGCCTGGGAATAACCTGGCTTGGTTTTATTTGAGTCCATGGATAAAGCCAGGAAAATGTTCATGCTTTCAAACTCAGGATAAACTCGGGGCCTGGATCAGCCTTTTCCAGCCTCTCTCGTTCTGAGCTGCTGAGGAATTCCCACCTTTCCTCTGAGCCCATGGTATTGCCCTCCTGCTTCTGCAACAGCAATATTGACTCCTTTTGAACAAATCACCTCTCTCTTTCCCCCAAGGTTTGTCTGCTGCTTCCATTGGCAAACGCAAGAGCTCTGGGTCCTATCAACCAGTTGCCCAAGGAGGGCTTTATTGCCCTTTTTTTTTAGCTGCCAAGGGAAATCTAAGGCTGTTTATCAGAGAACTGCAAACACTCAATGCTCCAAGAAATGTTAATATGATGCCCTTGGGATAAACATTGCTTCATTGATGTGTTTTTAAGCTCTCCATTACTTTCCTTTTGAGAAATAAAAAGAAATATATTACCAAGAAACAGAATGATTGCACAGCATGGTTAAAATCAGAAATGATTCGGTGGCAGGAAAAAAAATCCCCACATTTTTCTCCCAAAATATATTTTTAATTGGCAACAGAGCAGTACAGAGATCTAGGTGCAGATAAATTAAGTTTTCCTGCCTTCCTAGGGTGCAACAGAAAGATTTTATTTTTGGCTTACATCTTTTAGTGCTTTAATTATCAGGACAGAAAAGTGCTTCATTACTCCTTGTACAAAAACAAAACCCTAAGTGAATTATTCATCCATACAATCTGAATTCCAGCTGGAGAAAGTTGTGAGAGGAGTTTTACTTGCACCTAGAACGATGTTGAAATCCACGAGAGCTCCAGGTCCAAATTGCTTTGGTGTCCCGGAGTAACTCAGGGACCATTTCTCAGCTTCTTTAGACCTGTAGGTGTTTTCTTTCTCTCCATTCCCTTGTGAATCCCAGTTTTAGGGCCAGACATTGCCCATATTCCCCAAACATGAATACATTACTACTGCTGGGTATTTATTATTTGCATGGCTTTTCCCTCCCTCCGAATTCTCACGGTTTCCCGAGTCAGCACAGGAGGAAGGTGGGAATGCCCTTGTAAGCAACTTCTTGCTTCTCAGCGTTATTTTTACTGCTGAGGTGATGCCTTAGGTTCTACCTTTTATATTTTTCAATCCTGCACTGTCCAGCGTGGAACTCTGAAGTTTCCTGGAGCCCGTTGGCTGCTGCTCTCTTGTGCCAGACAGACACAACAAAACCTCTCTGAGCTCGTTGTTCAAGGACACTCAGGCTGTCCCAGGCCCAAAAGGTGTAAACCAGGGCCTCTGGAGAGGCGGAGAAATGGAAGAAATTCCATCATTAGTTCAAGTTTTAATTGGCAAATTTATGCTGATTTGCAAATGAACCAAACCCATCAAAGTGTGAAGAACTCGTGACTCAGGGTCCATCTTGGGGTCCAGCTTGGATGTGGCCTTTGGCTCCCCAGGGTGCACCTTTGAAGGCCTTTCAAATAAATATCCACCTTTATTCCCTTGCTCCTGTCTAGGCCTCAGAGGTGCCTTTGCTGACTCAGAAGAGCCTCCTAATTCTGCCTTTTCCACTCAAGCACCATCCTTGCAGACAGAGCTCTCCTGCAGAAGGAATTTATAGGGGAAAAAGCACCAGCAGGAGAGGTAAATACAGGATCCTGATCAGCCACGAGGTTCAGCCACTCAGTGGCCACTTTGGAGATAAAGGAGAGCTGATTCCCATCTTTATCCAGAGGTTCATCTGCTGTCCCAGCACCTGCACACACGGAGAGCCCTTTCCCTTTCCATCACTGCCATGATCTCAGCAAAACCATTCAGCTCCTGGCCAATATTCTGCTATTCCTGCTATCCCATTATGCAGCAAAACCTGCAGGTGATGGTGGATTTCCAGACAAGGAGAGTTGCGGGGGGGGGGAACCCCCTTGGAACTGGTTTCTGTCAGAGGGAGAATTACAGTGTGGCGTAAACAAACAGCCCAACACGTTCTCCTGTTTACGTGGGCTCACAGAATGTTTGTAAGGCTGAGTCCTGAGGGAGACACTTGCAGTAATAATGTCCAGACTTCCTCTGCACGAGGTCCAGAAGTGCAGGAGAAAGGGAGGGAACAGCTCATAGTTTTTTGAGAAAGAAATTGTGCCATGGGAAGCTGCTGTTATTCCGATTTGCCCCGTTTTGTGTGAATGTGCTGGTGCAAGGTTTTATTTGCCTGCCCGGAGACAGCTCAGCAGAGTGCTGGAGGTTTGGGTGCCTCCGTAAGGGTGAAGGAGGTGCTGTAGCTGCCCCAAATTCATTTATTTTTTTTTTTTTTTCCTTCTTCTTCTCTTGGATTCTCAGCTTCACAAAGAGTAAGTCCAGCTTTTTATAGAAAAGGAGTTTAATAACAAGATTTGACCGAGTGGAAGTGAGTCCTCCTGCTTCTGTCTGAGATTGTATTCTTGAAGCCATTCCTTGTCTTATTGGCCTGCCTCGCTTTTTGGAGATACTGGGCTAACCATCCATGAATTCCATGAGCCAATCCTATGAGTTTCCACATCACAAATTCAAAATGCAGACAAGGTGGCTTTCTCCTCGTAAGAGATCTTAAGATCCAAGAGCTGCTCCAAACACCTTTCCTCCTGTTCCTGGAATTGGAACAACCAGAGGCTCTGGAAGCCACAGTTTGTCCATGATCAGCTCCTGAGGCAGCCCCAGGAAAATCATCCCCTTTCTTCAGGGATTAAACAGATTTGCCTGTGGTTTGTAATTGAGCCTGAAATCAGGAATTCAGTCTGGAGACAGCCTCTTACTCCTGATTTCATTTGTCACTGGAGTTTGATGTGCAGAGCCTGACTCCAGAGTTCAAAACTCCAGCAGAAAGTTCAAGGAAACATTTGGAAATGAGGATTTCTCAACAAATGGTGCTTATTTGGACCCCCTTTGATCAAGGATAATGATGCTTAAAAGGCAGAGTATTTGGATAGGGAGTTTTTAAGTAGAATTCACATTGAATGCTCCCACCGCTGATCCTTAAGGGAAAAAAATCCCACACAACAGGGACTTGGAGGTTTCCTACCCTTCCCCATTCTGGTGTATGGCAGAGGTGGAATTTTGGGCTTTGCTATTGCTTGACTTGCTTTAGTGCTCTCAGATGGAAACATCCCCAGACTCATCGCCCCGGCACAGATCAAAGACAGCAGCTCAGGCTCCTCCCGGAGTGAAGATGAACTGCTGCACTTGACCTGTGCCTGGAATGTGGGATGGGGTCAAAATGCAGGAAAATAACAACACTCCTTCCCTTCCACCTCTGCCTTCCCCAGGAGCCTTTGGAGGCTCCTGCACTGAGCAAGGCAGGGACTTGTGTTCCTTTCAGGCATTCCTGCAGGTAAAATGTAGGACAAGCTGGGTGACCATTGCTTTTTCTCCTCCTCCAACAAAGGCCCCCTTTTTTTGAAATTCAGGAAAATTCAGGCAGAGACAAACAATACCTTCAATATCCTTTTAAATTGCTGCCTCCCAGACTTTTCCTTCCAACCAACAAAATAAGCACCTTTCCCCACCACAATCCTTCCTTCTTTTTTATTTTTTGAAAGCTTAAACCGCCTTAAAAAAAAAAAAAAAAAAAAAAGGGGCTCAAAGCTTGTTTTCTCCTTTGTCTAGG
>VZTE01001282.1:588624-608467 GCA_013397775.1 Eulacestoma nigropectus | reverse complement strand
AAAAAAAAAAAAGGTGCTCCAAGCTTGCTTTCCTCCTTGGCAGTGGGAGAGAAGTGGCCGTAGGACTGAAGGGAGCTGTCTGTTCCCAGCTCAAACAGCAGTCTCCGCTGTCTGAGCAGTTTCAGGAGCTTTCTCAGCCCGCTGCCGGTGAGCAGTGGCAGTGGGAAGCACAGCAGGCAGCTCTGGAGCGGTGGAGGCAGAATCCCACCTTCCCTCTCACCCTCCAGCTCATTCACAGGACCCCTCCTCCAGCACTGCCCCTGGCCCTGCCTTTGTTGTGATCATGAGCTCCAGGGCTCTGTTGGTCTGCACTAAATCACTCTCGGCAGCCCCCAAAATGAATAATTTGGGCAAGTCATGCTCCAGCTGGTGTCCTGGAGAGAGGCTGTCTACAGACACCTTTGTGGGTTGCCTCTTCTACTTTCTGAGCATGAGAAGCCCTCATTTCAGCTCCCGAGCTTATTGCAGCTCCTGGGTGCCTGCCTGACCTAATTTAGAAGGCTGAGAGCTGCACTGATTCATCTCCTCAGGAAATTTGGGCTCTCCAGGCTTGGCCAGCAGTACCTGTTTCCTCGGAGTAAGCTCTGGCCGAAACAGAAATGGTCCCTTCCTGGCACTGCTGTTGTTTCTTAACAGCCTCAGAGCTCCTGCAAAAGGGAGAAGTGTTCAGTGTCGGCCACGGTGGTGCAGAAATGACAATAAATGCACGAGACAGGGAGCTCTGAAAGGAAAGTCCTAAAAATGTGTGGAGTTGAAAGGTGCCCTGCAAAATCTGCACCGTTTTAGCACCAGCTCGACTCGCTGCCTTCACGCCCAGGTCCCTCTGATCCCAGTTTTATCAGGAATAAAGGCAGGCAACGCCATCAGAGCTGTAATTTGTTTGCTGACAGATCCCCAAGGTACATCCAGGGCAAGAGAAACGAGCAATAAACTGATTTCTTGCTTCAGTTTGAAATGACCTGAACCCAAATTTATCCAAACACTTCCCACCCTCCCCGACTCTGGGTTTTAATGCGCACACGAAGAACATCCCCAGACGAAGGGTCTGTGTTCTCTCAGCCCGTCTGTGCTCCCACCAGGCACCCCCAGTGGAACGCAGCCGTGGTCTGAGACCCCAAATCAGGGCTGCAGATCTACCTGGGAAATCACCTGTGGCAAGGGGAGCTCACGGCAAGCTCAGTGCTGCTGCCTGGAAGGTTTGTGGCTTGATTTGCTCCACAGACACTTTCTGTGCCCAAGCCCACCTTTCTCAGCAGAACAGAGGCATCGAGGAGCACGATGGGAGCAGGAACATCCGCAGGTACAAATATTCCTGGCCAAGCAGCTGCCAGAAGTGGACTGAAAACAGCTCCTCATTTGCTGTTCGTGTTTTGCTGAATTCTGACAAACCCTCACCTGCAGGTTTGTGCTGCCTGGGGTGCTCAGAGGGATGGATGACCACAGGACAACAAATCCAGGCCAGGCTGGAATATCATCAGGGTTAAAAGCAGGAAATATCCTTTTTTTGTGTGCTCTGCTGCCCATCCTGCAGGGCACTGCCAGCCTGGGATGGGCAGGGATGGGAGGATCGCTGATATCCTGGGAAGGGAAGCCTGGCCCCAGCCCTTGGAACAGAGTTGATTTACTTGGATTACCTTTGATCTTTTAATTACCCTGTGTTTGCACTCCCAGAGCCATGGGTCCAGTTTATCTGGCTGTGATTCCCGGGTGTTATTTTCCTGATTCTTGGCACCTGGGAGCTGCAAGTCTGTGCCTCTCCTGTAGGACAAGCAGAGGTGAACTTTGTGTCTTGGCTGCTGCCGGGGCCATTATGGAGAATTTGAGGTGATTCATTACTTAAAGACTTCTGGGCCCATTCCCCAAACTTGGAAGGAATTCTGGGCGCTCTGCCCGCTCTACCCAAATTTGTGGTGGTTTCCCAGAATGCAAAATTGAGCACGAGGCACATCAGGGTGTGCTCTGAGAGGATAAGTGAGTTGGAAGGCAAAGATTGTTTTTTGTCTCCTAATTCCTTTGTCAGATATTTCTTGACAAGGCATCCCAGTGCTGGAAATAAATTGAATTTACTGCGGCCTCGCATAGGAGCGGAATTGTTTTATTCATGTGCTGTTTGTGGCCTCAAAGAACCTTTCTGCTTTCATGGATTTGTATAAAAATTCCTCGCTGGGATGGTGTTGGAGATGAACAGGATTTACTGCTGCAGCTCTTGTGGTCAGAACTAATTACCAGCTGCACTCTCTCAGATCTTAACTGTGCCTCTGTATGAAGACATTCAGACAGAAATTTTGCTCATTTGGTTGGCTCAGGGTTCCCATCTTCAAGGAGGAAAATAAATATTAACCTCCAGTGGAGGAAAAAGCCTTGGAGAAAATAAAATTTATCTTCATGGAGAGACACACTGCTGAAAACCAGCAGCTCGTGGGGCTGTTTGCTTGTAGATAAGGAAATTTTGCTGGTGGCAGTAACAGAGAAGCGCAGCTTTGGAGTAAATAAAATTGGAATTAACTTGGAGCACAGCATTTCCTTCCCTGAGCCATTGAGATGCTGAGTGACTTGGAGGTTTTGGCACTTTTCTAGCTGTGAATTGCCACTTTGTTCCTTTAAAAGCAGGCTGAACAGAAAAAGCTCTTTTCTTTTTCTTAGTTCATAAATGACAGCAGATCATCAGTTCATTGATGGACGTGCCTGGACAAAAACTTCCGGGGATGACCCGTGATGAACTCCAGATTATTTTGTCAGGTATTTATTGTCCATCTGGAATGGTCTATGGGAGAGGAAAGGAAAGTTTTGGTACTCCTGTCACACTCAGCACCATCCCAGCAGCTGAAAACAAGCGGAAAAGTCAAAACTCCCTGGTGTCAAAGCAGCCAGCTTCAAGCAGATATGAGATTTCTGGGATTATTTTCCTGCATTTTGAAGTGACCACGGCCTTTGTTTAACATCACATCACTTTTCTCTTCCTTCGCTTCAAAAACAACCCAGTGATCCTTTCAAACTCGACTATTCCATCATCAGTTCCCAGCTGCATCTGAAGACTGCATCCCTCACAGCTCCCAGTGACACCGGGAACAGGGATGTTCCTGCCTTGGGTGGGATCAGACGGGCTTAGTCTTGACATCCATTTCAAAGCACGATGACTTGTGCAGTGGGAAATTTGCCATTTTCCCTTTACAATCAGTGTTTGCACTCAGGAAGCTCCCTTTTAATCTCATATCCCAAGCAGGAGATCCTTGGCATTGTGCTAATGGGCAATGGCAGCATCAAAGAGAAAATGCTTTTTTATAGATTTCAAATATAGAATTAATATATTTTAATATCTATTTTAGAGCCTCAGTTTTAGGATAGAAAGTGGCATTTTGCCAAAGGAAGAGAGTAATATTATTCCTTCAGTCAGGCAAAAGCCCTCAGCCTGCAAAAAACCTCTGAATCACTGCTAACTCTTTTTTTTAGAAGGAAAAAGATCCTCTAATGCAGGAAGCTCTCCTACAATATTAAGGGAAAGAGCAGGTATTTGTCTTTAGAGACGATTTATGTGCTTGGGGAAAGTTGAATTTAAGTCAGAAAACATTTGTGCCTTCACTGTTTGGTTCAACAAAGGCAAGATTTTCTTCTTTCTTACGAGGAGGGCTCTGAGTAATCTCAGACTCTCTGCTCTGGCTACTTTCATTTCCATTCTTCTTGATTTTAACCAGGATTTTCCATGAGGGAACTCTCCTGCTCCATGAACTGCCTGGAGTGATATGTATAGGAAGTTTCTTCTCTATATCAGGAGAATAAATTTTCATGTCTGAATTTCTAGACCGAACTTCAAATGTCTTTTCATCTCTGTGTTCACTTAAAAGCACAAACTTCCCCTGAAACACCTCCCACTCATGCAACAAACCAGCTGAAAATTACAAATGAAGAGGAAAATGTCAAACCCGAGCTGATCTTTGCTTTAAAAAAAAGCCCATTTGGAAAGGTTTGCTTAAAACCTAAGGTTCCACAGGGATTCTGAAGAAGCTGGGATCTGGATCTCAGCTGCAGGACACATCCAAAGCAGAGTATCTCCAGGGAAACCGGTGGCCTTTTGGGGCTCTCCTTTGGAGAACCTGTTTGGAACTGGCCAGGTGAAGTTTTTAACTATGAGTACCCTCATTTTAATTTAATATTTGGGCTTTTTCTCCAGATACTGGGATGAGACATCACTGCAGAGTAACACAAAACAGTTAAACTAACAAGTGCAAAAGCCATTCATATTTTATGTGAGAAATAAGGAACCATTTCTTTTTTTCTCGTTTTCTTTTTCTTTCTCTCTTTCTCTCCCTTTCTCTCTTCCTTTCTTTCTTTCTCACCTTCTTCTTTCTTTATCTTTCTTTCTTTCTTTCTCTTTCTTTTTTTTGTTTCTCTCTTCTCTTCTCTTCTCTTCTCTTCTCTTCTCTCCTCTTCTCTCCTCTTCTCTCCTCTTCTCCCTTCCCTTCCCTGAAACTTCCCTGAAACTTCCCTTCCTCTCTTTTTTCTTTCTCTCTTTCTTTCTTTCCTTCTATCTTTTTCTCTCTCTCTTTCTCCCTTTCCTTTCTTCCTCACAGGCTTGACATTTGAGCCACAGCACTAAGTAAAGCAGAGCAAATGGCACCACAAAGCATTGACAGCTCTGGAAAGGAAATAAAAATCACTTTCTCAGTCTCGGGGACAGCTTTCACTGTAAATAAAAATAAAAAGAGCAGAAATTAATGTCTGTGGTCAGTGCCCAGCAAGCACACTCTCGAATGCAAAGCGATTGCATTTTTACCTGAAATCTGTGACAGATAGCTGAGGCACTAATGTTTTTCTCTGTTAATAAGCTGGATATGGAACAGAGCTCCTTTAGAATATGTACGGTAAAGTGGAAATGCATGCTTTGGCGACTGCTATAAAGCAGGCCAAAGATATGTCAAGTCCAATTAATGTCAATAAGGAACATCTGTATTTAGGCACCCAAGTTACTTAATGCAAACATTTCATAATTATATACTATAGCACACATGGAGCATTATGAGATGTGGTGTCCCAGTGTGAATAATATTCACATTTTTCAGATCAGTCAGCAGTCTTGGTCTGGCTTTGGCTCAGCTTGCAGTCTCCCTGTAAGAGCATTTCTTTATAATATTGAATTAAGTACAATCCACATTTTTTCTCTTATCTGCGAAATCTTGTGGTTGTGGCTTGACTGTTTTTATAAAACGAAAGATCCAAGTGCATGTAAAGCTGGGGGGTTTGGGGCGCTTTTTTTTTTTTTTTTTTTTTATTCCTGAGACATCTGGGTTTTTTCTTATATGCCTGAAGTCTGGAAGGAAAGGTTCAAGTGGATGAAGCAGAGCATGAAAGGCTCCATGTCTAAAAGGATTCTTCATCTCCTGGGCAAAAAACCAGCAAAGGAGCAGAACAACAGCAGGAACCTTTTCCCCCACCCGAATCATTGTGAAACAACACCTTAGCTCAGGCAGAGGGTGGAAGAGGTACCAGCGTTTCCAGTCTGGGAATCTCAAAACTTCCTAAATACTTGTAAATCCCAAACCAGACGTGCAGCAATTGTTTAAACAAATGGGGCACACACTGGAGCTCTGCTGCCACCCACGCGTGGCTCTCTGCACTCCAGGATGGGCTCCTTGAGCTGGGTGAGTCTGCTCACATGGGGCTCTGGAGCTGGGAGCTCGAGGATTTTAATCCCCATGTTTAGAGGAGCTGCTGAAAAAAAGATGGAAAATTCATCTGGTGCTTAATGGGAAACACATCCCAGGCAGCAGAGAGGTCTCCTCACTGGGAGGGGTTTCTGCCAGGGGTTCCCTGGAGCCCCCCAAGTCCCAGGGGACAGAAAAGGCTGCAAATGCTGAGGTAGGAGCTGGTCCAAGCAACCACAGCCCCCAAAAACTCCCTTAGACAGGGGGCAGGGAAAAGCTGCTGAAGATGCCGTGTTAAAGCCAGGCTTGCAGATAACTGGGCAGCCTCACCTAACCCAGCAAGTGGAGAAAAATCCAACCCAGGAAGAAACAGGTGTCCCAAAGGGCTTGGAGAAAATGGAATATCAGCCACTGGGGTGACAGTTCTGCCCAAGGATCAGCCACCAATCCTCATGTCTCCTTCACCCAAAAAGCTTGGCAGCCTTTCCCAGCCCCATCTGCCAAGAGGAGCTCTGCTCTGAGCCAAGCTCCCACACTGTTTTTAGCAAACTGCCACTGCCACCCCACCTATTTCAAGAAACATTCAAGCCTGAATACCCACTTCCCACTCTGGATGTGTTGTGTCTTGTCTGGCATTTTTTTTTCCCCCCTCTTCCCTTGCGCCTTTGGAATACAATCACTGCAGGGCAGGCTCTACTCATCTCTTTGGCACTTGACCTGTTCTTCCTCGTGTATTTGCTGTTCAGAGCTCCTCTGTGAACTTCACTGAGATCATGCCTTGGTCTGCTGTGATTAATTGTGCTCCAATCAATCACCTTGGCTTGTGTTCAGGAGAGAGGAATGCACAGTCACGTAAAAATTTAGCCAAGTGCTTTAAAACATCTAAAAGAGGCCAGATCCTCAGAGGATCAGAAGTTCTGGATATTGGCTTTTTTACCTTTAACTCCAAGAACCAGTCTAGTCCTGGAAACTTTTCCAGTTTACACCTGGAAATTCAAAGTTTGGGGCAGGGAGAATTATTCATCAATCAGGGCTGAAAGAGGATCTGAGCAGCCCGTGATGCAGAGCTCAGAGCAAGGCCTTAATGTAAATGTTGCTGCTTCAGTTTCTTGATCTAATTAATGATGGTGGCAAATTTTTGCTAATTGAGATGAGTTCTGCGGGGTTCAAAGCAGAAATAAAAGGAAGCCTGTGGTGCAAGAGAGGAAGAGGAGAGGGCACTCACACAACCTGACTGGCCACGGAGTGGTGGGGCAGTGGAAGACCTAAACACCATCAGAAGGCAACCAGGAAGAGCTTTTCCAAGTCTTGCCTAAGGAATCTCTTCTAAAATCTTATTCATGACTAATGGGATTTCTGTATCTTCCTCCCACGCACCGCTCTGAACCTACAAATAACAGGATTTGTGCTCCTGCCCTCCTACACGCTGCTGCCTCCAACCCTCCAAGGAGGCTTTGGGAGTAAAACAAACTTCAACGTGCGCACGTTCCAATTATGAGCAGGCAGGAGGAGAGCTCCCATCCCTGCTGGCTGAGCTCCAGGGATCCCAGCAGAGGGATGGAGAGGGTGGAAGTGGGCCTGGAGCCAGGAGAACATGAGAGCTTTCTGACAAGTTTGAAGGGAAGAGTGATGGCAGGAAAGAAACTGCACATCCTTGAGTGCCCGTGAGTGGGAGTGAAGGGTGATGGTGTGGCTGAGCCGTGAGGTCAGGAAGGACAGGGAGGCCTGGAGCCCTGGGTCTGCTGGTAGAGATTTCCAGCTTGACCTGGGTGAGACTCCCTCCAGGGGCAGGTGAGGGGAGGAAAAGGGGTGAGGAGGGCATTCCCCAAAGCACAGATCCCATGCGATGGTCTCTGCCCAGCCTTGGACAGAGAGGATCCCTTTTTCCTCAGACATCCCATATGGAGCTCCATCCAATGCCAGCATTTGGGGCAGGTGGGTGCCACATTCCCACTGATTTCCTTATTAAACATTGGGGCAGAGCCACACGGGGTGTCCTGGGTATCTCAGCACATCAGGCACAGCTCCACGGGGTGCCAGGACTTGTTTTGCCACCTGATAGCGACGGGGAGGGTGACTGGCAACTCATTTCGCTACAAACAAATCACCTGGACCAAAAAAACCCCAACAACAAACAGCTCTAAACCTGCCTGTGTCCACGTTTCTCCTTGTCTTGCTCACTTCCTATAAAACTGTTTTAAACTTTCTACCAAAGTGGTTTTTAACGTCAGTGTTGTTGTTTTTTTATTTCTTTTTCGTAGCTATTAAAATACCCAAATAGCTTTTAAAAGTTTCTCTGGGGGACTTGCCCTTCCAACTCATTTATCTTCATTTCGAAGATGGAGACAAACTTCTTATTTATGTTTCAAAGATGACACGACATCAAAGAGTTTGAATATTAAATGCCTTAATTGCAGATGAAGGCTGATAAAACGAGATCACCTCTGGAGTTTCATTAAACAGGAATTGCAGCTACATTCACAGAGATTCAGGACTACACCAAGCTAACCCCAAGCAGCAGAAGATTATTTTTGGGGGGAGAGAATAACATTTTTCTCACTTGTATAACTGCAGTGTACAACTGCAAATTGCTACCTACAAAACCAACAGCTCCACCACCACTCTGAAATTATCCATCACACACTGGCCATGCTGCTTTTCTCGCTGAGCTCTGAGTGGGTTTGTGAGTTTAAGAAGATTTTTGCCACAATCAGAGTGTCACAGGCAGAGTTCAGAGATGTATTTCCCAGAGGTCCCAATTTCCCTTGGGCAGGTTAAGAAAGAGGCTTTATCTGCTTTTCTCTGACTCTTATTTCACCCTCGCTCAGTGGCTGCCCTGAGTGCTTCCATCTTGACAGAATTTTAGCTGCTGAAATTGCAGGGGGACACCGGAGGGAAAAGTGGTGCCAGCTCCTGGGACTGCAAACTCTGGCTTTCAGTGGAGGCAACACCATGAGGGAACTTATCCCAAAACCTCAGTGATTTTCCTCCGTTGTGTGGGAGTCCTTAAATAAGCTGGGGAGTCGTTCCTCACTCAGGACAAAACTTTCTGTCAGGAGAGGACTGAGGAGAGTCATGCTTGTGGTGGGGTTTGGGGTTTTTAAGCCCCAGATGACAAGCACCCATGAGTGATTAGCAGAGTCTCTCAATATTCACATTACACTGGATTCTTCATTTGGGGATTTGGTTCGTCCAGTCCTGAGCAGGGTATGAAACCAGCAGGTTAAAGGAATCTCCTCAGGGCAGCCAGTCTGGGTGTTTAAGAGGCTTTGATTATGTGCAAATCACTCTTTTACAGCAAAACTACTTAGAAAAGCTCCCAGAGTCATTTCCGGGCAGAATCTAGAGATTTCCAAGGATCCCATCCAAAACACTGCAGGATCAAGCTTTGTACCTGCCCTTCCTCGTGCAAGGTAAGTTATAATTGTACCCCTTTTAACTTAATGAAGCTTTGGCAGAGAAACACTTCAGAATAATCTCATTTTTCCATGAGTTCAGCCTCAGGTGTGCCCGAGTCTGACGGGGACGGGAGAGCAAACGTCCCACAGCACGTGCACAGCTCACGGGAACAGAAATCCACGACAACTAAAACCTTAAAACTGTTGAGGATCACAAAGGACGTGGGTGAGAGGGCTTGGACCAAAAACTAAAAGTCAGTTTTCCTGTTTTCTAATGATTGGGGTTGTCTCTGTTGCAGCTGGTACCCCAAGGACTGAGCTCTGATCTGCTCGGATGGGGTGACCCACATAGCGCTGGAGGGTGTCCAGGGAAGGGGACGGAGCTGGGAAGGATCTGGAGCAGCTGAGGGAGCTGGGAAAGGGGCGCAGCCTGGAGAAAAGGAGGCTCAGGGGGGACCTTGTGGCTCTGCACAACTCCCTGACAGGAGGGGCAGGAAGGTGGTGCCGGGGTCTTCCCCCAAGTAACAAGGGACAGGAGGAGAGGAAACAGCCTCAGGCTGCGCCAGGGGAGGTTTAGATTGGACATTATCAACAATTCCTTCATGGAAATGGTTGTCAAGCACTGGGATGGGCTGCCCAGGGAAGAGCTGGAGTTGCCATCCCTGCAGGGATCAAAAGCTGTGCAGCTGTGGCGCTCAGAGACAGCTTAGGGGTGGGGTTGGCAGTGCGGGGTTAGAGGTCGGACTCGATGATCTCAAGGGGTTTTCTTCAACCTGAATGATTCCATAATTCTGTGATTCTGGAGAAGGGTTTAAAGCACAAAAGCCCAGATTGCAGAGGCAGTAACAGATGCCTTGAACAGCCCAATTGCCACCAGTGTTTTAAGAGTTGATAATTTTCATTTGTTTGCCCTGCTTTTGGCTGAGGTCAGAAGCTGGAGTTTCCCTGAGCTTTCCTGCTGCCTGAGTGTGAAATTCCCTGCTCTGTGAGCATCGTCCCAAAAAAACCAAATCACTGAGGAAGTTTTTTCCTGTACTTGCTCTCTTATTCTTCACTTCACACAGCAGCAAGAGCATTTCAGCAAGGAGCCTGGATGTAAGGCTTAGTTTTAACTTGCTGCTGACTAATTTTAACCACATTTGATGATAACAATTACTTTCAGCACATATTATCCCATATTTATGAGCTTAACGAGTTGCTATCCATTCCTTCTATTTTAAGGTAGCTATGAAGTCACCTCTCATTGATATTATTTTTTTTTGTCAAAACCCAGAAATGTTTGGGAAGATTCATCGCGATTGAATCCCCAAGCGAGCAGCTCTGGGAATGCTGGGTGAGTTATCCCAAAAACAACATCCAGAGATGACAGCCACGAGGGTGTTTTCCTTCTGGGAGGAACCCAGCTTTCCAGTGGAGCCTTTTTCTCCATATACAGCAGCGCTTTTGGATAGAGCTGGATGGTGCAAAACCCTTGAAATCTGCCTGGGCACAGCCATGAAAACACTCTGGGACCTTCCTTCCAAAAACTAAGCCAAGTCCTGGCTGGCTCAGCAAGAGTCCAGCTCATTTTCTTCCCCTTCTTCCCACAGGGTTATCTCATCCTGCACGTTTAAAAATCCCTTCGTCCTTCCATGGTGAAGGAGATGAGGATGGGGACCACAGGGAGTGGTGCTGCCCCGTCCAGCGGGGCCCGAGCTGGTGCCAGCTCCCTCTCTGCCGTGCCTGCAGCAGTGGCATCGCCCAGGGACAGGCAGTGGCAAATCCCGGGAATGGGCAGCCCCGCTGCCCCTGGCACATCCCACCACCCGGCCCATGCCGCAGTGAATGGCTCAGGCCTGAGTAATCCCGTTCCAATTGCAATTTGCATAATTGCCTCCTGCTCTCAGATCTCCTGCAGTTCCTTTTAGGTAAAGCCTTGTTGTCTTCTCATCCAAGGTGGTTGCTTAACGCTGCAGCTTGATGGAAAACGGCAACATCTTCTCCCCCCGAGCCAGCTGCACTTCAAGGGTGGGGACACGTGTGCCAGTACGCTTGAAAATTAAGGTGTTTTGGAAAGAAAGCACTGCAGACTTGCTGTCAACACGCACAGCCATAAATCAGGGCCAGCATCTCCTCCCCACAGCCCTCTGTGCGAGTCAGGGGTGCCAGTGTTCCTGAGGCAGCTCTGATTTTGCTGTCTGTGTAATTGGTGGCTGTGACAGCCTGGATTTCAGCCCAGGCTCTGGACACCTGCCTGGGTGGGCAGCAGGAGCTCAGGGAGCCTTGATTTTGTGTCAAAAATCTGAGCAAGGCAGGGATGAGTCCCCAAGGTGCGATCACACCCCTCGGGCACTGCCAGTCCGGCCACAAGGTCTGAGCTGAGCAGGGAGCAGGAAGAGAGGTGGAGTTGAGCTGATCGGTGCCCACACTTCACGTGGCACCCACAAAATTCCATATGGGATCCATTTCAGGGCAATTCTGACTGCAGCCCAGGGCTCCCCCTGAACCACGCGGGTTCCTTGATGATGGAGATGGAATCCTCTCTCTGCCTGCTGAGCTGGCATCAGACGGATCTGATTTTTGGCTGGCAAGAGCTGAAGGCACAGGGCTGAAGCAGCCTGGACAGAAACACTCCGGGAGTGAGGGAATGTCACCTCTCTGTGCTGGCATTTGCAAAGCAAACATTCCGTAGGGAATGGCGCGGCAGAGAAAAGGTGCTGCCCTGGCTGCAGCAAATTATTCTGAACTTTTCCCGGCTGCCTGGCAAGGTCCTCTCCCTTGAGAGCTTTGCAACAAGGCGGGAGCTTCCCCTTTAGCAGCTGATGATCAAATCTGCTCCGAGAGCAGCACAAGCAAAGACACTTTTGGTGTGGGAAAACTCACGGGGATACAAATCCATGAAAATAAAGAACCTTAAAATAATGCCCTTCTTTTATAGAAAACAGCAACAACAACAACACGAAAAGACACCTGTGAGGACAAAACAATCAGGTTTTATGCCAGTGCTTGGTTCTCATCCACCTTGCACTCCACCTGGTTGTGCTGTTGACCACGAAGCCCCAGCCTGTGGGGTTATCTGGAAAACAGGAAATAGCTTGTGACTAACACCAGCTCCATGTGCTGTGAGTCAGAAATCTTGGTGACAACGAAAAAAGAGAATAGGAAAAAAAATAGTAGATAAAAATAAAAAGAGTTTCCTGGGCCAGAGAAAGGGAAAAAAAAAAGGAAATTAATTTCCCCTTTAGAGCCTTGTGTGAGGCTGTTGAGTGTCAAAGTCAGGTGTCCCATGGCTGGCACAAGAAGCCACAAATGACCTTTGGAGCTGTATGATTGATTGCCTCTGGCTCTGCTAATTTGACTAATTAATACATAAATAGCACCTCAACGTGTTGATTTCATCCTTCTTCAGAACGAGTCTCTGGAGCAGGAGGGTTTGTGCCAGGTTTTATTTACCCAAGATCCCTGCAGGAGGGGAAAAAAAGAAAGAAAAAATAAAAGAAACAAACTCTCTTTCAAGTCCCACTTGCTCGAGTTTTGATTCAGATTTAAATTTGCCTTCTCTCGCCTTGCAATTCTCTTTTTTTATTTTCCATTTTTTGCAAGAAATGCACAATAGAGAGCATTTCTATTTCCTGTGAGGGGAGACTCATCAGTTCCCATTTTCTGGTCTCCCACTCTGGTTTTTTACCCATCTATCTGAATTATAAGACCAACTCAGTAAGGCTTTTGAGGGAGAGACGCAGAGCCCTTAACTGTGTGAAAATCGCGTGCTGCAGTTCTGGGTCATCAAGGGCAAGCTCCCTGTTTTGCAATATAATCACCCAACATCTCAGCTGCCACTTGGCATCGCTGAAATCCCCTCCCCAACAAGTGTTTCATCCCTATTTGTAGCTCTGTCATCTGCTGGATCTCCCAAGGGAGATGCAAAAGTTATTTATTAGCAGAGTCCAGGGACGTTTCTATTGCTGCTGAAATCTCCTGCCCCTCAAAGCCCCCCAGACTGAGGAGAGGTTCCGTCCCCAGGTCTCCCAGGTTCCTTCCACAGCTCTGCCAAGGATGTGGTGTGACTTAAATGAAGCCAATTAACTTTTGAGTGCGTCAGCAGCGCCGGGCATGCATTGCCTGGGGAGGGGGAGTTGAAGGCTCCTTCTGCAGCTTTGTAAAGTGCTTTAAAACACCGAGGCAGAGGCAGCAGAGAAATGCAAAGAGCTCTGGTTTTTTGTGCTCTCAGAGGCAGCAAGTCACTCTGCAGGGTGCAAAGAGACATTTGACATTTGGGCTGAGAGCACAGCTGTGCTGGGAGGGTCCTTTTTCTCCAGCTCGTTCCCCAAATGGGTGCAGAACTCTCTCCTGCTCCATGGAAAGGCCGAGGATTATCCCAGAACAACGGGATACAGCCTTTCCCTTTGGCTCTACAGAAGCACCAATGCCCCCCAAATGCAGAATTCTTCGCCATGGTCTCAGTCCCTGGTTCATCTCCCACTGCAGGAGCCTTTTGGGGTATCACCAAGTGAAACATCACAAAATTTGCCCTCCCCAGGCAGGCAGCAGAGGAAGAAGGACTCAGGCCACGTGTTGCCTCTGCATCACGTTCATCCTGCAGCACTGCAAGGGTCTGAAGAAGGGCAGAGGGGGCACACTGCAACCCCTGAACAGCACCAGGACTGAAATCAAAGCCCGTTTCCCTGATTCCAGGAGCACTTTCAGCAGGCAGAAATCCATGTTTACACGTGGCTGTCCTGAGAGCAACTGGAATTGCTGCACACACAAGAACTTGGGACTTGGAAGAGTTAATTACTCTTGTGCTTGCATGAATGAAGTGCTTGGGGTTTCTTTGAGTCCAATAGCTCCGTGTTTCATAGTTCCTGAAATGAATCTGAATTTAGATTTGACAGAGGCTTTGCCTGCTGGGTAATTTTTGGAGTGATAAGGTCAGGGCTGCTCAGGTACTTGGGATGTTGTTGAGTAAAGAGCTACAACTCTGTCGCTGGCTGGGGAGGCAAAACTGGCAGCTGCTGCAGGCTGGACTTGAGCAGAGTTTGAGGACAGCACCACCACAGATGAAGAAGTTTGAAATCCCCCCCACTGCTGGAGAGTGAGTTGAAAGCCTCGTGTATGTGGGCACCAGAATTAATAATTGTTGATATTAATTAAGATTAAGGTTAAGATGTAGTTCCTGACCGTGGCACCCATCCCCACAGGACTGTTCTTGTCCCTGGAGAGCTGAGCTGACACTTTTCCTGAGGGAGTTACATCAGCAGGGCCTGGCCAGAGCTATCCCCCGCTCCTCCCAGGAGTGGATGAAGGAATGGGACAGCTCAGGGAAGGTCATTTCTTGTCCTCTGCTGATCCTGGGGAACTGTCCCATGTCAGAGCATAAAATGTCTCCATTTTTTGCCTTGGTGAGTCCTTGGCTCAATGCCACAGCTCCTGATCTCACTCCAGCTTGCTTCTGGCATGCAGGGAATGCCAGGAGAGGACCAGAGCTCACCTTCTCACCACCCAGGGAATGACTCATGCTCACAGAGAGAACTGGATTTATCTGGGTGCTTGTGGAATCTCACTGCACCATCAAAACAGAAATCAGAGGCTCGACCCACTTACCCCACTGCAGGTCATCATAAGCCCATTGAAATCAATTAAGTTAAATATATGAAATTAAGATGAAGCCCGAAGTCAGGAGCTGCTTAGACCTAAACCACTCCAAGGCTTTTATATGTAGGAGATTTTCCAACCCCAGACAACTGCAGGTTCCTCATCGTTGCTGTCAAGGAACGACTCGGGCTTGCAGAATAAATCTTGAAAAAGTTCCTGCTTATCATAAACCTCTCTGCACTGCCTCTGTGGTGGGTGAAAGGCCTGAGATTGAATATCCTCATGGCAAAAACCAGATCCTTTAGGGAAAAACACCATTAGGAGTACGAAAATCTCTTTTAAAGGATACACTTCACACACTTTACAGCACTGTAAGACATTAATTATCATAGATGGAATGATTTGGAAGTTTTATTTTGCCACTTGTGCTTGTTTATCTTCAAGAACTTGATCAGGACATTCTTCACACAAAGGCAGGGTCACAGATGCTCCAGCCACACACAGGGTGAAATCCAAGGCCCTCTGGAGTCAGTGGGAATTTTGCCACTGGAACTCAACAGTTTTAGGAAGCCAACCGAGCAGAAAACCCCAAATCTAAATGGCTCAACGTATTCAGCTCTGTCAGTAGGTTCAGCACTGCTCCTGGTTGGAAAATGCTTCATTGTGCCATGGAAATTTATAATGAGAAAAGGGGTGGGAGGGAGGGGAGAGGTTTGTTGTTGCCAGCTCAGCCCTTGATGGAAAGGTTTTCTCCAGCCTTCCTCCGTGGTGAAGGGAGAGGGCAGACCCAGGCAGGGGCCTGGCAGAGTCAGCCACAGAAATTCAGTCCCACAGAGCGAGACTTCCAGAAAATTCCTCAAATAAGATTCCAACATTGGCTTTGCACGAGTTTAACTCCTGGGCAGGCTGGTGCATCCCATCCTTCATTTGCAAATGGCCCTGCTGGATTCAGCAACATGGGAAGAAAGTCACTTTTCCGGGCAAATAAAAACATGAGGTTGTGTCCTGGGTTTACAGGGTAACGGGAAGCTTGAGATGAGCTGGGGAAGGCAGAGGAAACTCCAAGAAAAGGGGAAAAAGGAAGAAGAGAACAGTCAGGAGTCATGGTTAGACACTGAGGAGAAAGTGGAAAGATAAAACCAAGCAATGGTGGGGCAGCACGTGGGGAGCTCAGGAAATAAAGCAAGAGACACACGATCCTAAAATGGGCATTCTGGAGGAGAGTGAAAAAAGAATGTAAGGTTTTAATGTACAGCAAAAATACTTTCTGCATGCAAGCAACTGTTTTCATTAGAGAAACTGCCAGAGCCTTGGCCAGGAAGAGAAAAGGGAGGAAGAGCATAAAGACAGTTAAAAACAGCAAAAAAGCCAACTCCAGCACTGAGGGAAGAGGAGGAAGCTCAGGAGATGAAGTGTTTAGCAAGGATGAACGCAAACAAGCACACACAGGGGATACTTTAAAATCAAGTGGAAAATACTCCACATGCCTTTCTCTCGAAATCCCACATATTCCTGCAGAAAGCTGATTACCACCAAACCCGACCAGCTGCAGTTTTAAAAAGCACTCTCCACACTGCTCAGGGTGGGACGTGCTTCCTATTTGCCTCACTTTGAGCTGGCTGGGCAAAGGAGAATGGGAAAAGCAGAGTTTCCTTTTGGCCCGGTTTTCCTTGAAGCCTGGGAGCTGAATTCCACTCCTGACTTTGAATCATTGAGACTTGGTGTTGGAGCACAGTCAAGTCACATCCCTCACCTCCCTGTGATTCAAGAAGCCTGGCTTTTAAGGGAAAAAATATGCAGAAACAGCCCGTAAAGGCAGGCTCTGGATCCAAGATGAGTTGCTGTGGATTAACAGATTAAAAGTGTGGAAGTCTGGGAAGATAAAATTCACAAAAGGAGGAACGTGGTGCAGCACCTCCAGTCAGATGGAGCATTGTCCCTCTTCCTGTGCTTGTGGAGATATTTCCACTGCCTCAGAAGAGGCTCTGGTTCCAAAACAGGCTGTGCTAATGGTGTGTGAAGATGTGTGAATGCACCCAGCTGCCAGCCTGGAACCAGCTAATGACCTAAACGGGGCTGGTGTCTGATGGCAGGGCCGGGAGATGCTTCAGCCACCTTGTAAATACTTTGCATAATAGAGGAAATAAACCCCATTGTTTTTATGAACTCGTAATTAACCGATGTAAATGGGATTCCGATAGGTTCATTATACCCAGCTGGCCTGATCCTGACCTGTCAGGGGACTTTGGAGCAGGATGTGTCACTGCCTGCCTCAGTTTCTCCATCTGCACAACAGGGACAGCGTCTTTGCCCTGCTCATGACAAGCCCTGCGAGACTTCACTAATTGTTGTTTGCAACACTTTGAGTGCCGTGGATGGAAGGTGTTGGGGGTGGGGGTCGTGAATCTCTGTCAGGCACACATCACTTTTTTATGGATTTTCAGGAAGATTTTCTCATGCTGGGCACAGGGTGGCACTTGCCTGGCACCTCCAGGGTGTCCTTCAACTCAGATCCACACCGTGCCCATCAAGCAACCCTTCCAACCCTTCTCTCTCGAGGGACAGAGGATCCCTGCACGTTTGTCTGTGCCTTTATTTAATGAAGCAATTATGCCTGCTAACGACATTCTTCGAGAAACATCCTATCTAAAGTTTCCCACCATTCTCGCACTGGTAGCTTTCCCCCTTCCCTCCTCCTTTCCCTTATTAATTTATGAAGCAGCTAATTATGATCCCTGCAGGCTAAATAACTGTGCAGTTAGAGATGCACTAGATGAGTGGGTATGGCAAGGCAGCACAGAGCATTTTTCTCTTCGCCTATTACATGTATTGTTTTAGGTAATTAACATCCACTTTGTAGTGGCAACACAGACGCCTTGCTGTCTGTACAGCTTCTTGGCTCAGCTCCTCGCAAATACTCCCTGGTACACTCCTTGCAAAACCATGTGAAGTGTTATATAATGCTCTAGGTTGAAAGGCAATTGTGTACATCCAGGTTGTTGAAGGGATCTGGATGTGTGTGCAACGCCAACGTTTCAGGCCTCCGCCGAGGTGCCTTCAGCTTGGGATCGCTTCAAATGACTAAAAGCAACCCAGGGAGAGTTTCCCTCTTCCTTCTTCACCTGTCCCTCCAGAAGTTTCAAGTTTATCCCTAGGAATACCTAGGGAAATGCTGATGCTTCAGGTCAACCCTCAGCATTTTGGATATTGTCTGTGTGCTCAGCGCTGGACAGTCAAAACCCCAAAGATTGTCCTGATCTCATAGACATTCCCCTCCCCTGAAAAACTAACCAACACAGAGGCTGGTGGGAACTTGGGGATTTAGCTCAGTGTTCTTGTCCCTGCTGCTTCCCAACCTTGGGTTGCTGGGTTTGTGGGAAAGCTTCGGAAAAGGAGAGCGGAGGGATTAGCTGGGAGGGAAGGGAAAGACACGCAGCCTACATGGGGCAAGGTCGAACGTGCTAAGCTGTGAAGGGGTTTAAATGCCAGACAAGGTCAGGGCAAAGACAGGCCTGGAAGCCTTAAGATGTCCACTTTTCCAGTTGCCAAGGAACGCTCAGGTACTTTGGAATAAACAGTGTTCGAGGCAGGGACAATTTATGGACGACTGCTGAATAAGATTGTTGTTATTATCGACGGGGTCTGCGCGCCTCTCGCTCTCGCAGGCTTTTCACAGTCCACTGTCTGAGAAAATTGGTGCTCTCTAAGCTGAGTGAATACCCAGAAGTGCAACGAAAGGCCAGGGTGAGGGAAGGGTCTCCTGCTGCTTTGTGTTGGTACAAACTCCTGGGTTTTGCTCTGCAGGGCAAGCAGCTCCCCTTGGCTCAAATTCCCCTCTGTGAGGGCGGCATGAGAAGAAGGGCAGAGACCAGAACTCTGGCCCGGAACGATTTTAATGAAAGCAGCAAAGCTGGTCATTTTTGCCTTCCCTCTCCCTACCCATCAGTGCTGTGTGTCAGCCTGGTTGCTCATCGAGGATCAGATAGGGCTGTCTGAGCGTGGGCTGGTGCTTTGCAAGTTGAATTGCACAACTCTGCTCCCAGCTCCAGAGCCGCTGACCTGCAGGGCCAGCCAGCCCCAGTGTGGGATGGCAACGGGGCCAGCTGGACCCACAGGGGTGGAGGGACAGACCCCACTGAGTCAGGGCAGGACGTCAGCCCCATTCCCTGGCACTTCCCTACCTGGGACTTCCCTGGGACTCTGATCCCTCCGGACTCGCTCAACACCTTCCTCCCCACCTCGTCACCTGTGCGTGAACCCTGAGTTCGGATGCGGATGGAAAAAACGCTCATCAGCATTTTCCAGGCTTGTGGGTATCATCTGCTGCTCGTCCTGGCGAGATAGAAATCCATCCCCTCCCGACAGATCTGGGATTATTAATTGCTGCTGGAAATCAGCAGAGTGTGCTGCGAGCCAGCCGTGACAAAGCTCTTGGGGAGCAGCTATGCAAACAAGGTGGCTGATAAACTCGCAGGAGGGAATACATGGGGAGCTCTGTGGAGTGGCAAAAGAGGAATAATTCATTTTTTTTAAAGAAAAACAGTATTTAATGGGCAATTTCAAAATGAGGACTTATAGCCTTTCTTTATTATTTTTTTTTCGGTGTAAATTGCGAATGTACAGCTTGATGAGTTCTACCAAAAGCAGTGGAAGAACCAGTGGAAAATCTGAATGATAGGATAGGATGCCCACAGGTAAAGGTGGGCAAAGACTGGGAAGGGCAGAAGATGGGGACAATTTAATAATTTCAAGACAAACTACATCAGACTGGGCAAGGTGGAGCAAAAGATCTCCGCAGAGACTGTCAGAAGTGGGCTGTGCTGGGCTCCAAGGGAGCACGGAGAAACAAACAAAGGAAGATGTCATCCAAGCCAGGAGTATTGAGTGGAGCTGGAGCAGTTTGGGGCTGAATTAGGCCCACAGGAGGTGCTAGATGTGGCTGCAGGACACACGGACACGTTCCTGCAGTGCAGTGGGAGAAACCCAGTGGAGGAACCAAAGTAGCTGCAGTCCACACCAAGGGTTGCCCAAGCCAGTGCTATTATTAGGTACTCTCATTCACAAGCCTCAAATTCACTAACAAATTATTCTTTTTAAAAAAAATACATCCTCTCCATCTGTTTTCCAGCTTTTATACCAAAATTCTAATTTAAGACATTAACTAAAATGGAAAAAAGATTTTCCTTTCATTAACTTTGAGTGTATCCAATTTACATTTCATATGTTTCCATT
>VZTE01001282.1:571934-588488 GCA_013397775.1 Eulacestoma nigropectus | reverse complement strand
TTTTTTTTTTCTGAAAGCATTTCTGAGACTTCAGAGGGTGCACCTACATTTTATGAACCTGTCAATGGCTTTGGCCACCTTCCAAGTCCCCTGGGGCAGGTGAGTGTTAAGCAGTTGAAGCTCCCAAGCAGAAGTACCATGATGATCCAGGACTACCCAGACCTTAATTATGTTTCTTAGCGCTGACACCTGCCAGTAAACACAGAAAGGGATGCACCACTTGTGTGTTTATCTCTGCAGAGAAATGTTTGGATTTGTTCTTCTCAGAAGCAGCTGGTGGTTCAGAATGGACATTTTGCAGCCTCTCACAAACACACTTTGTCCTGCACATGAAAGTGCCTTTCTGCGTGTTTGATGTTCTGAGAGCTCTTGGTTTGGCAGCTCTGGCTGGTGATACCCCTGAGCCACAAACAGCTGGAGCAAATCCTGGGGAATAATCCACAAAATCTGCTACTGGGCAGCAGTGCCGGGGATGGACAACCAGGAAAAATTCCAATTTCACCTGGTGCAGCTGTGCTGGTGTTACTGAGCCACACAGCACCCAGAATAAACCACTGCCAAACGTGTCAGGGGATTATGAGGGACTGGTGGAGTTTACAGAAGGCACTGCCAGCTCTGCCAGTTGCAAGCCATGCAGCCATGCCAGGGCCATGCCAAGAAAAGCATTTTGCAAAGGATCCTGCATTCCCTCCTGTCTGCAGCACGGAGATTAGAATTCATGCTTTGTAGTGGTGTGTGAAAAAGCTCAGTGTCTCTCGTCTGGAAGGCTAAAAATAGGTTGGCAGTAAGAAAAGGGACAATAATTGCCAAATTAAATCAATATAATTTTTAATCAGCAGGCAGAATAAATGATACCATTTTAGGCTGCGCCGTAAAAAATGTTCCACAAACTTTTATAAGGAAACAAACACAATTCCATTGGCTGGATTTTCCCCTGTAGGTTCAGAAATTTTATTTTATTTACTAATGTAAATACATTCCCTCGCCATAGCCAGGCAGCCAGTCCAACACACATATTGATACAAGGACGGCAAACTTGTCATTAATATGAAAACCTCCTCTCTGCAATGGGTAATGATGATTTATGCAAAAAGCTCACTGTGTGGAAAAATGAAGTTTCGTGGCTTTGCATTTCATGCATTTGTCCTCTTCACGTTATGAATTCCTGCTGTTTCCTTGAACTCAGTTATTACTGCAGGGATGGAGGAGATTCTCCTGAGGGCCAAACCCTCTGCTCTTGTCATCGCCCCATTAACTTCAGGTTGTCCTGAAGTCAACAGGGCTCCACAACCGTATGCAGAGAGCTCTTCTGAAAATAGAAATGAAAATAAGATGGCAAACCTTCTTTTTGAAGCTTCTTTGGCTTTCCCTTCCATTTTTGAGGGCGGTTTCCCCAGCGAAGAGTCTCTTGTGCTCACAGACCTGATATGAATGTCTGTGTGTCACTTTATGAGAAGCGGCAGGAATGCCAGTTTGAGATCACTTTTTGTAAAATCTGCCCAGCACAGAAACTGCACTGTCTGAGAGTTTGTCAAGGGTTTATTGCTGGGATTATTTACAGTAGGGGAGCAGGGCTGTGGTCATGCTGGTCGCATTCAGATTGAATAATTCTTCCCAGTT
The DNA here is from genome assembly GCA_013397775.1 of Eulacestoma nigropectus. Classification (NCBI taxonomy): domain Eukaryota; kingdom Metazoa; phylum Chordata; class Aves; order Passeriformes; genus Eulacestoma; species Eulacestoma nigropectus. The sequence goes on along the minus strand of VZTE01001282.1, from coordinate 586,868 downwards.
CTAGCATCCTGCCTTTCCAAGACACCCCTGAAACCCTCCTGGGTGTTTTGGAGCTTTCTTCCCTGTGTTTTCTTCCCCTGTGTCATCGCCAGGATGATCAAGGGGATATTTTCAAGGCACAAGAGGAGCTCACACACAATTTATTGCACACATTTTTTTCCGTTGCAAAGACTGAACTTCCTCCTGAGCTGTGCTGAGACCTCACTGCAGTTACTCCGAGTTTACAGAAACCTGTGTGAATTTGTGTTTCCAGAGCTGTAGCTTCAGAGTCCACAGAATCTCAGACTATCCTGAGCTGAAAGGGACCCACAAGGATGATCCAAGTCCAGGTCCTGGCCCTGCACAGAACACCCCAACAATCCCACCCTGTGCCTGTGGTGTTTTTCACCCCAAATCCTACAAACAGCTCAGGAACTGGCTCAAAACCTCTAGAGGTTCTCAAATTTGCAAGAATTTTGCCAAACCCAGGCCGAGTTTCTGGGTTGCAGGACCATTTCTCAGCTGGGTGAAACCCAAGGGGCACTGTGGGGCCTCATGGTGGAAAATGCAGCCGAGGCAGAGCCGTGGTGTAGGATCAGGAGGTTATTTCCTCATCCCCACTCACACACAGACAACTCCTCGTAAACTGCAGCACAAACCCTCCTCCCAGTTTACACAAAGCTGGACAAAATAGCTTTTTATCTAAGCTCTGTGGGCCACGTATATGAAATGAAGTTGCCAAACACAAATTAATGTGTAATTATTTTTCTTGCCTGAATCACTTTCTTTCATGTGTCATAACATGCAGAGTAAATAGCACCACACCTTTTTTACTTTAATTGTGGTAATCTGATCTCTCAGCCACAAGAAAGCCTCTTCTAATGCCTTCTTTAGAATGGACTTTCAAGGCAAAGCAAGAGCAGTAACTGTAATAATCACCTCTTCTTTTCTTCTGCTGTCAAAATGCAGGGGGGTTGTTAAACTAATCAAAGCCCAGGACCACACGGCAAAAAAAAAAATGCCCTAAAAGACAAACAGAGGTAAATGTTTGACAGGTAATTTAAGGTGATGTTGGGATTATTTTATTTTCTTTTCTGATTTGCCTGGTGACTAATTATTTATGGGGTAAACATGAGGCTGTCTGGCTTTATGGTAATATCATAATGGGAACCATGTTATATTGTTTATCTGCTGGGATTGTCTTGGAGTTTTGAGGGGCAGAACTTAATAGTGGCAGGTGTCGACTCAGTTTGATCATCAAGGATCTCCTGTGCCCAGAGGATCATTAAGATAAATAGAATTTCATTAGCTGGGTTTGGCCCATGTTTTGCATTGAGCCCTTGGAAAAGAAAGGAGACAGGGATTTACTCCAGAGCAGAAAATCTCTTTTACTATCTAGAAGAACAACTCCTTTTCTCCTTATTTTCTATCACCTTCATCCCCTGACCAGTCACAGCTTAGGAACAAAAACCTACATCCAAAATTGGTCTTACGACAAAATTAAGGGGAGAACATCAAAAAGGGCTGCTCCTCCAACTGCCTTCATGCTCTAATACCCACTGAGGTGAAAGAAAGTCTTCTCAGAGACCTTGGGGACAGCTGGGTGAGTTCCAAGCCTGAGCTGCTTGACCAGGTCCTGGGGACGGTGGGCAACAACTGCAAGATTTGTAGTCTGGTGATGGAGGAGGTGGCCTGGGACAGAATTCAAACTTAAGGGTGAAAGACCTTTCTGACCTCCTCTGTCAGCTCCACTGCCTTCTGCTGTGGTGGAAAATGGTAGGAAAGGACGATTTGAGGTTGAGTACCATCATCTACCACTCGAAGCCAAGAAAAGCAACCCTGTGATTCACCCCCCGTGCTGGTGGGAAAGGAGAAACCTTCCACCCTGTCTGGGTTACCCACGGGCATAACACCGCTCCTCAATCCACTGGGAAGAGCCATTCCCCATTCCCTGTTGGCAGTGTCCCATAACCTGGTTATTTCTAGGGCAACTTCGAGCTTTGAGCCCCATCAGTGCCCCCCCACTGTCTCCCAAGGGGCTGTGCTGTCCTACCCCACGAGGCAGAAATTCCAAGAGGTCACAGAGGGCGAGGATTACAGACCATGGTGAGACCCTGAGGGTTTTCTCGGCAGCAAACAGAGCTCTGGGAGAGGCTCTCTCACCATCCCTGCATCTTTTGGGTCTCCTGCTCTCCTCGTGGCTCCCTGGTGGACTTCTGCTGCCAAAGGCTCTTGTTGGCCTCCTGTTTAGGTGAGATCTAATTGCATCCCTGCTGCCTTTGCTGGGTTTGGTGCTAGCTGGTTGCACTGAAAGCCCTGCAAGTCATCACATGCTGATTTCAGCGAGCCTCCTGATTTCTACTGCCAGAATCCAAGGAGCTCGTTGCAGCTCATTATCCCTCCTGCACACACCTCTCCTGCCCAGCAGAAGGAAATGACCAGCAGTTGGTTGTTCAATTTGCTAGGAAGAGTTCTGGGAAACCATTCCTTTCCCCAGAGCTGTGTACACTGATCCACCCTGCAATACACTTGGGGGGAACCTATTTAGCTGGTGAAGTGTCAGTTCATTTATCTTTATATCATTTCTGTTCTAACAACATCACTGAAGTCACAAAGATCTTAGAAATACCTTATCAAAGTCTTTGATGTCAGATTTACCCAACTTAACAAGTGGCTTAACCAAACATCCTCATCGCCCAATGCCAAAACATCCTCCTCACCCAGTCTAAACACATTCTGCTCACACAAATTAGAGCCTGACAAGGCCTTCCTCCCTTATTACCCAGCTGACAAAAAACCCTCCTTCTGTGTCAGGAGCACAGTGTCAGATGCAGCATCCTGCTCCTATTTCTGCTGAAGGTCCTCCTGGTAAAGGTTACACTTGTACAGCCCCTCAAAAGATCACACATAGTCAATAATCCCAGCATCGTCCACATTTTCTGTTCCTTTGTGACAGCCAAGATAGAAAAAAAAGAGGGGAACAAAAGAAATGAATCAGTTGTTCCAAATAAAGATCCTTCTATTTGCAGAGAATTTGCTTGGTGGTTTGATTATCAAGCACAGGACAGAGGATGGCCTTTGAGTCTGTGCTGAGGGCAAAATCATTTCTGGGATGGCCAGATAAAAGTGGTTGTTCCTATTTACCTCAAAAACTTTATCAGTGTTGCAGGAGGCAGCTGATAGAATGAAAAGGGTGATATTAAAAGTCTACAGATGGAGCTCCTGCAGCACCAAACCCTGGCACTGGGTCTGGAGCCTCTCTCTCCTTTCGGGGTGAACCATCCACCCACAGACCCGCACCCAGCATGGGCTGGTTTATAATAAGAGCCTCTTTCATCTAAACTAATCAAAGCCATCAGTTTACAGGAATCAGTGTCTGGAGAGATGCCTCCACCCTCTGCGTGAGAGCGAGATGTTGTAGATGCAAACAGGACGGAAGCTCCGTGTAAACCTCTGAGCAAATAAAAAAGCTGTGAGGAAAACAAGAGGAGCTGTAAACTACAACCACCCAGAGGGCAGGTGGAACGCTGGCAGTGAAAATCTGTGTGGCTCCTTCTGTGGATTGAGAAGAGTTGAGCTATTGAGCAAAAGGATTTGACTCCTTGGAGCTGCATCAAGCTGCGAAATATTTTCAGAGTTGGTCTCATCTCCTCACAGCCTGGTGCAGGTGTGAGAGCTCAGCCCCACAACAGGCACAATGTTCTCCTGCTTTCTGAGTTTTTTAATATTTAGAACCTTCCCACCCTCCAGGAGGGACATCAGAAAGGGTGACAGTGGGGTAAGGAGCAAATGGAACATCACTTAAAGGTAATTCCACCACTGGACAACCAACTTTTCTGACCAGAGGAGGAGGCCAAAGACAAATGTGTTGTTTCAGGTCCATCTCCAGCAGCAAGCGTGGCAGCAAGAATAAAAACAAATATGCAGCAAAGTGAAATAAGGAATAAAAATGTATATACAGTACTTACATATTAAAAATATTCCTTCTAAAGGGAGTGCACTCACACGCTTGTGGCCTTCTGCATTATAGAGGTGGATTTTTAAATTTTAAATGGAATATGTATAAAATACAGGGAATATGTATCATAAATATAAAATAGTTACAAAACATGTAAATAATCTCCAGCCCATCCAGGTGATTGAGATGCACATATTTCCCATAAATTATTCCAAGCTGGTGCAAATTTTGCCTTAAGTCATAGTCACAGCAATGAAACAATTACTTCACATGTTTATAGCCGTGGGAAGTGGTTAAGTATTGAAGGACTTTGTTGGTTAAAAAAAAAAATCTGTGAAACTTGATGAATTTTTAATTTTGATAAATTTTAAGTAGTTACCATTCAAATGCCCAGATTAAGTGATGTCCTTTATCACCGGGACAGGAATCCTTGGTGCCTTGTAAACTGCAGATGCCAGACCAGGTGTTTATAAATTATACAGTAAAACAAATACATTGCGCTGAAGGCTCATCTACTGTGAATTAAAACAATGGCTTTAATCCTCACATTTTATTCCCTGCTGGGTAAACAGTCATGGGCCAATGCCAAAGATGACAACAGCACACAATGAAGAAAAGCAAAACGAAATATTGCTTTATCTTGTTTGTATTCCCCAGAAGTCAAAAGGTTTAGAATAACAGGAACCTTTCAGTGATTTGGAGTGATCTCTCCTGGCAGATTTCCCTGCGCTCTCTGCCTTCCCCTGCTTGGCATTCCCAGCCAGGCAACCTGGGTGACTCTCACAGCTCCTGGGACTGGTGGAGAGGGACAGATCCGGCACTTCCTTGCTCCAGGTTCCTCCTGAGGCTTCCCAAAAGTCAGGACAAGCACGGACAAGGTGCAGAGGATATTTTATTAGGTACAGGGGATTTCCTTAGATCACTAATGAGGAATTAGATCTCCCCCCTTTTTTCTCAGACAAGAAATATCAAGCGAAAGAAAATTGTCCCCACCCTTAACCAAATGCCTCCCTCACTTCCTAGGAACCTGAAATGATTTTCCAGAAGTTCTCCTCCCAGCTGCCAAATCTCATTTCTGTTGGGTAAGTATTTACTGCAAGCTCAAGACAGGCTCCTACCAGAGTTTTTTCCACCCCACCCTTCCACCCTGCATGTACATAACAAGGCAGTTATTCATGGCCTGAGCACAGGATGAGATGGAAACTCCTGGAGCTGGAGATGGGATTCAGACAGGCTGGGGAACGTGGCAGCCTAGGAAGGAAGTTGGCCAAGAGTGAGGACAGAAACATCTCGCAGAAGTTGTTCTGCTGCCTGTTGTTCTGGTGGCTTATTTTTAGCCCGCTGTGGTACAGGAGGCACCCTATTATCCCAGTTCCCTCCAGGGATGGAGGGCGAGCTCTGCAGGGCACAGCTTTACCTGAGAAGCTGGACCTGAAAGCTCTGACTTGAGTATTGGCCGCAAACCATTAATGTGCCTCTTTTCTGGGTGAATGGATCCCATTTCTCCAAGTCCAAATGGATCAGGGGGAATGTTGGACAGCAGTGACGCTCTACCAGTCCTGCCGTCCAAGGTGGCCTGGCTTGAGTCAGTTTGAGCACTTCTGTTTCGAACTATTTGGTATCATATTGGAACAGGAAAATCAGAGTTTAATAAGCTCAGGCAGAATAAAATGAAATAAAGAGAAGTGGGAGAAGGGCACAGAGCATAAAACTTCACCCTTGGATCAAGTACCATACAGGCATATGAACCTTAAAGCTGCACGAAGTCAACTTTGGATATCAGACACTCCCAAGATCTTTGAAAAATAACTCCTGACAAACATCAGTGTTCACACACACAGGTGAATAAACACCTCTTTGCAACACAACAGTGTCAGAGGAAGAACCCTGGAGGTGAGGACCATCTGCTCAGAACCCTCATCCCAGAAGGCTGAAAGCCACACGTGGGATCCATTTCCATGTTCCCTCACTCCTATAATCCTTCTCTTTGTCAACTCATGCTTGTTTTTACAGTAAGAGCACAAGACTGGTTTTGTCTTTGATCTCGGCTGCGGCTTCGAGGTGCTGTAAACGCACAATAATTATGTCATCAGCAGCCTCTTGCCCCATGTGTGCTTGGGGATATCGTGTACCAACAGTAGCATTCCTCCCTCCACGTGGGGAGATCAGGCTGGAGATTATCTGCCTCTCATTAATGCACAGAGCTCTTGTGAGACCTTCAGGCCTGGTGCTGCCTCTCCAGTCTTTGTCCCACTTTTCTCACTCAGCTGGGCAGGATTCCTGGCTCAGGTGTTAAAGGAATATTGGCAGCTGCTTCTCCTGTCTTCTCCCAGTGATCATGAGGGGCCAAAGGGCCAGAGCAAGCTGAAAGCTGCTTCCTACACAAAGACAAGTGTGAAATCCTGTACAAGACAACAGTGAGGAAGGTCTGATGCTGAAGGGCATGAAAGAGAACCCTTTAGAAACCAAAATAAGTTCTTAAATAATAGCCCTGACCAGAGACTGGCAGCAGGAATCCCAGCAAGTCTGCAAATCACTTCCCCAACAGTGAAATCCCAGCCGGGATTCCCGTAACAGCTTAACCTCAGCAGGTACAAGGAATGTGGCTACACCCATCTGCCCATTTTCCCTCCCTGCCTCTCACAGCCATACCCATGATCCACTCCTTCCATTTTGTCAACTTTACCATTCCCTTGTCTCGCTTTTCTCATCACGTTTCATTTCAGCATAGCCATGCCCGGAGCTCTGTGCTTCAATCTAGCACAGAGAACAGTTCAGAGACCAAAAAAGTCTCCGTGGGCAACAAAATCCTTGGTCTCACACTCTTTGTTTTTGCAGGATGTACCTGTTTGATTGGTTATAGACTGACTTCAAGTCTGAGTTACCGTTTCCATACTTAATCCATCTCTCCTTTTTGGGGGCAGAGCAGGAGCCAAGTTTTCTTCCTATTTCCTACAAGACCATGTAGTGACAGGACAGGGGGGGATGGTTTCACACTGACAGAGAGCAGGTTTAGACTGGATATTAGGAAGAAATTGTTCCCTGTGAGGGTGGTGAGGCCCTGGCACATGGTGCCAAGAGAAGCTGTGGCTGCCCCTGGATCTCTGGAAGTGTCCAAGGCCAGGTTGGATGGGACTTGGAGCAACCTGGGATAGTGGAAGGTGTCCCTGCCCATGGCAGGGGGTGGAATGAGATGATCTTTAAGGTCCCTCCCAACTGAAACTATTCCATTATTCCATGATTCTATTTCCCCTGAGTTATATTTCACTCTTGTCCTGACTTTGTCATCATTGCCTCAGTCAGTGGAACCCTTGACAGCAGATGTCCACCACGGCCACCACCCAAAGAAATCTCTGTTAAGTACAGGAACATCACTGTATTTAGGTGTCAGGACAAATACAAGCACCAGGGAGTCTTCCTGATCCCCACCTTCCACCTCTGCTGGTAGAATCAGTCGAAAATCCATCCCCACCAGCAATAGTGAAATGTTGTGGGAAAAGGCCAGGAAACCCCACAAACCCAACTCCTTTTCATAACATGCAATAAAATCATTGCTCTCTTAAATGAGAGTGATCAGTTTGTTAATCAGTGGACTAGAACAGGCTCAGAGTCACAGTGAACCTCGAAGGTCACCAAGCACATCAGCAGGGCTGTGAAAACATCCACAGAAATGAAAGTCCTTCCCCAGCACTGCCATAAAGCCAGTGCTCGGCCATGTACCTGTGCCTGTAGGTAAAGGGTCAGGCTGATTCCTGCTGGGCAGCATGAATCCCACCGGGAAGTGCATCTGGGATTATTCAATACCGTGGGTCCCCCCATCAGTGAAGAAGACGCACAGCCTATGGGCAACTCTCCATTCAGAGCCCAACTCATTTGTCGTCAACATTTCATCAGAATCCCACACTTCAAACTCGGCCCTGCTTTGGCATTGGTGGGGATTCTCAAGTCCTGTTGTGGTCCATGAGAAAAACAGCAGCTCAAACATTTTTGCACTTTGTTTCTACTCAATGGTCTCACTGGTGAGCCAGAGATATCCACTTTTAACGGGGAACAGGATCATTTCTTTGACACTCGCCCTTTTTTATGCCATCCCTGGGTATCAGCTGTTGGGGACAGGCCACCGAGCCAGGCAGACACAGAGCCTTGACCTTTTTTTGTTCGTTCACCTCCTCGCTGACCCCAGTTTGGGATAAGTGCATCTCGCAGTAAGGAAGTCGACAGCAGTACCTGTAGAGGTTCCAAGAAGTCTAAGAAAAGATAGGTGTGTTAATTTATTTTTGATACTTTTGGGTGGAGCCCTCCTACTCATGGCAAGCTGCCACCGGATCACAAGCACGTTATCCTCTTGCTTCAGAGCCTCCTTCCCTCTCCCCCAGGTTTGGCTCGATGTGATTCCCACTGCAGATGTCTTTGAAAATGTTCAAGCTGTCGTTGGTAGATGGAAAAGTAGATGCACAGCGTGTGACCCCTCTGTGAAGAAACTGTCTCTCTGCTCTAACACACGCTCAGATCTTGTTATTATTCTCTGTGGTGGTGCGATTTTGTTTCTTTTTTTGGAAATCATCCCTACAGACTCGTTGTGATTAAATGTCTGATGTTTAAAGCTTCCATGAGCCTTTTAAGTCCTGTTTTGCAGTTTGGGCTTTAGGCCTGGGAGGTCTACAGTTCAAATCTCAGCACATTCCTCACTGCTGTTTTTAATTATGATTTGATATGGACATTATTGCTGCAGGGATCTCTCTCACACTTCAGAACACACAGTTTACCAAAAGTCAGGAGACGCCAATCAAATCGGATCCCAGTTCAAAAGAACAAGGCCTGTAGCGGCCTCATTTTGTGCCCAGAGAAGTATTTGGTTGATGTTTAGAAGTGACATACCTAGGGGAGAGAGGAAACATGAAAAGACCAAGGGGCAACCCAAAACCAAAAGGCTCCTAGTGGGGTGAGATATGCCCGGTCCTGGATCACCTGGGGAAGCAGCTTTGCAAACTCAATATCTGCCCCTCCTTGGCTCTCTTTGTCACATAACTGTAACACAATAGTGCACTCCTGCACCTTCCTTTCTGCACGGCCTGCAGATTGCAACTGGGGAAATAGGGGAAGGGAAAATAGGCTGACTTGTTTGAATTTTGTGGAATGACTCAATTCTGGGATCGGGAGAATTCATTCTGCCTTTATGTCCTCAGCTCTGAAATATATTTGGCAGAGATCAAGGCGTGCTCCATCCATTGTCTCTCCCTGCAGCTGATAAGGGAAGCAGAGGAGCAGTGACAGTCCCCAGTCTCACACCAAGCCCTAACTCTGGCTGCTTATGAAACTCAGTTACATTCCTAAATATCCACATCTCCATCCCAGCTCTCCCTGTCTTTAATTCCTAATACTGAAACAGCAAAAAAAGGTGTCTTTGGTTTTACACCATCTTTTCTGCTTAGCTTTGGGTTTCTTGGGAGTGGGTCTGAGCCATCCCAGCTGAGAAAGAAAGTCCTTTTCACCAGAGCACGCTGTCGGGATGCTGATGACTTTGGCTGCAAGGCAGCTTTGATCAGGACCTCTACAGTGGGTAAGTATAACCACAGACACTTTCGTAAAACTGCTTTTTATTATGTAAACTATACCCACGGCTGCCCTGAATTAAAACAATTTTCAGATGGGAGTCTTTCTATGAAGGGACCATTTCATTTCACTTTGCTTCTTTTCTGGTTTCCTGCATTAAAAAAGGGGGAGCCTTGAAAATTGCTTGAAATATTGCATATTCATTTTAAGATCTGCCACTGGGTCATATTTTGCATCAATCAAGCAGCTGAACTTTTATTTGTCAAGCTTTGATTGAGTTTTGTAGTTAAGAATAAAAAGAAAGGGGACAAACAAGACCAAAACTGTATTTTATAGCAGTCTGGGTTAGAATATAGAGTAATGATAAGGAGTGGGTTTGGAAGATGAAAGAATGAGATTGGAACCTGTGTCTAGAACCAATGAAGTGAAAAGAAAGTCCTCAAGGTCAGCAGACAAAGAGGGCACAGAAAGGCCAGTGGGACTAGAAAATTGTCACTTTTCTCAGTGTAAGATTCTGGCCAGGCACTGGGACAAAGATTTTGGAAGTATTATACAAGTTCCAGATAAATAGTTGGATTTCCAGGTTCCGGGATGATTCACTTGGGATTTAAACATGACATTTGCATTCAGTTATCTTCCCCTCTATACTCATTTTAAGGGTGTGTCAGGTATCAGAAAAATCAGACACTACCCGAGATGTCATGACATCAGTCTGGGCTCTTTCTTAAAGAGCAGCATTTCAAAATCTTATTTGGAACTTCGAGGCCCAGGAGATGGTTTTCATACCTTGGTCCCCAAGCTGAGCCTTCTCACTGAGAATGGTGGGGGGTTGTGGCACTGAAATGATGACAAATGCCCTGTTTTCCCCTTGAGGATGGAAAGGTAAGGCTTGGGTTCCCAGCTTCTTGAAGTTCCTGCAATACCTACATAATCAAATTCTTTATCACACTGCTGGCTGAAGAAGGCACGGAGACGTGTTTTAAGTGTGTATCGATTTTATGGCATGTCCCTCCACTGCCGTGCCATCCACAGCTCTGGTACCACTGTAATCCAGAAACAAAGGAACTGGAAGTAGTCAGGATTGTAATCTGCATAAATGTGGCGATTTTATTTTACAGGGAGCCTACATCTGGGAATGTGCAAAAAGACAAAGAGTTTGCAAATGCTGGTAACGGTGACAGATCTGGGAGTAAAACCCTCACATGGCTGAGGCAAACGTGGACAGCTCAGACACAAACAGGTTTTCTTACCTGCATTCTTCAGGAATTCTAGCAGTGACAGGTCATCACCTTAAACAGTCTTCACATGTGAGCTATACCACAGGCAGGCCCTTATTTTAAAGTTTTGACTTCAAAACTGTAGCCCAAGACCATGGAAAGGGCTCATTACAGAGTCACAAATGCTCATTAGAGTCACAAAGGCTCATTAGAGTCAGAGTGTCCTGCTCTGTCGGGAGCTGAAGCACGGACAGGTGGGCACACCTTGTCCTAGGGAGTCTCTGGGATGAGCTCATCTGCCATACACACAGATTTTTCTTTTTCTCTCAGGATTCTCCACCCTCCTCTCCCATACTCTGCACTGCAAATGTGCCAGCCTTGTGAGGAAGGAATTTTACTACTCCTTCCCACCACCAAAACAGCAGGACTGGAAAAAAAGAGAGGGTTTTCTGACTTCAGTTAATTCCTTCTTCTCCTCTGGTTTCCCATCCTCACACACTGAGTTATTATTAAGATTAAAACACTTGCATGCTATCAAGGTATCTGCGTTCAGAATCAAAAGAATACTGTCATACTTTGCCCGTTTGCCAGCACCATGTGCCAGACTTTCCAGGCTTCTAGCCTCAGATATCATCATATCAGCAAAGAGGAAATATCAGACGTTGGAGAAGTGTTGTACTCCCAGGAATTCACGCAGCCTTGTTTCCCAGCCAGCTTTCTGTTTCTATAAACACCGAAGGAGTTGCACCCAGCTACTGAGGGCAGTAACAGGCTGGGCATGTGATGACTTCCCAAAGCCACATGGTTGCAGTTATATTTCCATACAGGCTCTTGAATATTTCCAACAGTTCCAGCCTAAGCATGAGGGTTTGTGGTATCACTAACCCAGACCGTGCTTCTTGCTGTTCTTTCTGTAACTAAAGCTTCTTAGGGATTTTTAGGGTCATTTATTTGTTTTTAAGGAAAATGTAATTTGCAGGTTAAGAAAGAGTGCAGGGGGGTCAGGTCTCCTGGGTGCAGCCTTCTGAGTTCAGTTACCAGCTTCTCCGTGAGCATCAGTGCGATAGGAATTGCATTTAATGACTGGATATAGAGCCCTTTGAGATCTTGGATGAAGCAGCTTATTGAGATGCAAAATATTCTTTTGAAGAAGAGTATTTCCTCATACTTCTGGGCATGAGTAAGAAAAACATGAGAGTAGATGATGTAACTCCGGGCCTGCACTGCTGGCTCCAAACACTCCGGTTGTAGCTGAGTTAGTAAAACTTTACGCTCCTATTCTGGCCATGCTTGAGGGACAGAGCAGCCTAGAAATGCTGTGTGCAGCCAGCCCTCGTGTGCTGCAGCTTTCCGTCCCATCCAGGGCTCGGGGATGGCCATTAAATTGGCATTTCTACCAGTCAGCCTTTGCTCCTTATTAATTAGCCTGTAAATCCCTCATAAACCCCTCAGGGCAGAGTGTCTGTGGCAGTACAACATCTTTGCACAAGAGAAGCAAATCTTTTCCAAGCCAGTTGGTCCCGAGATGGAGGAATGGAAGCCTGGAGGAGGCTGGATTCAGGTAGTCCCTGTCCCCTGACAGAAGGAGGCCTGGCAAGGCACAAAGAGGGGTCAATGCTGCTGTGCCATTACCAGCAACAAGGGGACGGAGCAGATCATCTGTGCTGGGTATCAGCCTGCTGAATTTCCCTTTTTATTTGCCCAGAATCCATCTAAATCCCTCTTTCCCCTCAGCTCCCATCCTGGCAGCAGCCCCCACACCCTGACCATCGTCCAGGCCCCGTTCCGCTCATGCAGGCCCAGCTTTCAGCATCTCCCGGTGGTTTTTTCCAGTCGTAAAAGCTGTTATGTGTTCCTAGAAAACTGAAGAAGTGTGATCCTTTCCCGCAGATGTCTGAAAAACCCAATTTACAAGTCTACTGTGGCTTCCATCCAGTGTCCCAATGCTAACGCAGCTCTGGTGCACGAATTAATGCTGCTGAGAAAAAAAATGTATTTCTGAGGGATAAACTATCAGAGGCCTGGGGAAATAGTCATTTTGGGGTGAAAGGAACCCAAACAACTAAAGCATGAAGTGAAGCAAAAGAGCACAGCTGATTTTTATAACTTCATTTATATGTTCTGTGTGTATCCTAAAGAAAAAGTTTCCTGGAATTGTGGCGTGTATCCACAATTTCTTTGACTCGGAGCTGTCATGCTGGCCTGCCCACAGCAGGCATGTGTTTTCCATACATGAGCTCTTTTTATGATTAAATGTATTGAGCACATGTAAAAGGAGTGTGGCAATGTGCAGCAGATGAAATTCCAATTATAGAGCGGCTGCTAGATGGGAATTCGCTTTCACCCAATGTGTTTGAGGTGAGGACAGGAGGAAAAGGAGCCATCCAGAGACATGAGGGATGGGAATTCAGGGGCATCTTGGGGCTCCCTGACTTGGCAGCAAAACCCAAGTTTGCTGCCCCTGGAATGGGGAGAGAGGCCCAGGCTGATGTCTCACAGCTCCGTCCTGGAGGAAGGAGAGTAAGGAAAGATCCCTTCCCAGTCCAGCCATGTGTTTCAGCTCCTGGGAGAAGAAAAGGCGAGTGATGGTGCATTTTTTTGCTGCTGTGCAGCTTTGGAGGGGCAGCCCAGCATCTGCAGGGAGCAGCAAGGCCGGGGCTGCTCAGAACCTGCTGCCCCGGCAAACCCCGGCTCCACCTGCACTAAAACCCAGCTCGAGTGTGCCTGGAACATTTAATAAAACACCATAATAATCGGGGAGAATATTATGTTCCGTCTCTCCCTGTGGTCTCAGACAGAACAGGAAGATGATGGGCAGGCAGAAGGTTGTTCTCTCATTTTATTCTGCTTTCAAGCCATGAGTGAACGGGCTGGTAGGTGTTGCACAGGAGAAAGTGTAAAAATTCAGGCTGGGAAGACAGGAGCCGGCTGAGGGCGTGGGTGTGTTTGGGTCAGAGCAGGAATGGTGTGGCAATGCTCTGAGGAGGAGCACAGCAAAACTATGTGTCACCAGACAGCAGCTAAAGAGGAACAAAATGCAACAGGAACTGGAAGGATTGTTATTTTTAAAATTCTTCCTCCCCAGGTCATTTTTTGACCGACTCAATTTTTCCACATTCACCTTGGTTAAAGCATTACAATACCATTCGTGCTTAGGAAAAAGGTGTATATTTGTAATTAAATGCAATGTTGCCGGTCTCTGTTGCACAGTGGCTAAAAATTCTTTGGTGACAGGAAATCTCCAATGAAAATGTTGCCTGAGACAGAAGTAATTAAAGCCTGGCTAAGGCTCTCGTACACTGTTTCTAGAGCCAGCTCCTTTTAACTCAACCTGCTTTTTTTTGACGTTTGTCACACGAGATCCTTTGCACCTTTACCACACAGCAGAGATAAATTTGCAGTCAAAGAGATGCAGGATTTTTCTGAGCTCCCCACCACAGAAAAATAAAAAGCCCGAGCAACCCACCAGTGCCATGGTTTACCTCTGTGTGATTTTATAAATAGCGGGGAGAGGGAAAGAATTACACTTTGCCCCCAGGTTCAGACTGCTCGGTAAGAATCTCAGACACTTTAAGTAGGCGCCACAAATTGTGTAAGCCCTGACCTGCTGGCTCGCTGCCTAGTTCACATGACAGAGATATCTGATGGTTTTGGCAAGGCAGATTGGGGTGGAAAGGTGCCTAGAGACCAACAGAACCAGGGCAGCCATCCTGAGGGGGTTGGAAAGGGAACAGATCTGTAAGGTGCAGCCCTGCGCTCTCTGGGGAGAAAGACAGGAGTGGGATTTTCATTATAATAAATCTGTTTGATTCCTTTCCTTTCCCACCACACGGATAGGAAGCACAAGGGGTATATTTATATTTTGGAGGCAAAGGAGACCCTTCAATCCTCAGGGAAGTTTTTAAATGAGTGTGATGACACTGAGGGTGTGCTTGGCCCAAAGCAAAGCCACTCCACTTTTAGTACAGCTCCCTTCGCTGTGCAGCATCTTGTCTCCGGGATTTGGAAGTGTGAAAAACAGAATAACACACATACAACCATTGCTCCTCTGCGGTGCCTTTTCAATCAGGGCATTTTCCCCTTCCCTCAAGCTGTTGCAGCAGTGAGGTGGAGGCAGGCAGCTGCCAGATGTGATACTGCCTCAGGGCATAATGTGATATGAAGTCAGGAAAACAAGATGTTGGATGCAGGAAGCATCACTCATAAAATTGCTGCTCCCAAGAATTC
>VZTE01001282.1:519891-571904 GCA_013397775.1 Eulacestoma nigropectus | reverse complement strand
CCCCCCCCCACCTTTTGTTCAAGTGCCTCTGCCCTGACAGCTCAGTATTTTCAAAAGTGAGCCTCGAAAAAGATTTGTTATCTACGTTCAAGCACTGCTAGGAAGAAAGTAGGATCCGTGAAGTGCTTTTCATCTTCTGCCACTACAGTTCCACCACTCTCATACTGAGGACAGTGCAGCAAAGAATGGAAAGAAGAAGAAAATAGGAGAAGAAATAGAAGAAAATAATTGAAATCCAGTAAAGTGAAGGTTGAAAAGAAGGAAAAAAGCTATTAAAACCTTCCTCAAACTCTTTCTTTCAGCTATCACGTTACTCAATTTGCACAACCTCTCTCCACAGATATTTCTTTTCTTCACTAAGTTCCCTACCAGGCAATTGATTGGGGCTTTAACTGCCATTAGCAAATGAAAGACAGCGAGGTAATTAGGAATCGGGATGTCAGAGAGGGAGAATTATTTGCTGAGTGATTTATTGATGATTAATTTTGTTCTAATGTTCTTGCACACACCGAGCTCGTATTACTCACAACCAGTTCATAACCAGGCAGTTCAAAAAAGCAGCTTTGTTCTAATTGTATTCATATAAATCCATCCTACAACTGAGCAGCATCAGGAGACTTGCCATGTGTTTGTCTGACTCTTCAACCACAATGGTGTCGTTTTTTAAAGCCTGTTCCCTACTGCCATATTTATTTGATTTAGGGGTAAAATTTGTAAAATAGCCCCATCAGAAAATGAGCCCTTAAAGCATCTTAGAAAACCTATAACAAAAAATATTCACCAAAGGGCTCCCCTGTGCTATTAGTATTTGTACTGCTGTGGTGCCTGAGGCCCCAGCTGAGATCAAGGCCCTGGTGGTGGCCAGTGTACAACAAGATAATGAGAGACAGGTTTCCCTCACTGCCCTGCCACGACCAAAAAAAAAGAGAAATAGACTGAGAAAAGGTGGCTGAAGAAACAGATCCCAGAAAAAAAACCCACTTCTCCTGTTTCGAAGCCAGATCATCACTAAGATCACTAAATGTGCACCCAAAATATCGTTGTCAGGTATTGCTCAGGCAGGAGCTTCAGTCGGTGGTGCTGGCGCAGGTGCAGAGCTCCTAAGTCACATCTTGCCTGTCCAAAACCTGAGTTTGGGAACAAAGGCAGCTTTCCCCCTCCCTCAGCTGCAGGTTGCTGAAGAAAGAAGAAGGTCCCAAAGCAAGTGGGGCTCTGTGAAGCAGAGTAGTTGATCTGGTTTGCAGTACAGAGCACGAGGCGGGAGCAGAAAGGCCTCTCTGGATGGAGCAGGAGCTCGTAGAGCTCGTGTTACTAACAAGACATCATTACTAATTTCTTCCACTTCTCAGGTTCGATTTAGAAAATCATTCGTGGACAATGATAATTCCTCGACTTAAATCCTTAAACAGAAATCCCCAAATGGTGCAATTGATTCTGCCGGGCCCGAGACAGCGGGGCTGGCTCAAGGTTTATCTCGAAGGATTATAAAGTGTAATTGGCAAAATGTCAATTCCTTATTATTGCTTTTCACAAGCCAAAAAAGGCTGTGTTAAATTGGGGTTAAGGCTGACCTTACAGAACAGCGATTTAGGGTAATACCAATCGCCTTAAAAACTGTATCACTGCAGCAAACCTGTTAAAATCCAAGAGGTCAAAATTCAGGTTAAAATTGCAGAAAAAGAAAACATGTATTAATGGTATGGAAATTCCATGCAAACATTCCCGGCTCTGCCAACTTCAGAAGAAATTCTCAGGTGAAGTAGCTGTTTTTTTAAGTCATCATCAAATGCCATCACCATTTTCTCTCAAGAGAACCTTTGCTGCCGCTAAAAGACCTCTCATTCTACTGGGATAATCAGAGAAAGAGTAGGCTTTGAGGTGAGAAAAGACTAGAAGAACTTCCCATGTTTAATCAGAGTAAATCAAGCAAGATTTATTTAGGCAGAGGATATGATTGCTCCTTATAAACATCACAATTTACAGACAGGGAAGGGCATTAAAGCACAATGGTAACAAAAGAAAGAATTGGAATAAATTATCCAGGAGTGACCTCAGCTCTGAGTGAGAAGGATCCTTGCTGCAGGGCACTGACATCCTGACATAAGCTTCTATTTTTAATTATTTGGGAAGGGAAAATGAGCAATATTCTGAATTATTTGGAAAGGGGAAGCTGCAAGTTTAACTATTAAGGTATAAGCTGATAAATTCTTTAGATTAATTATATTAAAGGGCCTCCTGTGACAGTCCTGACCTGAGGTAAAAGACCTCTGAGGTCTTTCTCCTTGTCCATGATACAACTGATGTCAACAGCTGGTTCACAGGAGAGGGGAGCAAGAATTCGTCTCTGTTAGGAGCTGCCAAGGCTTCATAGCTGTTTGAATTAGGTTTTTTTTAAAAAAACCATGGGCATTCAACTGTGTACAAATTAATACTTCATCATGACTGAGATCAATAGGAAATGGCAGCCAGTCTGAGAAGTGGAATTCGTGGGGCATTCCCGAGGGAATTCTCTGTATTTGCTGTTTTGGCAGCTTCTACCAACTTTCAGTTACTAAGAAAAATATGGGAAAAAATGAGCATTAGGGCCATAAAATGAATTCAAATATAGCCCTTGTGTGAGATTGCTATGAATTTTAATTTAATGGGGAATGTCTGTAATGTTCTAGTAAATGTTTCTGGACAAGGGAAGTCAGATGCGGAAGGCAAGATTTATTGAAAGGTCTATTCCTTCTTTATTTTAAGTTCCACAAGATTAACTGTTTCCCTTGTAAGTTTTTGGAAAGTTATTTCTGCCATCAAAAAGTAATTGCTGCATTCACAGAGGGGAAAGATTTAACAAGCACAAGAAAAGGAATGAACCTGTGCTCATAGGAAGCATCCAAGCTCAATCATTTTGCAGTGAAAAGCATTTGCATGGCAGGGATTTTTAAGTGCTTCTGGTATTTATGAAAGGAGGGAGACCCTGAACTTCCCCTATGCCTTTTTAACTCTCAATATAGAGCAAAAATAATCATTTGCCTTCAGACTTGCTGTTTTCAAGAAGGATTATTTTCCCTGTTTTCACAGCAAGTCCTGTAAGGGAAAGTCAGGTGGAAGAAACTTCCCAAAAATATAGTGAGGGGAAAAGAGTGAAATGAGTGAGTGTTGGCTGTTCTGAGCCCACCCAGGATTCCAGGATGTTCCCAGTTCCTCCTCAAATTCCTCTGAACATCACAGCCCTCCTGCTCAGCCAGGAGAAATCAACTCACCCCCTGTAAGCATCAAGGCGGAGACAGGTGAGGTTTTTTTCCCTGCAAACTTTGACACAAATATTTGCTTTTTTTTTCTTTAAAGGCTTAGGAAACATCCTGAAGCACCTCTGTGACAGGAGCAAATTTAGTAGGAGAAGCTGAGATATTTGCATTTCCTTTAACTCCCTGATTTGTGGGGCACAAATACCCGTGAGGCTCTGCCTCTGTGTGGTTCCTCTCTTTATGAAAGAGAGGAAATCACTGAGTGCTGTGAAATATTCCCATCTTTGGGGCAATGGGTTGTCCCAGATTTGGCAAGGGAGGACTGACTCCTATCGTCAAATTTTCCTTTTCAAAACCCCAATCATTCCATGACTCCATGATTTTATACACTTGTTCCTTCCTCAGAACAGCTCAAGTGAAATTTCATTTAACTTCCCTGGACGGGATTGATTTTCCTAAAATGCAGCAACATTTTTCCATTATTTCCTGCGATTCTCTGTAAAGTCAGGCAGCTCTTGTCAGAATTGTGGAACTGAAGAAATCCACATCAGTTTCTCCTATTTCTTTCTGCTTGTATGATTAAAAAAAAAAAAAAAAATAGTGAAACTCTTCTACTACAAAGTGCATTTCAAAGGCCTTGGCTTGTTACTATACAATTAGTGATTTTGTGTTAGCACCCCAGGCCCAGAGCCAAATCACGAAAATAAAGGAAAGAGGATGAAATGTACACGCTTTTTGTGATATCATCACAGGTAAACAAAGAGGGAAAGCAAAGGCACCAACATGAAGCTGCCAGGACTAATTATTGGGTGGGATGTGAGGCACAGAGTGAACAAAGAATGAGAAAAAGCATCCAGTGTTCCATGGCTGCACCTCACAGGTGTCCACAGGACACTTCTCCCTTAATTCTGGCCCGTTCAGCATCCAGGGGTTACTCAGTTGTAAGGCTTTGTCACCCTTTAATCTTGAACTGGATATTGAATATTCTTTTATCCTAAAAGAAACCTAAACCTTCATGGTGCTGGGATATTTGTTAACCCAGAAATCCTCTAAGCATGAAGAAAAAAAATTCATTTTCTAAGAATGGGGACTTAGGTTATAATAAATGTGAAAACTCACACCGACATTTTTTCATTAACAGGGATTTTTTCCTGGTTATCCATTTTCTCACTACTTGTTGGGAGCCAGTACCTTTCAGCCTTCCACCTTTCTGTAAAATATATCTGAAATTAATTCACGTGTTCAACAATTAGTGGAAATGAAGAGAAAAACATGCAGAGGAAGAGAAATTATGAACATCTTTCCCTAGAAAGCGAGATATACAAATAGTATTAAATGAGATTTGCGGTTTGGTATGAAAAACACTGCAATAAATCCTGAAATAGGAATTTTTTTTTTTTTATTTTAAGCAAATGCTCGTGCAAAAGTGGTTGAAATGAAATGTGTGATACTGTTAGATGGGATAAACCCCAGCTTACATATTGCAAAAGGGATCCTGTGTCGGGAGTTCTCAAACATTTCCACTTGAGGAAATAGATTTTCTCATAGATAATTCTTCCTTGCTTTTGATTATAAAATATCTCATGTGTATCTAGAGTAATTTGCTTGCATGGGATCCAAGCGCAAGCAGGAAACAATTCGGACTCTTTTACATTGTCTATTAATTAAAGCAGAGAGAAATTAGGAGGGGTCACAAAAATGTCATCCCTTTGAAGCAACCTCAGGATACAGAGGAACAGACCATATAGGGCAGTAAAAGCTGTGAGACACAGAATAAAACACCTGAGGTCAATGACTCTGAGGTGCAAATGAGGCCCAGGACACACCTTGTGCTGAGTGAACGAGCTGTTTATTAATAAACAGAGATTGGTATGTGGAAAACTATATTTTTCCATCCTCATCCTGAGTCAAGCAAGCAGCCTTTAAGTCGGGTTTTAATTGGGCCTTTTGTAGGCAGCAGCTCCGTTTGAGAAGTTCGGATTTGAAGGAGCTCTTAAGAGCTGGAATTTTCCAGTGCTTCAACTTTGCTTCAGGGGGTCTTGGCTTTTATTGAATGGTCCTTGGCTAGGAGCAAAATAAAACACAGCCTTGGCAAGGAAAGGGGATAACGTAAGAGGAAAAGACAATGGTGCAGGAGTCCATGGCAAAAAATCAAAGGCAGGAGTTGTTACACTCATCAGATTGAAAGCAGTGAGGAGAAAAGCAGTAGCAGCAGGACATAGCTGTGAAAACAGAGCCATTGTTTTTGTGCCCTGTTAGACTCAGCACCTCTTACTGGCACTTTTATATCAAAGTTCGTGTCCTGACAACTCATTTACCTACGGTGCCATAAGAAATGGATATTGGCACATTCTTTATTTCTGACATGAACTGATTCATTAACTAATAAAATCTCGCTAATTGCAGAGACGGTGGAGCAAACCAGGGTTGTGGAATATTTATTCCAATGGCTGATAGCACTGCTGAGCACTGAGAGGGGAGGGTAATCTGATGTGTTTTGCAGACAGAACTGTTTGCCTGACGGAGCATCACATTAATGAGGCAAACTCCGACTTTTGCACAGTGCAGAGATCAAGACGTAAATATCAGGGTGTAACCCAGCAGAGGAAAATCCTCTAAAGACTTGTTGAAAGATGTGGTATCAAATGAATTGCTTGCTTCTTAGAGACTGCTTTGATATTTATTGGTTCAAATTGCTCCACTGACTCACTCTTGCATAAGCTTTCATGCCCCATTTTAATCTTGACATTTCGGGAAGCCAGGCTGAGGCAGGGTAATGACTGGGTTTACAAAGGATCAAAATGAAAAAGAAGAAGCAGGGCTGTAATAATTATAGCCTGTGCAAAGAAAAAAAAAATATACATTGAGAAAACAGAGTGAGAAATTATCATCCTGTAATGAACAGGGCAGTAATGCCAAGATGTTTAGAAAATAGAGCCCTGACTTTGGGAAATCAGGCAGTGCTGGATTTGTATTTTAAGGTACACAAATAGTTTTAGTGTCTGTCTGGGGGTGTCATCTTCTCCACACAATCTCCTGAAGTCACACAGCTGAGATCTTGGGGCAGCATCTGGGAAATAAACTTCACTTGCTCCCTGAATTCGGGGGACACGGGACAACAAGGGAATAGGGAAGGCATTAAACAAGCTGAAATCCACCTTAACCCTTCCAAAAAAGGTTCCAGCACTGCAGCTTCCATTTCTATTCTATTGGTACAGGTAAAATGAGATTTACTGTTCAATACGAGGCCTAAGTGTGAGCAGGCCGTGAACTTCACCCAGTGCACTCTGTCCAACAGCAGCAGTGGAGGATGGGATAAAGTATGGGATAAATGTCAGACACTTAGGGAAAAACCTGCCTTGCCACATCTTGGAAAGGCCATTTTTCAGGGTAAAACAGGGCAGAGTGAGGCCAGGTCAGCTTTCATGTTTCCAGGTGACCTCTGGGATGTTGTATCTTGGCCTATCCCCACTCCCTGGCAGATGGATAATGGTGAGAGTTTGGTGCCCACTGGAACAAAGAGCATCCAGAGTTTTTAAGACTCCAGGACTGAAAGCATTCCTGGAGTAAACCCTTTTAATAAGGGAAAATACCAGCGTGCTTCAAATATTTGTAAACATATGATTCAAAGCAGACACTGAGGCCCGCAAGGACAGTGATTCACTGCCTCAGGAATTCATGCCAACTTTAATTCTCACCTGAACAGTACCTGGAGCTGCTGGATGCACTGGAGCAGCCTGCAGCTCCCTCTCTGTCATTGCTCAGCCTCGTTGTCTGGACATGCATTTGGGAGCTGAAACAGTGAGAATGGAATCAGAAATAGCTGTGGTTAACCCAGTCATTCAGAGAAAGACCTGTGCTCTGCATTCAGAACAAATGTGCCCTCTTGGAGCTGCTGGGGCTCCTTATGTTCCAGTTGCTGGTGAGATCTCAGCTTCCTTTAATCACATCACAACCTCAGACCAGCAGCCCTCCAGGGCAGAGATCTCTCTGTGTTTCCTGATGTATAAAAATTGTCCAATACTGTCCTAATATGATTGTTCAGAGTTCTCAGAAAAGCCTGAGGAGTCTGATGCATTGGAAGGAGAAAAAGTGTAAAAAAATCCCATGTATCTATTTAGAGCAGATGCACAATCCATTCTAATAAATTGGGTTTCAGATGAAATGTCATTGTAGATGTGTAATTTATAAGCACAACACAATTTGGGTTAATAAATTGTAGTGGAGGTGTTTCAGAGAGTGACATCTGAAGTTGTTTTTCCTTCTGTATTATTGTTCCATGCAATTCCAGGAAGTCATGTTGAAAAATGGGTAAAAGGATGCTGTTGTGATGGTGCGACCTGAGTTTTCCTACACATCTTGGGCTAGATAAAATTTTCACCTAGCTCACAAAATAGGTAAAATCATGATCTTAGCCTTGCCAGGGAAACCTGGGAATCAATCTGTTGATGCCAGATCTTTTCTGCACAAACCCAGGGATACCTTGGAGCAGAATAAATCCAGCACAGTCAGGTTGTTTATTGTTTCTCATTATTTTGGAGTGTAAAATCTGTCAACTTATCTCAAAAAAAAAAACCAGCTAGAAAGAAAATGACCTTTCCAAACTTGACTTTTCAGTTTAAAGTTTGCCTAAAATGCTTTCCTTGAAATAAATCATTTAGTGTTCAACTTCCTGTTGTATCAGGGAAACAAATATTTTAGCATTCATATTTGGAGTATTCATCCCGAAGAACAGAGAGGAATTTGCAGTGGTAATCTGACCTTTGGTATCCAGAGCAAAGCAAAACCCATCAAGATGTGGAAATAAATGGAGGTTTTAATGGTGCTTTAATGCTTTTTAGTGGTGTTCCATTCCACCTTTTAGCAGAAACAGAGTACCAGGTTCTCCCAAATGTTGTTTAGCTGGGAATAACTACTTTAAACTTGTATGGACAGGATGGAAAGGCACAAAACTACTGATCCCACCCTGAATCTGGTTTTCTCTTTCTTTGGATATCCAAAATTTTACATCAAGGCCAAAGGTATCCTGAACTTGGGTCAGACAGATGTAAAAGAAGGAAAACGCCGGAGGTGTCAGTTCATAAAGCAAAGTGTGGAGATCAGATCACCAAACCCAGAGCCATGAATGCTCCCTGATTATTGATTCCCCCTCGGCTTGGAATGAATCCTCCCTGGAAGTTCTTGGAGCGTTAAATACCGTTGATCAACATTTAATATAGATCAACCTTGATAGAGATCTAGGCTGGGCTTAATTTCTTTTTAGCCCGAATACTCCCACCTCCCTGAAAACATGTGATTAAACTGTTCTGATTTCTGTTTTAGATGAAGAACTCTGTCTCCACCGAAAACAAAAGAAGGTTCTGTCGCAAGACAAATTGAATCAAATTCTCCAGGAGCTCTGCAGTTCAATTAAGCTGTGGGATAGTCCCTATCTGGGGTGCAAATCTCTCTGTGCATTACGGGACCACAGACAGGGATGTGGCAAAAGGTAAAACCGGGAGTTATGTCTTTAAGGGCTCGTTGGAGACACTTGTAATCTCGTTTTATTGGTGGTACCCTCCCCAGCATAATGAACTTTGATGAAATAATGAAGTAGCTGTGGCGCCTATGAAGCTGAGCAGGCTTTGCCAGGGAAAGACCTCCCATGAACAAAATCGCCCGGGCAACAACTCCACACTGCAGCCAAGCCAGAAACTCTGGCAAAGTCACCTCTTCCCATCTCTTAACTCCTGCAATTCTCTTTTTCAAGCCTCGAAAAACAAAAGGAAAAGATTGCCCACTTACGTGGCTGAGGGATGGAGCTTAAAAACAAAAATAATAAATTTTGTGAGAATCCACTGCATGGTTGAAAATGGCTCTGAGTTCAGCAGCCAGCAAAGTTACAGGGACCATAAGGCTCTGCCACTGAGCAACTTCACTGTCCAAGGAAATGAATCTGTGGAAGACTTCAAACAGCAATATTTTTAATTCAGCAAAGTTTCCACCCCCTGCCAGGCTTGGAGAGATGGGAATAGGAATCTGTAAATTCATCATTGTTGTTTTTAAGGAGTTGGATCCGGGGAGCACAAACATTTAATAATGGATATAATTAAATTCTTTGCTAGTTAGCTTGACTCAGGAGCCAATTGGCACCATAATGTCATTTCATTTACATGAAATATGCAGTGATTCTGATTCAGAGAACTGCGATTTCACAGAGCTGGAACTGCAGATGAAATAAAGGTAAGAGAGATCAGGTTTAGGAACATCTGTCTGATAACCTGTCTCAGGTTTGGAGTTTAGATATTCAAACTCTGATATTTTATAACCAAGCTCAGATCCAAGTCAGCTCCAAGCACAATCATTTTCAATATAACAAATGACTTTGGGCACTTCAATTTCCAGATGATTAAATGAAGATACCTTCAAGTGACCTGCTTTTGATAGATGATATTAAACCAAGTCTGAAAATCAGCCTCCCCTTGTGGTGGAAAACCCATGGGATCAACTAACAATGAGATTTCTGCTGTCTGGGTGGTGAACTGTCCTAAGAACTGCATTTTCAGTGAATATGAAGTGACCTTTGAAAACTTCACTGGAAGTTGATCCAGATGTTTAATCTGACCATCACCAAGCTGGTTCATCTCTACATATAAATAAATTCTCATTTTGGTTGAAAGTGAAAATGCAGCACTTCCTTCTTTGTCTTGGGTTTTTAAAGCAAACATTAAACTGTTTTAAATCAGCAACACCAAGGAAAGATTTCTGGGGTTGCTTCTTGTTGGGAATTTTCATTTTGAAATAGGCTTCATGCTTTAATAGGCTGCTTCTCAGCAACACTTGAGGGAGTAGCTTCTGCAGGGAGACAAATATAAACTGAAGTCAAATCAAAGCCAGGTTTACTGGGAATGTTCAGAGCTTCAAACTCCATTAGGGCTCCTCGGGCCATGAAAAAAGGGTTGAGTGGAAATCCTGCTTTAAAACACCTTTTCTTCTCCTCTGCCTTCAGACACTCATCCCTTTGCCCTGCAGCTTCCCCAGTTGTCTCTCAAAAGACTGAAAATATTCAACTGAAATAAATAAAAAGGCCATTCTTTTGCAGTTTTTCCCTAACTCAAGTGAATTCCCTGGTTTGGTGCCATGACCGAGTCCCAGAATACCTGCTCTGGCACAGTGAGGAAGGGGATACCCACAGGATGGGAAAGAGGAACGGGATAGAAGAGGAAGGACAGGAGTTAATGCCTAAACTGTTCCTGGTGCTGAACTCTGCAGGGTCCCACTGCTGTCCAACAGTTCTCCCCAACACCAGCCAGACACGGCCAGAAATATCCCAGGCCTTGGGGGGTTTGGGTCTTCCTGAGGCTGTGCAATCTTGTATTTATCCATGAATGGGAGATTTATTCCCTACAAGGGCTTGGAAGCACTTCGAGAGCTCAAATCATCCTTCTCCCCTCAACAGATGGATCAGCTGTGTCCGTGCAGATGTTTCTACCCACCCGTGCACAGGATTGTGTGGAGGGATGAGGGATCCAGGGCCTGGGCTATTCCCAAGGATGCCAAGGAGACACAGGCTGGTCAGATCACCCCGGAGCCGGGAGTAGTCATTACCCTGATTGTGTGGTCACAGAGCCTGAGATTGTGCCCTCTCCACAATAAGTTCCTGATTGCTCATGAAAGCTTTTGGATGTTTGTGGCAAAGGATTGGTGACTTAGTTTCTTATTGTCTGCGTGTCAGTGGGGTCAGTTTCCTAATAGTCCTGGGGCAAATTAAATTCCAGCTCTGCCATCCAAATGAAACTGCAAACACGGGGCGAGCAGCTATTGTGTGGCTCTCACCCATCTCTGCTCGGTTGTCGCTGAAGGAACAGCTCCCTGTCTGTTTTACCTGCAGAAACTCAAAGTACGTGGTGCCCTTTTAATCTGGAAACAAAAGAGAACAAAGGCAAACAAATGGAGGCCAAATTATCTCGCCTTGAGATCTGAGTTTTCTCCATATTGAACTTCTGGTACCTCCTTAATGAGCCCGGGTTGTTGCTTGCTGGTGAGCGAGAACAAAGCAAAGTGACTCATGCTGCCTTGTTATTGTTACATAATCTATACAAGTCATTTATTTTTATGGTTAATTACTGGATTAGTTAAGTATATTGGAAATGTAAAGAGATGTGGAGTTAGGAGAGATTCAGACCAGTGCCTGTGAATCTGTGCAGGATGTCTGTGGATATAAGCCAGAGGGAAATCTGCATAAAGCACAGCTCTTTTCAGGGCTGATCGCTTGAATTTACACCTCTGTGTGCAGCTGGGCTCCCTTCAGCCTCAGCAGGCACTCAGGTTGGACAGAGCCTTTTTTAGAGTGAAAAACCCCCTTTTTTACCTCTCTGAATCATTCCTGCTGAGGGAACCTAGAGTCAAGATGTGGTTCCTCCTCACATGAGCACACAGGACCCCCAAAGTCATTTTCGTTATTAATCACCACAGAGCTGGGAGAGTATGCGCTGTAAATCTTCCCAACTCAGCTGCTAGAAGTCGGTTTGTGGTTTTTTTATTAAAATGCAGCAACAATAACTCCTCAGAAGTGGCTGGGTGCACCTCACTACGCAGCAGACACCCAAGAATGCATTTGAAGTCGCAGACACCGTGAAGTGACCTAAATTGGGGTTACCTGCTGAGGCATCAGTTTAATATGGAATTACTGCTCTGTTTTAATTGTAATGACCAATTAAGCATCAGCACCTCAGAAACCTCAGGTGGCTGCTTTACAGGGAGCAAGCACGGCCTTGCCAAGCTGCCCTTTCGGAAAGGCCAGCGCCGGTGTGTTGTGCCAGGGTCACCCGTCACCATGGTGCTGGCAGGGCTCCGCTGTGTTTGGCTGCCCAGCACCGATCCCCCCTCGGTGCCAGGGATGAATTGTGAGCAGGGAAGTTGCTAAGGAGCCTGGGGAAACACGAGTGCTCCCTGCTTTCCACGCAGCCCTACTTGAAACCCACGCAGCGAGCCCCGGGGAAGTGCCCAGCGCTCCTCTAACAACATGTGCTGCGTGGGGTAGGCACTCACAGTGTGTTCTTTTGGGTCTTTTTAAAACAAATTTTTATTTAACCTCTGCTTTGACCCAGCACCTGAGTGTGTTGCCCAGATATGCTCCATTTCAGTTTATTTAACCAGAATGTTTGCTTACTCAGTGACCACTGGAGGGGAACTACTGTTCTTATTAATTCCACAATGGGTATTTGTTGCTTCTTGTTTTCTGACATTTTCTTTATGGCCATAATTGCAGAGTTCTTGTTTTCAGACAATAAATGCACGTGTCTATTTGCTCAGGTATTATGTAATTGATCCCCAGCTATTAATTAAAGATCTAGACTCAATGTCTCTGAACCTGCCTCCGGATATTTGTCCTTATTGTGTCATACCTTGGAAGCACAAACAGGGGAAACCACGGGCAGCTTTGCATGTGCACTGCTCCTTCCCTTTAATAAAGGAGCCTAAATTCCGGAGTTGCAAAGAAGGGTTATACAGAGCAAGGAATATTTTTCTGATGGGATTTTGATTCCTCCTTCTTTCCCTGGGCTGCCAGCGTTTTCCTGAAGATGCTGGCGCGCAAACATAATGAGCTGTTTGCTCTGCACTGCTCTCCACAGGCCCTGCACACTAAAAGGAGTTTATTTTGCCTTTATTGCTGTTGCTGTTAATAGCAGGGCAGGCTGTAGCTGGCACTGGGAGCAGGATGAAGATTTTATGGGTGAAAAGAGAAATCAGAGATTGCAAATTCACTGCAGAGAGAAGATGGATTGGTTGCTCTCGTTCCCAAGAGCCCATTTGGGAAAATACAATATACGATCCTGTGAACAAATTGTTACTTTTCCAGACAAGTCTGTTTTCTGTGTAAACACTTTTACTGTAGCAATGTACAAGAACAACACTTTCAATCCAAAACTCAACAAAAATAGACACCCCAGAACATTTGGAACTTGTTAAACTCCAGAAGGGAAAAAAAACGAAAGAGAGGCTGCAAAAAAAAAAAAAAAAAAAAAAAAAAAAAAAAAAAAAAAAGCTTTCCACTTTTAAACGTTCTGATTTTTGTATTTTTAATGGTCTAAAACTCCTGCCAGAGAGCTCTGAAACTGTTCAAAGCAGCTGGGTCCCCACATATAGCAAAGGTACAGCTTGGAGAGGCAGAAAATGTTTTCAGTCCACTTAGTAAGAAGTCATTACATCTGAAGAGCAAAGTTAATGAGCTTGGGAAGCCGGGATTCAGCTCCTACCCCTTTCATAGACTTCCTGTTCCCCTTAGGAAAATCCCTGAGCACCTTTGTGATTCAGTTTCCTCACTGCCAAATGAGAAAATACCTTCTGACCATGCAGGGAGGGATGGAGCTGCAGAAATGCAGGGGTTTATCACCAGCAGGTGCAACTCGTGTTTCTCACTGCAGCCAAACAACCTTCAGGTGAGGAGGCTTCCTATGAGAAGTGCTGGTTCTCTGGAACCAAAAGGTTTGGTGGAAAAGAAGTGATTTTGTTGTGTTATGGTGGAAAATTAGCCAAAGCTTTTGCTTTGAGACACTTCAAGATTGTATCAGTGCAGTTAAATGTCTCATTTATCAGCCGTGCAACAGTCAGAAGGGCAGTGCTGATCTTATCAGAGCCAAGTCCTTCAACATTTTAATCCTTGTGCAGACCATCGGGCATTCCTTAAAGCTGCTAAAACTTAACTTTTAAAATACTGTTTCACTTGGAAAGAAAATGTTATTTCTTCCTGTCCTCAGCAAAAGGACCATCGCTAACGCCCAAAACAGACCAAAGGTTTGGTCCTCATCCCTCTGAGTGGTCACAGCCCCACAGACACAACGAGGCATTATCTGAATACAAACTAAAATCACCAACTTTATTTTACACCTGGGAGTGCTGTCAGCAACTCACAGTGAACACACGTTCAAATAAGGAATTAACATTTCTGGTTTGATCCTGAGCTGGAAATGCTGGGTGTATCTTTAAAATTTTTTCCATTCCCTAGGCAAATTAAATTTTTTGCTTCTGGAGCTCTTAGAATCCTCATCTCTTTCAGCATTTGGGTTACTGAGTGAGCAGCAGCAGCCCAGAGCTGCTTAGGTTTGGAGGGGCTGCTGCAACCTCACATTTCTGTACACAGAAGATACACGCAGCTCCTGATCCAGCATCACAAAATTCTGCCTTAATTTCATCCTGCATAACAAAATGAACCCCATGAGAGCACTGCCATAATCTCTTGGCTCCATAGGCCTGGCTGCCCCAGGCTCAGCTTCTGAAGGTTTCAGAACTTTTATCCCAGTTCAGATAATATTGCCAAAACTCAGGCTGTCATCTCTATAAAATAATTGCTCGTCCAAGCCTTTACAGTCTCTACGCTGGTTTAATAATGAGTAATTAGTTGAATAAGTCCAATTAATGCCTTTGTGCAGATCTGAGATTGGAGTAGGATTGTAGGTCAAGTTTAATTTTAAAATACATTAGAATTTCTATCAGTCTGAACACACCCAGGGCAATGCTATTATGGGTTTTCCCATTAATACATATGAATCATGATTTGGACTCGGAGCCCAGATCTAGCAATGCATGTGTTTAAACCTCTAAAGCCTATCTAGAACTGGAATATTCTCTGCACATGGGGCCTCATTTTTTTTAAATTTCTCCAACAAACCTTCTCTAGAGCCAGTGTCTGAATGAGGAGGTTACTGCACAGTCCTGTAAGCAGAACAGTGAAACCCTAAGTGTGAGTTTTGTATCAGATGATGCTTCACAGAGGGTCCTCGACCTCCAGAACAACAAAATCCCCAGAGATCCACACCTGACCAAGGCTGGGCTTTTCAAAAACCTGGCTGGCTTCAGAAGCTGCTGAGATTCATGAATTTTAATGGGTGACTCTGCTGCTGCAGGGCTCTGGCAGACCTTGCCCCAGAGCTTGGCTCAGGCTGTGGCAGTGCAGGGAGACTCCCTCTGAGCAGCTTTCTCGCTGAAAAGCATGATTTGCTTTTAAGATTAACGGGCCGGGCCAGGAAAACTTCACAGCCCTCTGGACAAAGTGTTGTCGAGCCATTAGAGGTACAAAAGGATGAGCAGTGTTTTGCAAGGCAGCTCATTTACTGAGTGTCATCAAAAGCCCGTGTACCTCCCTGGTGTGTTGTTCTCATTATTAAAAGATAGACAATATTACACTAATTGGAGGTGAGTGTTTCAAGTGCTATTTTTATCCTCTATCACTCCTCTGGGTGATCAGGGCTCTCTGTTCTTGTCCCCCCTGACAAATTTCCTCCAAAGTGGCTTTTATATGAATGATTAAACTAATTATTGTCTCTCTTGGACCACTAGCAGCTGTATTCTGATATTTAAGGTAAGTTTTAATAGTTTCTTTTTATTTCGTTGCCATTCTTCACCGAGCTGAGGTGAGGAGCCCATGAGATTATTGCTCACTCTGTCAGATTCCCATTCTGAAGGTTTGGGGCTAATAAGAATAGGAATTATAATTGTAAATCACATTTCTAGCTATGGATATTCAAAAATAAACCAACAAACAAACAAATAAATAATAATAACAACTGTTATTTGAATGTAGGTTGTTCAGAGCAGCTGATGGACTCAGGCTACCAAAAATGTCACTTTTATGACCTGGGCCCTGCCATCCTCACAGCAGCGACACCCAGAGCTCGCTGGCATTTTTTGTGAGCACTTTTCATGCTGATTTGAAGGTTGTTCCCTGCTAAGTTTAGAGACTGTCCCTCAATTCTTCTGCTGGACAAGGAGAAATGCAGTTTAGGTGAGGCAAACTGACAACCATCGCCTCAGTGGGTTATTATTGTTTATGACGTGCAATTTAAAAGCCAAATTTTCCAACAATTTATGGATGTAATTATGCACCTAATTTGCACAGTTATTTTAGACTTATGCATAATATTGGCTAACTGCAAGTTCAGCTGGGCTAATGCAGGGCTGGAACAGCCCCAAATGTTCTCTGGTGTGTTTTTCCAGGGGATGATGCCACATTTAACATAATCTCTTCTAACTGCAGTGAGCAGCAAGACAACCCTGCTAATAGTTTCACACCAGCTAAAGCCACATTATTTTTCAATGTGAGAACATCCATTATTCTCAAGAGAAGAAATCTCCTCTGACTTTGTAGTTTAGCACTAATGGGCACTGGTCAGACAAAAAAATTGACAGCGCTGAGCAACTGAGCTGCTCCTTTTCAAGAGCAGGCCACAGGAGCAGCACAGCTTGGGAATTTTCATTTGGGTTTCCCAGCTGACACAGAATTCATGTCTATAATACACAACATCTGTATCCATTGGCTCATCAGCCAAGATTTTGGCAAGTTCTTTCAGAGCCCACAGCCTCTGAAGGGTGCAAAAGGCCACAGCCTTGGACAGGCTTGGAAATCCATCCTTGTCACGCACAACACAGGGGAAAAGAAGGGTTGCAATTCCTGCTGTCACCCTGCCCAAAGCCAAGCCAGTCATGGGGCCAAAAGTTTGCCCATAAAACCGATGTTATTGAAGGATTTTCAGGAAGCTGCTTCAATAACTCAAGATGAAACCTCCTGAGCGTTTGGCTTTGCCCGGTGCCACACTGGGGAGTTGAAAGCCGAAGGTTTCAGAGGGGAGGGGTCTCTGGTGCTGTAAAAGCCCCAAATCCCCTGATGGCAACAAGAAAATAGAAATAAATAGAAAAGAGCAATTCTAGCTCTGTAATGACTCGTCTTGGTGGTCACACAAAGCACTTCCACAGCTCAGCTGAGCTGAGTACTTCATAAAAGAGACTAAACTGAGGAGGATCCATATGAAACTGGGTATTCCAGAGATTTATGGGGAGCCCAGATGGCTGTAAATCATTGACAGGGTTCTTGTCTGACTACATCATGTAACAGAATGATCACATCACATAGCGAGATCGAAATGACTCATTTAATTCCATGGTAAGAGAAATCCTGGATGATATTGAAGTTTTAGGAACTCAAACCACTCATATGCGTTCACTTTGGCTTCACGGTCTTCAAAACCTCTCAAATAGCTTTGAAATGACGTTATTTATTAAAGATAAAACAACAAACTAAGTTAAATTCAGACAGTAATACAAGATAGACCTACAAACATCTGACCTGAATAAACATTTCAGGAAAAATAATTCAAATAACAAATGAGCAGCACAGCACAAAACGACAGCATCATGATTATGGAGCTTAAAACTATTTTCTCCAAGCTTGCCTGCCTTCAAAGACATTTAAAACATGCTTCTCCTCCAGCATGTATTAGTGTCAATCAAAAATAACTCTGCTCAGGTCAATGGATTTACACAATTGCAAAATTAGTATAAGTGAGAGGACAATCAGAGCTTTTGTATACTACAAAAATCTCTCTTAATAGCAACAGCAATAGAGAAGAAGGAGGTGGGAGGTGCCTTTCCAGGACAGGCTGGGTGGATAAACAAGAAAAACCTGCTGAGCTTGTAAGTGAGGATTTGTAGGAGGAGCTGCAGCATTAATTTAACCATTAATTCACTCCTTTAAAATTTCCCCTTTCCTGTGTTTTCCTTCATCTGACACGTTTAGCAGTAGTTGGGCCACAGGTTTAAAATCAGAGCGCAGAGACGTGGTCTCCATCACACAGGATCCGTAAGAAATATGGAAGTTTGGAGTTACATCCTGGAACGGGAGCAGTGGCTTTGGGGTTGGGAATGTGTGACCAAGGGTGTCCCTCTACTCTGGGGCCCAGCCTGGGGGTCTGCCCAGTCCTGGGCTGCCTTCTGTAGGTCCAACCCCACCACTGGGCACCTGAGAGGGTGGGCTGGTGGATCCATGGGGTGGCTCCAGGGAAAGGTGCCCTCAGGAGGCACATTCCCACTGCGGATCCGTGTCACAGGGTCAGCCCTTCACATGCAGGGACATTTCTGCCACGGGACATCCGTGACCAAACAAGGGGACATCAGGATTTCACCGACCTGTGGTGGCTGTCCAAAGCAGCTTTGACCCCCTGATGCCTTCCCTGACTGGGACAGGCAACGTGAGTTGCTCAGGGTTGGAAAACCACAGCCAAAAGGCAAGGAGAAGACACAGCACAGAAAACCTTTCTCTGTGTGACTCCACAGATGTGCCAGAAAAGGATTTGTTCAACTCTCGTAGCAGGTCAGACTCCCAGATCACAGGAGCCACTAAAAATTGTCACTATAATCTTTTGCTGGAAGATCTGATGGACTCAAAGACAAAAATAAGTAGAGGTGTGGGGAGGAAAAGCTCCTATTTCTTGCAAAGGAACTTCCCTGGCCACCGAAGGTCCACGTTTGGAGTTGAGAAATTGTTCACTTCCCTACAGAAAAGAGACTGCCCCTGCATCAATAGATATTTAAACCTTGCCAGCCAGAGAGGAAAATCCACTTAATCAGGACAAAATATAACTTCCTCAAAACTGCTGGGACTTTGCCAGCAGCTTAAGCCACAAATAATTTACCCAGGGAATATGAAGTCAGCAAGCTCTGGAACTGTGGGAACTGCAACTGCTGAATAAATCACTTGTGAATCTCATTTAACTAAGGACAATTATAATATCCCAAAGCAATAGAGGGGTCAGTGTGTTCCAGATAAGCACAGGTCAGGCTCTCAGCTGAGAGCAGAGCACGGCTTCACTGAAGGCCACGTTCCTCTGTCACTTTGGGCCAGGCAAGTAGAACGAGCACTCGGGGAGTTTATTCTCTGTTTTGGGCTCACGTTGAACTGCTTCAGAGTTATTTAGTGGAGCAGAGACCAGTTCTGTAGGGTGTAAAATCTACTTTTGAGCTAATGGGAACAGCAGTTTTCCCAGGGGAGACAGGCCCTGTGCACAGAGGATGCATCCCCGTGTCCTGACAGTCCTGCCCAAGGGAGTCTCTGCTTGTGCTGGCAGAGTCTCTTTGCCAGCCCAGGACTGCCCTGGAGCCACGTTTCTCCAGAGCTTCTCTCTGTGGCTGGGCAGAGCCTCCACGTGCTCCCTCCCAGCTGCTTCTGCTTTGATATTTGGCTTCAGGGAAAGGCCAGGGTTGCAGGAGACACAGCCACCCACCAAGGCCATGGCACTGCCCCTGCTCCCAGCAGGAATCCCTCTTCCCAAGGCTCCTCCTCCCTCGCCCCCACGCTCCTGAACCATCCCTGGCTCGGTGTCAGTGCAAACAGAGCGAGTCATGTCGTGATTTTGGGTCACCACCCACCTGAAAATGCTTCTGAGCTTTTGCCTGAGAATAGGAGCTGGTTGGGTTTTTACTTTTCCCATCCAAGAGAAGATCAAAAATTAGAAAATACAAAGCTCTGAGGCTTTTGGATGTTTTTATTCCAGTTTCACTGCCTCCAAGGCTCCACCAGGGAGCCTGCCATGGTTCACTGGGGTATTTTCCCTTCCGTCCTGGTCTTGCTGACAAACAGCAAGAGGTAAATTTGGAAATGTCATCCCAGCTCTAAGAGGGTTTCTCATTTCATTTCTCATCCTCCTGAGGCTCTAGGAGGGAATCCCACCTCCAGACAGCTCATAAAGTCATTTGTGACACAGGATGTCCCAGTTACTATATTGGAATGTTGAAAGCATTTTATTTTCTCCCCTTTGATTTTTATTGGTTGAGCTCCCAGTGTTCTGTGAGTAATTATACCATTTGCTTTATGTCTTGCTTTTCTAATGACTAATACAAAAATATATGTACAAGCAAATGGAAGCGTATTACTGAGTGATTAACAATGGG
The DNA here is from genome assembly GCA_013397775.1 of Eulacestoma nigropectus. Taxonomy (NCBI): domain Eukaryota; kingdom Metazoa; phylum Chordata; class Aves; order Passeriformes; genus Eulacestoma; species Eulacestoma nigropectus. The sequence goes on along the minus strand of VZTE01001282.1, from coordinate 551,970 downwards.
CAATTAGGATTAATTAAGGCAATTATTTTAATAAATAAGAATTAGTAAAATATATCCATAAACAAAGCCGTGGCACATATTTAGCAGGGCTGATGCAGGCTAAAGGAGCAGAATTGTGACAACTGGGAGCAGAGGCAAGGAGGAGACGGAGATGATTAAAGAGAAATAGTTGTGTACATAAAAAGTGTAATTAGGCATAAGACAGAATGTGCATATCCAGACTGCTCTGTCCCTGGCAAGGGTGTTTCATTTCGTCTGTTACCACTAGAAATGGGATTTGCACGCAGCCATCCCTGTGTAACCATGTCCTCAAACTTGCATCTCTTTCACAGTCATACAAAGAGGTCAGAAAGGCATAAAACTGTCCTAAGGAACAACAGGAAAATCGTTCTCTCCCATCCCTTTTTTAGTACCTCAGTTCTGGAAGCTGCTCATAGCACCGAGGGGATGATCTGTCCTGGAGATTCTGAGCCAGGAGTGAAATTCTAAGTGGACTAGACAAGATTTGCTCTGGCAACACTGAAAGCAAAGAAAATACAATATTTCTTTTAAGACTTCTGCACCTATCGATGACATTCTTCAATATTCGATTTTTTTAAACTGATTTTGGGTGAGCTGAAGTTTGTGTGCTGTACTATTTCATGCTGCCCCAGATTCCTCAGCTTCCATCACCTCTGAGAAGGACAAAGCCTGGCGTGGCCACACTGGAGGATGATCCTGCTCCTGTGGCACCACAAGTGAGAGTTTTCCCCGGGGCTAATCTACCCAGTTAAATGGATATGGTTTATTACTGGGCAATGTTAACCTTTGGCACAATCAGATCAACGGCAAGAAGCCAATGGAGCTGTAAAATCAAAGCAGACCTCAAGGTCTGATGTGCCAGACCGGTGCCAGTAGCTTTTCTCCCTACAACAAAGTGCTTCAGCAGATTGGAGTGCTCAAGTTACAATCAAATGTCAGTAAATGGTTGCTCGAAGGTTTAATAACCAGAGTGGTCAGAAAGGACAATGAAATCCTGGGAGTGGTGCCACGGAACAAGGATATGGTGTCCCCAGCCCTATTCAGCACACAGTGCTCACCCTGGGGTGAAACCCAGTTGGTTCCTTTTGGATGGGATGCTTTAGGGGAATAAAGCTGTCAGGGCCACAGCCACGCTCTCCCCTCCTGCAGCACAGCCCAGCTGCTGGCTCAGCACTGGTTTTTTGTCGGGAAGAACTCCGAGTCCCAGCGGAGCCTCATAAAGCAGCTCTGGGCCCATAAATCAAACTGCATTTCTGTGGGTGCTGAAGGTCAGAACAGTGACGGGAGCACAATCAGAGCTGAGAAACCAAGCCCCCAGCAGAGACTTTCTCAAGTCCATGGATTATTCTGTTTGTGTGCTTTGTCTGCTCTTTTTGGCCACGATTAAACGACAGGTTTAATACGTGGCTTAAGGACTTTTCCGAGCTGGTGCCTCAATTTGTTGTTATGCAGCTGAGTTTTTGGTGGTTATCAAGATTTTCTCAAGAGTCATGGAGGGGAAGGAAGTAAGAAAGAGACCAGAAGAGTGCATCCCATTGCCCCAGGTCCAAGCTGGAGGCCTCCAGACACTTCACTAACTGGAAAACTGCATGATTTGAAGGGCAAACGAGTGTGTTACATTCGAGATGAAAAGAAAAGAAGTCTGCTCCAGTCTGTTCTCAGGGAACGAAATAAAGGGCACAAAATCTTTTTTTTTTCTTTAGCACGGAAGAACATCAAAATTATATTTATCTCCTTCTTGGGAGAGATGGAATTGAGAGCATTTTAATTCATAAATATCTGGGCTGTTTCTTTTCGGAAGCTGCCTGAGAACCCAGAGAGGATGGGGAGCTCCCAGTTTATAACCACGCTGGCAAATCCAGGTAGTGCTGTTCCCTTCCAGCTCCCAGCCACGGATATTCCCATGGAATGATGCACACACAACGTTGACAGGGCTCTTCTCCTGGCTGCCTCTGGAACACAGCCCTTCCAGCCTGCTTTTGAGCACATTCTGGCCACTTGATTGAGCCATCATTTTATCATATGGCTTTTGTAACCCCTCTTGCCTCACTCTCTTGCTGCCAATAAATCACAGTTTCCCTGTGCCACGTGCAGGTTTGGAGGGGGTTTTGGAGGTTTGAAGGAAAGAAGGGGATCTCAAGCTTTGCTGTTTGGGGTCACTGAGTTATATTTCACTTTGTAAGCAAACACAGGCAGAGTTTTCTGTTGAGGTTTTCAGGCAGAGGAGTCCAACAGGCAATTTCCTGTCCTAAGTAGTGTTATAATTAGGATTGCCAATGGAATGAAACACTCTGTGCCCCTATTATGGTGTTACACCATGTTAGCGTTTAATTGTCACATCTGACAGACTTCCACACCCCCACATTTGGAGTGGGGAGCTTCTCATACGCTGCTTTTCACAGCCTGGCTTTAAATTCCCTGTGTTATTCCTCAGTAAATATTTCCATTCACATGTGTATCAGTAGAGGACCAGGGATAGATCATCACAAACTCTTGTGGTTATTTGTTATCTGTACAAAAGCACACACACATTTATCAGCATCTTGGCTCCAGCAAAGCAGGAATGTCAAGAGAAAATGTTTGGATTTGGTGATCAAGGGAAACCTCTCGAATCCAGCTGTGCCAGCCCAGGAATCCTCCTGAGTTCTGTTCATAAAAGTAAATCAGCTGAAGCTGTCCACAGACACACACCGGGTTTAAGGGATCACAATTGGTGTTTCTCTCTGGCAAAAAGACTCTTTTGACACCAGTGGCAGCATCCATGGGCAGTTTACAGTTCCAGCTTGCCACGGCTGGCCTTTAGGCTTGCAGGGCAACCAGGGGACGCTGAAAAGAATAAAATTAAGAATAAAATTAATAATAGGCTGCGAGCTGCCGGCCTGACTCGTGTGTGAGGAGCTGTTTGTGTGTGGATCATCGCTGGTGGCGGGCAGGAGCCTCCCCAGTTCATTAGGAGCCAACGGAAGTCCTGCAGCCCCAAATTCCTGTCATTTCATCTGGAGAGGAGGCCTCTGGCGTGTAACCAGATCTCTGCCCTGCTTTAGGGCTCCCTGATCTTTGCCTTCAAACTTCTGGCCAGGATTAATTTACATAGGGCTGGAAACAAGCGTGGCACTGGCCGTCGGCTTGAGTTACACGCTGGGAACACCAATAAACTTCCTGGTGGAGCTAATAAAGGAAATTGGGGAGGAAGGAACAGTCTATCAATTATCAATAGGAGAAAAGTTGCAGGAATCGGGCGAATTAAAGCGTGGAAACCAAGGAGCTGAAAGTTGGGATTCAAAAGTGGACTCGGAGCTGCCTCTGATTTTGAGCAAAATTCCGTTTACAGACAGGCAGCAGAAGAGAAAAATAAGGCCAGAGACAGGGAGAACAATGGCAGGAGACAGCACATTTTGGGAAGAAAGGAAAAAGGGATGATTAATTCCTAGGTGGGAGAGGTGGAGATGTGCCACTTTTCGTAAGATTTGAAAAAACCGCATTTTGAGGGGAATTTCCCTGAGCCATTTGTTTGCATCATTGTTTTAATGCCTCTCCTATTTTGCTCTGATTGCTAATAAATGAAAATTCAAAAGGAATTTTCACTGGATAATTAATTCCAGTGAGAACAGTACCTCCATATTCAGTGCTGAATCTGACCCAGGGAAAGAAACTGGGACATCATGGAAGAAGATAGAACCCTACTCTTGTGGGGATTTTCCCCCATCACCACTCTCCAGTTAATGGGGTTTTTTTACCCAGTAGCTAAATCTGCTCCATTTCCAAGGATCCCATCCTGCATCTCAAACACATTAATACTTTCTGCCTTGGATCTAAGTTTTCTTCCAAATTGGGCTTGTAATCCTTCCTGCAATCTATTTCTGCTTGTATAATAATAATAAAAAAATAAAAACAAAAAAAAATTAATAATAATAATAATAATAATAATAATCTGATGGGTAAATTGCGTCTCTTTTCACATTCAGATTTCAGCTCAACCCACAAGAGAGATTAAGAAGAAGATCCAGGAGAGCAAAAACAAATACTTGCTCTTGCAGCAAGCTTCCATGAGGTCATGAATCAGAAAGGAAAAGGGCCAGAAGGTCCAGAAATGGGCCACACCCTGACTCAGGCCTAACCCGAACTCAGGCCTAACTCTGAGCTCACTGCTGAGTCCCTTCTTGGCAGACGGGCTGAGCAGAGGGATTTCCTTTGCCAACGAGCTACTTACAATTTGTGCTTTTCAGTAGTCGGAGTCAGAATCGGGGAAGTTGTTTATTATTCAACCATCTCTTCCAAAGCAAGGGAAACTCTGTTTATATGAAGCTTCAAAAGCCTCTGTCACAGCTATCGAGGCTCTACACTCTGTGCCTTTGCCAAGTCAAATTAGGTTATTTTACTTGATATTAAGTTTGACAAGCAAAGAGCCTGTGAAAACCAGAATCCCAACTGGGCGTGCCTCCCACAGCTCGCTCCGTTTTTGAGGGCTAAAATTCCTACAGTAGCCCCATTCTTCACTCTCATATTTCTGTCTGTATTTATCTTGTCTGGAAATTCTCCTCACTGTGTCCTAGACATCTTCTAATATTCAGATTCTCCAAGAATGTGACCAACTTCGTTTTGGCAAACCGGTCTCGCCGCACGGGGATGTCTCTGTGGGCTTTGGTTTCCATTTACCTCCACAGATGATAAATTTATTATCATGCTAATTTGCAGGTCCACTGAGTGTATCAGACTTGTGGGCTCCTCCATCCTATGAAAATACCCTTTTGTTACATCATTTCCTGGCGGGGACCGCGCCAAGTTAATTTGGGCATTAACAGCCACAGATAATGAGGCAAAATATTAATGACACGTTGCATTTTTAGAAAGCAGGACAAGCTCTTTGAGGACAGAGGGAACACAAAAGATTTCACTCCTTGCTGCCTTCCACTAATTTGCTTTGACCATGTTGAAAACAGAATCAGGCCTTTGAGACCCACAACAGTCCAAAATCCACGGAACTATTTAATCAAGTCATACTTGCACTTTACTGAATAAAGCTGTGGGCGTTGGCCTAAATGTTTCCCAAAGTCACTGCCACGGGTTTCCCTCCATCATTTTGGGAGCCCAGCTTTGGGACAGCTCCATCACTGTCTGGTTTAGCACTCCTGTTTCAGTGTTTGTTCTTCCGACTGACTTGGCCACCAAAAGCCAGAAGCAGAATTTAAATATATTCTTCAACAGCTTGAAAGGTGGATCCACATTATCATAGAAACATGAAATAATTGAATTAGAGCACAGCCTGGGTTGGAAGGGATTTCAGAGGTCACCTACATCCAGTCCCCCTGCCCTGAACCATTCCATGAAGAGAGAATATTTCCCCCTTCTCTGACAATGCCTTGTGCTCCAGGAAGAGTTGTTGGCAGCAGGAAAGGAGCTCCAAAGGGGCTGGTGTAGCTGTGTGGGAGGTGTTATCCTGATCTTTCCATGCCCTTTTCTGGATGCAGCCCAGCAGAGCTATTCCCACAAGGCTGGGATGGAGCAGCCTGAGGGATCTTTGACTTTTCCAAGCCATCAGAGGGTCAGGGATGTCTCTTTGCACTCTGACTCAGTGCTGCTGGAGGACACCCCGAAAAGGGATGATCCCACCACTGCATTCCAGGCAAATTGCACCAGGCTGGCACTGAGTGCCTGTATCACATCACAAACCCCAAATAAGAGCTCTTTCCTTGCCACAAAGGGGGAAATGAAGGAGAAACACTGCAGGAGGAAACTTGTGCAAGCAGGAGCCCGCAGTTTTATAGAGGAGCAGTGGGTCAGGGTGTGTAAATTTGACTGTCACACTCACGTACGATTTAAGCCCATGTAAAAAGTCTGAGAATGCCACTTTATTGACTCCCCAGTAAATGCAGTGTGCACTCCAGGAGAGGGTCTTGTCTCACGACCTGGGGATAATGTCACTGCTTTGGGATTCATAAACAGGGTCTGGACAGGAAGAGGGGATTATGCCGGCAATGCGAGAATCCACCAGGAGGAATATTTACAAGCTATAAATCCAGCTGTTAATTTCAGGTTATCAAAGCCAATCACTGTCTCTCAGCTCTCAAACAACATCTCATCACCATCATCATCATCACCATCATCATCATCATCACCATCATCATCACCACCACCACACCAGTAATCAGCCACTGCAGAATGAACCCAGAGTGAAGCTGAATTTCCTTAAGTGCATTGTGTTCTTTTCCTTCACTAAACATTGAATCCCAGCCTCAATTAACGAGATATTTCTTGCTTAGGCGGGAGAGGGGGCAGGAGGGGGAGAGGTCTTCAAGAAATACATGCCCAGCTTTCAGGAAGCAGAAATGTATTTGTAATTTGCAACAGGAGGGAAAATAAAAGGCTGAAAAGAAAGATTGATTCCAGTTTTCAGACTATTAAATCAATGTCAACTTATCAAATCCTTGTATTTCCTGGAAGGAGAACAAAGGTAACATAAATGGATATGTTTCCAGATTTGTGATCTGTTTACAGTTATATTGTGCACTTATTAGCAGTGTGTCTATCCAACCACAATTAGAAAGACTACCAGTTTTCCTTTGAGTTTCATGTGTAAATTTGTACTCAGAGGAGTGATAAACAAAAATCAATCTCTACAGGAGCTGTTCAGACAAGCACCCTTCAGACTTTACTACCGACAGCTGCACTGAAATACTTCCCCAACCACAGGACAGAAGCTGCCAGCTGTTCTAACCCTGCACACAGAGCTCATGCTCTGCCTTGCAGCCTTGTCCCACAGCAGCATCTCCCAGGCACCAGCTCTGAGCCTTTTATGTTGCTTTTACATAGAAATGCTTTATGAGGGTGCAATCCTATCGTCTTCAGATGGAGCCACTGCCCGTCCACCCAGGTGTGAGGGCACAGCCAGAGCCCTACGAGGGACAAAACCCCATCCCATTGTCAGGAGAGTCCCATATCCCAAATCTGCAGAGCAATAAAAAAGCCTTTTACAGCACAAAACATCTGCAGTTTGGGTCTCAGCATGTTCTGAGTTGTGGCAGAGGTGGAGAATCTGATCTTTTTTGGCTTTCTTCTCCATCAGTCTTGTTTTCTAATTTTGTACTAATCAGCTTTTATTGTCTCAAGTGACAGGATCTTTATGCATCCGTGGGGATAATGATCTATGGTGCTCCCGAGCTGTCATTTTGATGAGAGATTGACTGGGTTGAATAAACAGGTCAGTCCTAACATAAAGATTATCATTGAAAATCAGCTGTCAGAGGCCCTGCTTAATTTATTCTGACCTCATATCACAGAAAGCAACACGAATCCTTCTGGAATTACCAGGATAGCTCTGGCTCAGTTCCAGCACTGACAAAGATATTTTGATCAATGGCTGGGTAGGTTCTTTTTACAATGAAATTAGGCGTGGTGTGTCTTCACCAGAGTCCAACAAATCATTGCATGCTGCTTATTTTTCTCAGTCCTCCCTCAGTGGAACAGGATCCAGCAGATTGGGTTCAGAGTGCAGCAGGGCTGGGGACAGAGATTCCACCGGATTTCACACCGAAATCTTCATTGCTCTTTTTCCCACGGCTCTCTGCTCCTCATGTTTTGCTTCCCCTGTGATGTTTGACAATAAGGTCTCATAAAACACAAGAGTGACGTGAAATGACCTTATCTCTCAAACTCTGCATTTTGAAACCATCTTTCGCTTTCTAGAAACTCTTCATCTGTAGGAAAATGGATGCGTTTGCCCTCTTTTTTTTTTTTTTTCCAGAACTATTACGATTTCCCCAATTTTTTTAGTTGCTTATTGAAGGAAGAGATCAATTAGAGAGGTACAAACTTCCTGAACCACTCTGACCAACCTGATCTCTCCGCTCCTCACAGGACACCAGAAAAATCTCAGGCAGTAGGTGAGTGCAACACCATCCAAAGAGAGATCTTTTCCAGGAGAACTCCACTTGGGCAGCTTTCCAGCTTTTCTCCCCAGACCTGTGTTGTGATGGGTGTCTCTTGAGTGGCAAAAACATCGGATTTAAGTGAGGAAGACCTGGGAATCAACTCAGAGAGTGGACAGATGTAAACTGCTGTGTCGGGGTGCAGGCATCAGCCTCCGAACATCCGGGGTGGCTGAATGTTTCTGTGGAATCACCTTCTTGTGCCAGATTTCTCTGTGGCTGCCTCCACTCCTGGGTTTCTCCTGCTTTCCACTGAAGCAGCCTGAGTTGCTGTGATACTGAGGGTTGGATTTTCCATGCCCTGGTGTTATTTCCATGAAATCGTGGAGCACCTGCCCTGTGAGACACCAGCTGTGCCTTGGTGTTGGAAAAGACGCAGAAGCCAGCGATGAGTGGCTGTGAGGAAGGGGAGTGGGAAGGACAAGTTCCTTGCCTGCTGATAAAGGGATTTCTGGTGAGGTGATGATGATTCAGGATTAACAAGGATTGCCCTAATTGTGGAGTGGTGCCCGCCCAGGTGGTTCCCTCCACACCGTGCCCAGCCACGGAGATGGGAAAAGACACTTCCAGCACAGGATTGGTGCCTTTGCCTTCTCCAAACATGTTCTGAGGAGCTGCCAGTCATTAGGATGGGTCCACAGGTGATGTCTCTGGTTTTTTATCCTTTGGAGTGGAACTGCTGGAGTTTCACTGTTACAGAAGGTTCCCATGACTTGGAGGCTGAAGCCAGCTTTGAGTGTCTGGGAATTAAACCAAACCAGGCACCAGGGTTATAGGTCCTGGTCCTTTTGGCTTGTGCCTGGTCCGTGCCACCAAACAGGAGATGTCCCAGCTCCAGCAGCCCCTTCTCCCTGCTGTCTCCAGCAGGGATTGCTCCGGGTGCTTCCCTGGTGGTTACCAAAGAGAGCGAAGCCCAGCACTGTGTGAAGCCAGGCAGCCCGTGGGGGCGGAGGGGGAAGGGAAATTAAAGACTATTTAAAATAAACAAATATACATCCCAGGAAAAGCTCTTCCCAAGAATGTGTAGAGAACTGCCTGCAATCAGTTAATCAGCATAATTGTTTCTAATTAGGTTCCAGAGGCACCTCACAAACAGAGGATGGGGTAGGGGTCTGGGGAGTGCAAAGAGGCAAAACCTTGCAGTGGTGTATTAATGACAATCATAACTCTCTGCACAGCCAGGGAGGCTTCTGCTCTAATTAGAACCATTCTTGCTGAAATGGGAGGCGACATGATTTGTGAAAAAGACACCCTCAGCATGTAATTTTCTATGTAACAAATCTAGAAAGATGGATGCTCTTTGATCTCGATTCTCCTGTTATTGCTGTTCACACTGGGAAGGGCTCTTTAATGAAACAATCTCGAGGTAATTTACCGCCTTTGAAGTCCTGAAATGTGCTGCCAACAAAATTTCTGGTTTAGTGGAGGCTGCTGCAGCAGTCACTCAGGGTTGCTTAATGGAGCACCAGAACTGGAACATCAAGACATCAAAGGTGAAGGTGCCATGTGATTAATAAACTGAGCTATTCATTTGTTTCTGCCTCAGAGGCAATCTGACAATTTATTGTCACCGGCTAATTTGCACTTTGTGAGTACTTGCTCTTGCTAGTTGTGCTGCCTATAGAACAAGATAAGTGATGTTTACACGGAGAGGGGAGGAGAAGAGACCCTTTTCAAATCTGGGGAAGAGGAGGGAAAGGAGAGGTGTTTTCCAAAATGACAGTGGAAGCAACCCAGACGGTGGAATTTTATAGAGGGGAAGCTGGGCCGAGGGGGGACTCATTCCTGCACGATTCCCTGCCCTCCCCCTGCTGCCTTTGACCATCTCCTTGTTTACACGCAGTTGCCAGGAAGCAAATCCCAATTAAAAGTGGATTACAAGGCAATGAAACAGCATTGTTATGAGGGAAGAGTTACACCACTCCATTTCTTTTTAATTTGTTGGCCAATCCAGGGGGTTCGGTGACACTGGGATAGGGAAGGTGGGTCTCGCAAATCTCTGCGGTGGCAACAAAGTCTGGTTTTTGAGGAGAGGTCTTTCCTCTTGGAAGTGCCCAGGTAGATCCTCCACCCCAGCAGGACTTCCTTGCCTTGAGAAAGCCTGAAGTGAAATGAAGCAGCCCAAAAAGAAGAGAGGAAAAGGCGCTTTCCCGGAGAAAGTAAAAGCTTCGTTCAGATTCTGAAGGCTGATCACCTTTGTGACCAAGTGAAAACAAAATATTTGTCTAAGAATTCCGGGAATGTAATGGGGATGTGGAGCCTGATAATGCTGCCTGCAACAAGGAGGAGTTTGGGGGAATCCAAACCATGAAGAGCGAGGAGAAATAGAGTCAGTACCTCCCAGATTAGATCTGCAGATGAACTCTCCCTCCCTGTTCCCAAAAAATCCCCTTTCCATGGCTCTGCCCTGGCAGGGAAGGGCAGCTGGGTGCTGATCTCCCTCACTGTAGGGCACAGGAGCAAGGGGCATCCTCGGGAGGATGCTCAGCTTCCTTATCTGGCCTCGGATATCAGAGCTTTCCAAAACCTCGGGCTACAGGGAGGTCATGCACAAGGAATTTGGTTTGATGGGTGTACATTGGCAAATGAATTCTATTATGGCACCTTCATGAAGTTTATCTCCAACTTCAGGTTTTCCGCCTTCTCCCAAGAATTGGGAATGGGCAGCTCCAAATCCAGTTCTGATGTTTTCAAAATTAAGACAGAAATCTCAGGTCAGAAGGGCCCAAGTTCTGTCTAAAGGGAAAATCTGACCATGTTGGATTTTTTCTTTTGTTTTGGTTTGTTGGTTTTTGGGGTTTTTTTATGGTGAGGGGTTTTTTTAATGTTTTTTGAGGATTTGATCCTCTCCTGTGCCACAAGCACAGATTTCCCCACCCTTTCATGGCAGCTTGTCCAGGGAGAGCCCACGTGGTGTTCGTAGGGTGTATGGGCTGCACCGTGCTGCGTCCACAGGGATATTGCCTGAGGCTTGCAGAGACCCCACAGCCCTTGAACACAAACCAGAACCCTCCAAAACTTCCACCTTGAGCACCCAGGGATGTCCTGCCACGCCCAGCACGGAGCAGCCAGCCAAACTGGTTACACTGGCAGGGCGAGGTGGTCTCGAATTCACAGCAAAAATTAATGTGCCAAACCAGTTTAGGGGAAGATCTCCGGGTGCCAGGCCGGGATGTCACAACCACCACGCTCTGTGTGGGCACAGCAAATATTTATAGGCAACCTTTCCATGAACTGGCTGCAAACTGGGTTCACAGTGCAAATGTAGGCAGGGCCTTTGGAGTTATTTTTGGGCCTCACAATGGGGCTGGAGATAGGAGCCTCTTTGACAGCTTTGCCTTCCAGTGCTGGGGAGAAGGGAGAAGTTCAGAGCTATGTAAAAACTCGGGGACAGTAATTAAAAAATCAACTGGAGGACTGCTATCAAACCTCTGAAAGGTGTTGTTTCATGAGCTGGTGAAGCTGGAGGCAGTAATTTGGCTCTTTATGAACCCCTGACCATTAAAATCTAAATTTTGCTGTGCAAAGAATCACAAAGAACCACAAGCTGCAGCCAAAAAGAGTGATTGTGATTTTCCTTGGTTTTTTGTTTTGGTTTTTTTTTTTTTTTTTGGAAAAGGGAAAAGAAGTCTCATCTCTTTGCTCTATGGGGGTTAACATGCAGCATCCTGGCTCCTGTCACTAAGAAGCACGATAAGACTTCAAAGAGTACAGTGCAGGGCAGATACAGGCAGGCAACAAAACTGGGGCTAACAAGAAGCTCATAAAAAACCCAAAAAAAAAACCCCCACAAAACAACCCCGCAAACAGAAAAGAAACCTTAATGAGATCTTACATGAGACAATCATTGTCCATCTTAAATAACTGCTTTTTATGAGCAGGTTTAGAGCACCCCAGACAGCAGCAAAATATTATCTGAGGTCCATAGCCATGGGCATGGAGCAAGGAAAGTGAATTTGAAGACCTCGTTACATCTGGAGTTTATCAGCTCTTTTCCTGGCTAGTATTACAGTAAACAATTATCTGTAGATCAGGAGACAGCAGGGACTTTAAAGACCCAAATTACAGAGAAAGGGAGAGAGAGAAGGAGAACACAAGAGATAAAAAGGAGCCTATGCATCTTATCGTGCTAATGAAATCAACCTGACAATCACGGCAGGCTGCGGGGGTATTACAGTGTCTGGGATGAAATGAGCAGTCCCGGCACAGGCTCCTGTGTCAAACAGCAAATAGACACGAAAGAGAAGAAAAATGGACCGCTAGGGCAAGGCAAAGTGATTTATAGGCAGCAGTCGGACGGCTGGGCAGCTTTAAACCCTCCTCGGGTGTGCTGTCAGGAGAACAGCGTATTCAAATGCTGCCATTAGCATTTCAAGGGGCTGGGAGTGTTCTGCAGCACGGAAAAGCTCCCAAAATGCAATTAATGAGGAAATAACGAGTGCCCGCAGCCGTGGTGCTGTTTGCGTGCTGAGGAGCCATCACCTGTCGCAAGGGCTGGAATAATCCCGCTTGTTCCGTGGGCAAATTCGGCTGATTCCCACTGTTCCCAGCATTTCTCTCCTGGAGCGCTCCTGGCTGGCTGCAAACAGCAGCTCTTCCAGCAAACGGTTGGTCCCAAAAGGCTGTTTTCCAAAATTCTGGGAGGTAAAATGACCAGCTGCGGTTCTGAGTGTTAAGGTGTGCCCTATTTTCATAAGGGCCTGACGGATCCTTTTCTACTTTGGAAAATTCCTTTTTTTCCCCCCCCTTCATCCACGGACTTTCTGTGTCCTTTGAATGGAAACAACCAAGCCAAATGGTTCTACAGCTGGAAAAAGATAAAGGGAAAATGGGCTTTGGAGTTGGGAGTGAAATACCGGAATGTTTTGCTCAGCAACCCTTCTGGGGCACTAAAATTGCATTTGTCCAGTTCTGCATTGCACAAAGAAACTCAAAAAGTATTGGCAGGAGATCCTCATGTTCACAGTCAAATCTCCCCCAGCAGAACCGGGCTCCCCACGGCTCATCCTGCTCTGAGACAGAGCTCCAACCACTAAAAAAATGCACCTGGAGAAAGCCTTCCCACCACAACACTGATATAAAGTGATATAGACTGATATAAACTGATATAAACTGATATAGACTGACATAAACTGATATAAAGTGATATAAACTGATATAAACTGATATAGACTGATAGAAACTGATATAAAGTGATATAAACTGATATAGACTGACATAAACTGATATAGACTGATATAGACTGATATAAACTGATATAAACTGATATAAACTGATATAGACTGACATAAACTGACATAAACTGATATAAACTGATATAAACTTTTCTGTGACCCGCCACGGGATTAAGGCAGCCAATGTGGTCAGTTCCTGTGTTACAGACAAAAAAATAGAATGAAAAACTTCAAGTATTTGTGATGAAAAATTCTACTTCTTTCTATTTGACAGCAAAATCAGGGTCTTGTCAGGGCCGAGCAGAGTTGTGAGACATCTCACGTGAAAAGCCAAAAATATCAAGTAAAATCAGAAGTGAAGCTCTGAGGTTTGCCTGAGATGGAGTCAAAAATCAACACAATAGGAAGGGTCTGATGAACTGGGGCAGGGGACAAGCAGGCCACAGCTTTTTGCTACAAGCACAGAGGCACTGCAGCAACTTTCCTGAGTAAGAAATTCTGTAATCCTTCGATTGGCAGCTCCGTATTTGCACCTGTGAGACCGGGTGGTTAAAAAAATCGAGTCAAACCAGGAAAAGCAGAGGCACTAATGACTTGTTTGTGTGGAAGGAATCCTTCCCAGGTCCTCCTTCCCCCAGATGGGGGCTGGAGAGCCCTGCAGGAAGCAGAGCAATCCAGTACCGTTTATAAGGCAAATTTTCATCTTGAATCGGTGTTATTTTGTCCTCTCATCTCTGTTTCCGGAGGAGGTGGGTCCTGATGCCCTTGGGAAGACAGCAAAGGCTGATTTCTGCCTTGTCATGAATCTCCACATCACACTGAGGGCAGGGCAGTGCCCAGAGGTGTCCCTTGGGGCTGGGACAATTTTCTGGAGATGCTCAAGCCTGTTTGGCCCATCCTGCTGACAAGTCCCAGGCCAGCTGGGCTGCTTTGAGCAGCTCTGCCTGTGCTTTTCCATTGATCTTTGGCCTGGAGATGTAGTTCTGGATTTGTTTGTGTCATGGGAAGATGTCATCTTGATCTCTCTAACAGGTTTTCAAAGGTTAACATTTTGTTTTGAAGGGAAAAGGGAAGGAAAAAAGCAAGTGACAGCACTAAATGAGGGTTACTCAAGATGTTTCTGTTTGCCCTTCAGATTGGCAGCGTGATGTGCTTCAGTTCCCTCTCCTTCCAATAAAATCTTTTTTTTAAGTGTGGCTATTGTTAGAACCTACTGTTTAAAATTGAATAGGAACACATTAGGGCTTCTTAAAGAACCCAAATTACCTCAATGGTTAGATTATGTCATTTATACCTCTGCTTAACCTGTATAGGTCAAAACAATTTAAAACACACTGGAGGAAGAATTTATCTTTTGCTGAGGGTCATGAATCTGGATGAAGAGAGATGAAATATGTAATTACTCTCTTCCCTTTGTGGGAAACAAAGGAAAAGGAAGGGGGACAGCACTGGGCATGGCAGTGACACAGGAGAGGAGAAAGCAGGTGGAACGGGGACTCCTGGAATACGTTTGCTTTGGGGCAGGTTTGTTTTGCCAGGACTGGCCCCAGCTGCTTGGTCAAACATGCTGGACCAGCTCCTCTCTCTCTGTGTGAATCAAGAAGAGTCTAAACCCATCCATTCCATTGGGACTGTGTCTATTTATAGCCAGGGAGGGCTGTATCCGAGAGCACAAGACAGGTGTGCCACAAAGTTCATTTTCCAGACTTGTTTTTTGAGTGCTGAATTTGATAGAAGTCATAAATGCTGATAACTGGGGGTAAACAAGGCTTGTTTTGCCCTGCATGGCAGCTGCAAATCATTTTGTACATTAGAAAGAGCTTGGTGGAGTTTTCTCAGCCAGTCAGGTCTCTGTAAAAACTCCTGTTGCAAATATTCTCTATTTCCCCCTCTCCCTGATGCCTTAGGTTGTAGCTTTTACATTTTTAAGTCCTGCACTGCCCAGTGTGGAACTCTGAAGTTTCCTGGAACCTGTTGGCTGCTGCTCTCTTGTGCCAGACAGACACAACAAAGCCTCTCCCAGCTCGTTGTTCAAGGACACTCAGGCTGTCCTAGGCCCAAAAGGTGTAAACCAGGGCCTCTAGAGAGGTGGAGAAATGGAAGAAATTCCATCATTAGCTAAAGTTTGAATTGGTGAATTGATGCTGATCTGCAAATGAACCAAACCTATCAAAGTGTGAAGAACTCGTGACTCAGGGTCCATCTTGGGGCCCAGCTTGGATGTGGCCTTTGGCTCCCCAGGGTGCACCTTTGAAGGCCTTTCCAACAAATACCCCCCTTTATTCCCTCGCTCCTGTCTGGTCTCTGTTCCTAGGCAGCCCCTCAAGGCATCATCCCCATAACGAGGTTTCCATCTCTCTCTCTCTCTTTTATCCCTGGGGCAGTGTCAGGGCAGTTTTTTGATTTCCCAGGCAGATACATTATCTGGTGAATGTTGCATCTTCCTTCTGACACGATGCCTCCCTAAGGAGCTGCATCACCCTGGGGTGTGGTGAAGGGATTGTGCTTCCCCAGTGATCAGACTTCAATAAAACAGCCTAAAAATACCTTTGTGGTGTCGTCTCCAAAGTGCCTGCTCACCACAGGTTACGTGAGGGATGGGGGACTTTCCTTCCTTGTCACTCAGTTCTCCAGCTGAGGAACAAAAGGGGAAGATGGGCAGAGCCAGCATCTGTCATTGCCTCTTTCCAGGAGTGAAATTCACCCAGTTGGGTACAAAGCCCACTGATTTTTTTTTTTTTAATTGATTACATCTAAGTTTAGAGTTTGGATTGCTTTTCCCTAGTGGAGCAGTGCTTTTCCCTGGGAGCAATTCAGGCCCAATCAGCTGTGCTTGTGTTTTGAAAGCACGGTAGACCTGAAGGCATTTTTATCTGAATGAGATAAAAGACCAAATTTTGACCATTTATAGTTGTTAAAACTTCCATGAGAGTTTCCTCAGGATTAATAATAGGAGCCCTGGAAGAGGAAGAGGAGGAGAGTTTGACATTTTCATCAGAATTAAATTGCATTCTGCCTGCCCTGGTACCCCTGGGTGTGATTCTGCCACACTTCCATTGCTGAAACGTGCTCAGAGGTTGCACCCCAAAAGTGATTTTATTCCAGAAAAAGGTAAAGTGATCCCTCTGCACTTCTTGCACACATAAATAGCTCTGGCTACAATTATTTCAAATCAGCAGGAGATTCTGCAGAAGCAGAAAACAGTCCTTGATCTCCGGAGTATCGTGGAAAGCCAGGGTGTAAAATGCTCAGATATTTGTTGCAAACCAGAGGAATCCTCTAAAGCAGAATGAAGCATAATTTCAGCACGATGGATGGATGGATGGATGGATGGATGGATGGATGGATGGATGGATACAGAATCACTCCACATAACCAGTGGGAAGGTAGGTGCAGGAGCAGAGCTCTCCATTGTTTGGAAAATGTGGATTTTACAGCATGCAAAAACAGGAGAGAGATGAAAAGGAAGAGGGGAATTCACATCAGTAGAGGGCAGGGATGGTTTCAAGCATCATTAAGTCGTTTGCAGAGCTGAAATTCTGTTTGGTCAGGATGGCAGGGCCGGGGGTGGCTCCTCAAAGTAAAAGGTTCTTTCTTGTGAAGAAAATTAGCCCTTGGCTGTAGCTCTGACTCACAGGAGCCAAACACAACAACCTGGAGCAGCTGCCCCTCTCTGCCCAGGAATAGGAATGGGGGCTCCCAGACTGAGCTGGGATGAGGGAGGGATGAATCCAGGGGGACAATTTCATCTTTGCCCTGAGCTCTCTGGGGGTGCAGGGCTGCTGAAGGGCAGCTCAGGAGAAATCCCCTCTGTTTTCCAATCAGATGCTGTATCAAAGCTTTAACACACAGCCAAAGGGAGCCTTTCCTAGGGCTAATGATGGTCAAATCTCAACATGTTTTCAGTGTCAGCTTGAGGATCCTGCCAGCAGTCAGAGACTTCAAACATAGGAAGAATTGCCATATTCCTTGAGGTCTCCCATCCTTCCCTTTACTGGATCTTCTTTCTCGAAAAACACCAAACCTGAGAGCCCTGACCTCAAAAAACACCTCACTAGGCAAGGTTCTTCTCCTGCCAACTGGAGTCAAAACTCAACCCTCCCCAAGCCTAAAGGAAACTTTCCCCTTGTGTATTCCAGTTTCATTTATTTTCAAGGTTATTTTCACTGCTGCTGCAGCTTAGGGGAGTTCTGTGCATTATTTATTTATCTTTGATCCATTGTTCCCCAGTCAGACGTTCTATTTCTTTCTGTTTTCAGCCTAAATTGTTTTACATCTCTTGTTTTCTTAGTCATGTATTTTGGTTTTGTTTTTCCTCTCTGGCCATTGGGTTAGGGGGGAAACTTCAAATATGAAATGTATAATTGTTTGGTTTAGGAACATTAGGGAAAATGAGGAATGAAAGAGGGTTTGTATATTCAAAAGTTTTCTTTCTCCCTGTTATAAATTTGTTTTTTTACCTTGAGGCCAGCTGCTTAAATCACAAGGGCTCCCAATGCCAAAACAAAACAAAAAAAAAAGAGCCTGGTGCAAGGCAAAGCGCAGTTAAATGGTCAGAAAAAGAATCATCATTTTCCTGGTTTTTTAGTTGCCAGCAGGGGAAAACCTCTTCTTTACATCTCATTTGAACTGCAGGACCTCCTCAGCTCCTGCTAAATGAAGAGTTCAGCATAATTGCTGCTGAGGAACACTTGAAAGAAGGAAGTTTGGTCAAGTCATTTGTTCCTTTTGCCTCTTTATCTTCAGTCTGACACGGGTTTAACCTCTGCTCCTAATCCCTGTGTCAGTCAGGTTCAGCTTTAATCTCAGCAAGTGAAAGTAGCAGTTCGGGGTTATTTCAAGAGGAATAAAATCTCTAAAGGTGAACACTGGGCTATGGCAGGATGGTGGCAGAAGATGAGGGGAGGATGTTTTTCCTGGAGGACCACTTGAGGAACAGCAGGAACCGGGGAGGGAAGCTTGGTTTGTTTCGTGAGGAATCCCACCAGGCTTGCGAAGCTTTGTAGAGTCGCTTCTTATTTATTCACTCCTCTACCTGAAGGCAGAGAACGCTGTCCTGGCACTGCAAGGGCTCCGAAGGTAGAAGAAAATTCTTGACTTGAATTCTCTTCCCTAAATTTAGGCTCTTAAATCAGGAGCCCAGCTGCTCCTGGCTTCCCTTTTAGCCAAGGGAGACACAAAGGTGCCTCCAAAGGGTATTTAGACATTGACATCGTGCCATTCATCTCTTTAATCCTCTTTTTCTGTGCCTGGCTGAGTCCAGACTGCCCAGCTGCACCCATTTCCTTGGATTCCTTGACATCTTCTTGTCCATCACATTCATCTGGCCCCAAAAGTGAAATCCCACCGGGATCCACAAAGCAAATGCACCTTTAGCCCAGGGGAACTCATTGCCACGAGGTCTTCCCGAGGCCAGAAGCTTTGGAGGATTCCAAAAGGTATCAGATATTTGCATCGGGAACAAGGATAGCCAGGTATAATAATCAAGATTAAAAAAAAAAACAAATAAAACTTTTGTGAGAGCTATAAACCGAACATTCTTCAGGGTTTATGTGAACTTCTGACTAATAAGGGTTTGGAGTGAGTTTTGTACGGTGGAAATTCTCTGGGATTTGTGTTTTAGCTCACTTAGGCACTTTTGAAATCCCACCCCCTGGGTCTGCTGGGCTTCTGATTGATCCAGGATGACATTTGCTGTGAGCATGTGTTTCTAATCATCAAACAATGCACAAATTTGTTTTAAAAAATAGTGAAAAAAAGGTCCTGGGTAATTTAGGGGGAAAAAAGACAACAAACAAATAAGAAAAGAAAACTTTTCCCAATAAACAGCCACAAATAATTTGATCAGCAGGATTCCCTTCCTCAGTTCTGCTGCTCTGCATTGCCTTCCTGCCTGCATAAAGGAAAACCTTGGCCTTTTCTCTCCTTCTACTTAGTTTGGGTTGTCTTCAAATGGCATCAAAAACATCATGGATGCCTTGGAGTCTGGAGTGATGGTGATGGGCATAGCTGGAGAACTTCACTCTGTGGAACAGGAATCCAAAGCTAATTATTTTACAAGGTACTTTGACCGTATTTCTCTAAATCTCCAATTAGGAGCACGGTCTAATTTGGGATGCAGCTCATTACGTGTGCTGTTAATGACTGCTGTACTCTGAGGAAGTACAAAGCTCAGTCCTTAATAGCTGTCATTGGGGAGGAACCTCTGAGCACAGATACTCATCAGGACACCGTGGCCATCCTCCAATTCCAGAGGGAAATGAAGGGGACTCCCTCCAAAGAGTTGTTTTCCATGCAGGATGGAGGGTAGGGAAGCAGTGCCCTCCAGCAGAGAGGCAGGGACTGAGCCCAGCCAGGATTAAAGGATGCAGAGCCTGTAAAAAGAAGGTGATGCCAAAGAACTGAGCAGCATCTGTGCTTAGAGCACACAAACTCTCCTCACCTCGTGTTAATAGATGAGGTCATTGTCAGTTAGAAAGGAGAAGCCTCAGAAGTCAGAGCTGTTCCTTTGTTCGCAGCTTTTCCCCCCCACCCCGTGCTTGCAGAGATCACAGCACCTCATACAAAGGTGATCCCTGCGCCAGGGGGTGACGATTAGAGCACCCCCGGGAGCTTCTAGTCATTGCAAAATAATTGTTGTAAATTTTTATAGAAGCCTTTTGTGGGATTTTTTTTTTTTTTGGTCGGGTTTTTATTTTCCACTCCTTCTTGATCAGTGCAGCTGAGTCACGGAGCTGGAAGGGGCTGAGGGAACTCCCGTCACTGAGGGCTCATACTGAGCACCCAGAGCTGTTTTTGTGTCACTGAAACCACCACACTGAAACCACTGTTCTGTCACTGGGGCTGCATGTCCGTCCCTGAGACTGGAAACAAGCAAATTGCAGCAGCAAGTGGGAGAGAAAATGAACACAGAGGCTCCTTGTGTTCTACAGGCGGCCTTTTTAAATTTACAAAATGTCTTAGAGCTTTTTCTAAAAGCAGCCAGTTAGTCTTTGCTGGCCTTTTATTGTCCTGGCTTTGATCATTTCAATCAAATTTTATAGCTGCCAACACTGAAGAACAGTTACCATCCATGCCATGCTTCTTTCAAGCCCCAGAAACGATCCCAAAGAAATAATTCACTCCAGGGCTGGGTCTTCAGAGAAGACAAGGGGCCAAATATCAACACGACTGCATCAATTTGGGCCCCATGTGCTTTCCCCAGCCACAGAGGAAAGAAGAATTTACATAATTATGTGGCGTTTTCTGCTCTCTTCTCCCTGTCCCACCCCACAGAACAGCAGCATCCAGATTTCATTCCTTGCCCCGCTGATGTGACCCTTCCAGATCGAGTTGGTGCCTTAATGGTGGGAAAATCACCTGGGATGTCTTGCTTGCCGGTGCACTGAGAGGATTTCAGTTGGCAGAGGTCTCATTGGGACAGATCTGAAGATGATCCTTTGATTTTAGAGGGAGAAAGATGTGGCATTGATGCCCTGGAATTTATTTTAGCCCGTGATTCAGTGCTCTTGTGCAGCAGCGGGACAGGGCCTTTCTGCCTTTCTAACAGAACATTTAATCCCACCTGTGCCTCTGCTGGGCTCTCTCACCCCATGTGCTGCTCCTGATGGTGAAAACTGAGGGCTAAAACCCTCTGTGGGTTTGTAGGCAAGAGGGACAGCCATTGATGGCTGGACTCGCTGTTATTCCCAGACATCCAAATTGCTGCACGTCAGGGAGCTGAGGGGCTGCTGTAAAGAAGGAGCCTTTTACAAATCCCAAGGATGACTCCAAGCTCCCCAGGATGAGTTCCTGGATGTTGGAAAGAGCTCTGGATCCCCGATGGAACACCCACTGCAGCACTGACACCCCTGGAAGCGTTGCTTTGCCACAGCGTTGTCTCTCCCACAGTCAGCTCAAATGGTGGAAAAGGAGGATTTCTGCTCAGCTCAGATTGTGGAAAGGGAGAATTTCTGCTCGGGAAAGCAGAACTCGGACACCAATTGCATCAGAGGCACTGGTTTTCTCTGAGAACACGCCTAATTGAACAGCAGTGCAATGCATCTCTAATTCCTCTCCGGGCCTGGCCACCCACCCACTCAGCCGGATGAATCCGTTCCTTCCTGGCAGCCACAAGGGGAATAAAAGGGGGAAATATGGTGAGAAGGTGCTGCAGTGAAGAAGATTTGAGGGAATTTCTCCTCAAATCTCCTGCACCATTCCCTTCTCTTCCCTCCACCGGGCTGCACTTGGGCAATGCAGGCCATTACTGATAAAAGCCAGCCAGAAATCTGAATATCATCATAAGGCCCGGCTTGTTTATTGAGGGTTTTAACCACAGACTTGGCCTTGCTCATGGCTTCCCTCATCCTATGGTAAAAAGCATCCTATGGAGGCAAAGAATTAAAAGCTCATATGTCCTGTGTTTTATCCTGGTTTGATTTATGGTGCACCTTGGTTCCACTCTCTGTGTGCAACCTGTTAAATCACCCTGAGGAGGTGTGAGGATAATACCTGATGGAAGCCTGATGGTGAAGCATTTGTTTAAAAAACTGCTGAGGGCAGCCCTGCTGGGATTAGAGATTGGCAGGTGGGGAGATGATAGTTTGATCTTCATTATCGCCTTCTAATTAAATAAAACCAAAGGCACTGTGGGCAGCAAGCAGGCACCTTTTAAATGTTACACTGCAATAGGCACAGATAGTTCAATAAAATCTCTCTGATGCTTTCCATTCCCAGCAGGGCTTGGGCTAAAATCCCACGAACAACTCTTGTCAACTTTGTACACACAACTTTTTCCATTTTAAACATGATTTTTCTTTAATGTGTTGCCCTTCCCCAGTTTTCTTGCCTCAGTGCACCGAAGATGGGTTGTGCTGTGCTACAGGCAGTGTTCAATAATCTGAGCAAGGGAGAGGAGAGAGAGGCAGCAACCCTGATAATACAAAATAGATGTAAATCAGGCTAAAAGAGCTGCTTTGTTTAATATATTGGCCTTTGATGAATGAAGTCGAGGCACGGAGTGAGTCATAAATGTAATGAAAAAGCAGTGAGCGTGTTTGGGTTTGAAGTGTGGCAAACTCCAGGCCACATTCTGATAATCCAGCAGTGGAAGGTGAAGGGGAGAGCCAGAGCCAGACTCCTGAAACCTGAACACCTTCAGATGTTGACCTGTTCCACTGACCCACGGCTTTACAAGGGCTGGAGCAGAAACCCCAGACCCTGAGCTTCACCCCTGTGTGAGGAACACAAACCTCCTCCCTGGACTTTATAGTTCTCCTCCTTTAGCACAGAAAACCTATAAATAATCCCATTTACACTGCTGGGACTTTGATTTAATTTTCCTCCTTTTTCCTGCAGCTCCTGAAGAGAGGCACTGGGTAATTTTATGAGCACTTGCCTTGCTGTTCAGGCCTGGGCAGCCAGAAAGGCAGAGCTTTCATGGTGTAATGTGGTATTTCCCTGGGGAAAGAGGAAGCTGCGTCTCCACTTTGATGGGATATTGTAGGTTTTGTTTGCACTTCTTATAGGAGAATTGGGAGCTGATTCTTATTTCTCTTAGGTTTGATTTCTCTGGTGCTGCCTGTGATACTTTTATCATGAAACGTCATCTATCTTTCATAACAGACCTGCTGATTGGATCTGACAGTTGCACAAAGGAGGTTGAATTTCTCCCAGGGATGAGAAAGAAGGACAGGAATTTCTAAAAAAAAAATAATAAATATGGCAAAAGGGAGTTTGAAACCATCATTTCTATGGGTCCAGAGGGCTCAAGGATTATTTTTAAGCCAAATGATGAATTTTGATTGGTGGCGAGAGTGTCTCAATGTGTTGGGTGGACACTTGGTGACACACCCCAATTTTACATGAATACAAATGATGTGAGAAACGACCACTGGCTGTGGAGTCCATCAGTGCCACCAGGCTGGGACAGCCAGATTGTCACAGGCAGAGCAGGGACAGCAGCCTGAGAGCCGACACCAGCCAGGGGGAGAATCCCTGGGATGCTCCTGCTGTTACACCAAGGTCCTTGGTGCCATCCCGGGAACCCCCCCAGGCCTTTCTGCACCCTCCCTGGTGCCACAAGGAGCTTTCCTTGCTCCCAGCAGGAGTGGGCTGTGATCCCATTCCCACAAAAGGCAGCTGGATGGTCTGGGTGGACTGCTGGCCTGAACCAGCGCGGCGAATCCCACGTTAACTTAAAAAACATTAAAATGATAACTTCATCTCGAGTTACTTTCCTATTCATCTATAGAATTTCTCAATT
This sequence comes from Eulacestoma nigropectus, assembly GCA_013397775.1. Classification (NCBI taxonomy): domain Eukaryota; kingdom Metazoa; phylum Chordata; class Aves; order Passeriformes; genus Eulacestoma; species Eulacestoma nigropectus. The sequence continues at coordinate 528,604 of VZTE01001282.1, read as the reverse complement.
ATGTATGACTAATTTTGCACAAAGTCATTATTTGGAGCAATTTGTCTAAGTATGAGAGGCAACACCTTCAACCTTCCTGGATGGTGGGTGGGGAAAATGTCATAATCAGTTCTGCTTTGGCATGAGTTATTAAGCGGTCACAGGAGTTCAAAGGAGAGAAATAATGAACAGGTAAGTCATTACATGCAAAAATTCTTCTTCTATATTATCAAAATACAAATTAATTACAGATAAGATCAGATGAATTTTCTTTAATGTTAGTTTTTTCCCAGAGATGGTAATGAAAGCGTAGAGTATGTGGGAGGAGAGGAGTGGAGATGCATGGAAGGGATGTTTTATTAATGTTGGCTTGATTTCACTGGGAAGACGTTGCCTGTGAAAGCAGTAAAGGAATCAGGAAAGGCTCTGGGACATGCAAATAAAATCATTTTTATTGCACTTAGTGTGCTAACTCATGCATGATCTCATTCAGCCTCTCAAAGCAATCATAAAACTATCTCCATGCAACAATTACTCCATCAGCCCATGCAATCAGCAGGTAGGGCAGCTGGCAGCCCTTGCCACAGGAGCCTCCTGAATTCATTACCTCGTGCTCTTGATACCCTGACGAGGCTCCCAGCCTTCATTTTGGAGGGGACAACCACCCCTAAGGTGACCATGGGACTCCCCAGGGCCAAAAAACAAAAGAGCCCCCCCCGTCCTCCCCCCTCTCCATGCAACACTAATATTCACATGACAACAAACATTTTCAAAATAATAGTCCTATATACTTAAGGCTAATCAGAGCGGGCGCCATCCAACTTGCAAAGGTAGCAATTTTCCTTCATTAAAGGCAAATCAGGAGAGAGAACTTCAGGATTCCTTAGGGCTAATTACAAGGTGTTAATAATAACAATATAATGGCAGCAATTTTCTAGCTTTGCCCAAACCTATAATCTGCCCTGAGTGCCTTATAGGATTGTCTCTGAGTTTATATAAAGCCGAGTGTTAGCCCAGAAATGCTTGAAGTAATTGAGTTTTTACATCATGTCTCTTTCCAGCCTGTTTGCAGCGATGCTGTAATTGCTGCTGGAGAAGCCTTTTCGTTGGGGGAGAGGACAAGTAGCAGCACGACAGCTCGGAACAAACCCTCTCCCATCTTCCCAGGGCACACTTTGTACACCAGAACAGAGATCCCAGCTCAGAGCTCCCAAGCTCCAGCCCAGAGGGGTCCCAGCCCCACCGCTCCAGCCCCTCCTGCCCCAGCGGGAGGCAGGGAGGCGACTGATTATAGAAGAGCTGGAGACAAACAACAAACAGACAAACGTACAAATTATTTTCACATCCACCTCCTAATTGCTTGCTAAAAACCCTCTAGGACTGCAGGATCAAATGGGACACGTTGCTGGAGCGGGGATGAGTCACTTGTCAGAAATTTTCAGCCTCAACAGCAAATCACCAGCGCTGGCACGGCGAGGCGTCCTCGAAATCCAGCCTGGAACTCTTGGGCAGCTTCTCCAGGGTGCATCCAGCAAGAACAGAGCTGGCTGGCGTGGGGAGGGGTTTCAAGATCTGCTCGTGATCCTGAAAGTCTCACCTCCACCAAGGTGAGAAGGAGAGACAGCTCAACACGAGCACTAAGCAGAAATCTGAGCTGCAAACGAACCCCTTGCTAAATGTCAGATGGTCCCACCACAGGTCTGGAGTGCTCAGCCTCGTGGTGATCCCTTACCTTGACAATGCAACAGCACAGTGCAGTGCAATTTGGAGAAAATTTGGTTTAGTCATAGACTGGAGACATCAGAGACTCTGTTCTAAAGGGGAAAAACATACTAATAATATATTGGTCTTTTTTTTTTTTACCAGAGAAAAAGTGTTTACCTCCAGCGTGTCAAATTTTAGCCTGCAGCAGAATGATTTACGGACAAATTCGAAGCTTCTTCACAGTTGACAAGTTAATTCTCACCGGGGAAAAAAAAGCAAAAAAAAAGAGGAATTATGACAACACTGAAGAATGTTAACACGGTACCTACTCTAATTGAATAAAAGACACCTTCCAGAGCTGCAGTGCGAGCCCTGATTTATTTCAAAGCTACTTACAGGCTGAGAAACTTCAAAAAATTTGGTATTACAAATAGTGGAGTCAAGTTTCTGCGAGCTGAGAAGCTTATCCACCTCAGACCTTCCAAAGTTAGCTGTGAAATCTCAGACAAACAGTTTTGTCTAGAAAATTTCTGGGACTTCTCAGATGACAAATAGCATTGGGTTTTCAGGTGAAAACTGAAATAAATGAGAAAAGGAGCAAATTGAGGAGCCAGAGTCACCCAACACATTGGGGTTTTTTGCCCCTCAAAAGCAGGGAGGGAGGGAGACATGAGGAAAAATAAGGGGAGTGAGTAGGAAATATCTTAAATTTTTCCTCTTCCCAGTCTCCCCTCTATTTGGAAAGGGGGAAAACAGTCGTAAGGAATTAAGTGCAGGGCTGGAGTCGAGTCAGATGAGTTCAAGTGGTGGCTCTTTGTGTATCTTAGAAGATAACCCTGAGAGAAACAAGCAGCTCCTCTTTCCTGTGCTGTGTCTGCCTCCCCTTTTCAAAAGCCCCACCAGCACTTATTCAAAAGTACTGCAGACTTTGATGTCTGGAGATGAAAAGCGGTTTTGAGGTAAGAAATCACAGTTTAGTCCTAATCTAGAAGCATCAGTGGCTACTAATGATAAGTAATTTAATTTCATGCGAGCAATTTTTGTCTCTTTATGGGTTTGTTTTACGAGGCACTTATATAAGGTCAAACGGTGCTAAGTGAATAAATGAAGAGTATTTCTTGTGGATGAAGTGAGTAAAAATTACCTTTTCCCCCCACTACCAGCACGACCTTCTCCCAGTTTACAGTTATTTAGGGTATTTTCCCCACTTTAGTCAGATGCAACCCCAGCACTGAGAAAATTGGACACTTCACACCCCTTCACTGAAGTACATTTATTCTGATTTATCTCACACACTTGTCAAAAGCTGTGCCAAGATGGATACACAAACCATTTTCTTGGACTGGTTCGAGATAATCATATTAATGTATTTGCTTTATTGGCTTTGGGGGGGTTCCAAGTGGAAAGGATTGAAGTAGGGTCCAAAAGCAGCTTTGTTTCAGTGCCAGTTCTGGTGCTAATGTGAGTCCCATTGGGTTCTCCTGTCCCTGTCGATGGGCCTGAGTTTCCACATAAGGAGCTTTAAGTGGCAGCTCATCATCAATTGATTTCTGGAAAATGTTATGCTTAATAATTCAATTATTTAGACTGTGAAAGGAAAGCAAAACGTGGCCTTGAGTTTGCGAAAAAGAGTGGTGCTCACCCACTGCAGTCAGGGGAGCTTGGGGGATCCATGCAGGCTGAAAAGCAAATTATCCACAGAAATATATCAGAAATATACAGGAAATACGCAGGAAATGCTGTGCAGTGAAGCAACAAATTCAGCATTAAAGGCTGAAGAAGTCCATCCCACAAACATCAGCTTTATCAACACTGCAGAGGGGAGATGTTACCCCTTAAAGGGCTGCCCATCAAGCAAAACTCTCAGCTCTGCCCAAGTGCGAGAGCTAAACGGACAGAGGATATGCAAAAGAAAAAATCCAGAAGTTACTGTGACAAATAGATCCTTTATTCCGCTGCTCCAGCCATTTCCAGATATTTAAGAAGCCTTATTTGGCTTCTTTGGGCAATTCTGAGCTTTTCCAGCATCGGATTTGCTGCAGTTTCTGGAGCAGCAGGATCCAGCAGGCCGGGCTTACAGAGACCGTGCTCTGGGATGGAGCAAAACACCTAAAAACCCCTTGGCTTAGTGATGCAAGTCAGGGCTTGCAGCAAGCACAGCTTTAATCAGAGTGAAGCACTGGAGGTGCAATTCAGAGGCAGAGTGTAGGGCACAGATCTCTTGCTGGAGCTCTGCTGAGGGTGGGAAAAACAAACAAGGCCATCCAGGCATCCCTGTGCACACACCAGGCACATTCAGTGATGTTGCTACCAAGCTTTTCCATCTTTTTTTTTTTTGCTGTTAGAACTCCAAGTGCTTTGCAGAGGAGTTTCTCTCCCATGCAGGGATGTTACTCAGCCTGGATTTCCCCCACACCAGCAGCAGGATCCAGAACAGGGCTGCTCTGAACCCAGACTCAGAGCTGCTTATTCCTCTTTCCCCTGTAAGACCCTTTTTTAAATAATGTCTTTATATTGAGAACAAAGGTTGAGAGATACCATCAGTTGTGTGCCTCCAAAAGTGCTCATATCCTGGGAAATAAATAAAAACAAAGCCACAAGTGGGTGTTTTTTACAGGAAAGGGTTTCAGCCGTCTCCATGTCTGCGGCTCTGTCTCCGTACTCCGGTTCCTGGGACCTTGCAATGGAAATTGCTTTGGAGAAAAGCTTTTGGAGCTGTACAAGACAGCAGAACATCCACACAGGCAAAATGATCACAGTTTTTAAAAGGTGAATTCGGCGGCCTGTCCTTCCCCTGCCAGTCCCTTGCTTTGTGTCTCCCTGCTTTCTGCACGCCGATTTCCTATTCTTTTCTCACGGAGGTGACCGAGATTAAAGCTTCAGTGGGGATGATTATTCAGGAAAGTCCCACTTTCTAAATCTGCTTCTAATTAAAAAGGGGTGGGAGGGGAGGAAGGGAAAAAAACCCTCCTTACTGTACACACAGGCAGCCTAATCCATCCTGCTGACTTTCATAGGCATGAGCCCCTAGCACAGAATTAATAAACTATTTTCTGAGATTTATGTTTCTTAACCCTCGTCACCCCAGAGATTTTTTCGGATGTGAGCCGTGGATGTCACTTCAAGGAAAGATGGGCATCTGACTTTAGCCTGGACATCAGTTTATTTATGAGGGAGGGGGGCAGGAGTTCAAGCCTTGTGTTCATAACAGGGCTAAGCAAACAGCTCCAGCCCAGCCTAAGCCATTCCAAACACACGGAGGAGCTGGAAACCCAACTCCCCTCCATGGCTGGAGTTCACCTTTAGGTTGGGATTTCGCTCCATTCCCAAATGTCACTTTATCCCTGCTTTTCAGGAGCTTATTTTCAAGGATTTATGAAATGTGAGATGACAAACCTGGTGCAATAACGTTGTGGGGATTTTGCCCTCAGCTCACCCTAGGAAATGCTCTGCACGAATGGTGTGGAGGTGCCTTCCCAGAACAGGCTTATTTCCCCCAGGAAAAGGAAAAGCTGAGCTGTGTGTCATTAAGATGAAAAATTCAAAGAGGGTGGGAGGGGTCTGAGAAGGGCATTCATCAGAATTTGTTAAAAAAAATAAAATAAAATAAAATGCAAGATTTCCCTTGTCTGGGAAGAAAAAAAAAGATGCAAAAATGAAAAAAGAGATGAACTCAGAAGAGGACAGAGCAGCCCTACCAGGATTTGCCTATAGGCTGCACCCAGACTGCTGCCTCCACACAATTTGCCTTTACCAGAGACAAAAAAGCCCTCATTGTTTCCTTTTTGTCTCTGTTCTCATTATTAGTCCTTTTTACTGATAATAGAGAGCACCTGAGCTGTGTGTCCATATTCCCCCAGCCCCAGGAAGAGAGGACACTCATGGATTTTCGGTGTAAACTTCAGATCAGGGGTAAGTCAAAGGCTTCATTTGTCTCTATGTAACTTTATTTTTAACGGGTGAGATTTGTTGAAGCTTTTAGACAGGAGATATCACACGAGAATGAAGCAGTTTCTCCCTCGTAATTCCCAGCTGGCCTCCCGCAGCAGCTTCCCAATCCTCTGCCCATTTTAATTTCTGCTTCCTGTGTTGCCAAAGCAGAGACCTCCCTAAAATTGTTCCAAGCCAGGTTGGACGGGGCTTGGAGCAACCTGGGATAGTGGAAGGTGTCCCTGCCCATGGCAGGGGGTGGAACTGGATGAGCTTTAAAATCCCTCCCAACCCAAACCATTCCATGATTCCGTGATCCCTTGCAGACAGCAGCAGCTCGAGACACAGCAGAGCTTTCAGGAATGCAAATATCTCAAACCTGGGCCAATAAAATTTCTTTTAAATCCGTCATAGCCATGTATCCAATGTCTCTTTTCTCCTCAGCTCTTCTCTAATTGTTTTTCCATCACTCACCTGCTTCTTTGAGTCTCAGGTGTTCAGCAGCCACCGGGACGCCCCTGCCCTGTGCCACCTGAAATTCTTGCAGGGAAAGAGAGAATACCAGCAACCAGGAGGGAAAACCTTTATTCCTGGAATCCCTTATGGAGCTGCGTGCTCAGACCACTGGATAGGCAACAATTAAAATGGAAAAACCGCTGTGAATTATCACTGGAGTCAACACAGGGTGCAAACATCAGGTTTGGTGGCTCTGTGACTACATGGCAGGAAATAAAAAGAAGAAAAAATTAAGAAAAACTAAGAAAAAAAAAAAAGAAGGAAAAAGAAAGGAGAAGGAAAGAAAAGATCAAATAATTCAGCAGTGAGAATGACAGCAGCATCCTGGCTTCACACAGGGTTTACCCATCTGACGCTTCGCTCCATGCTCTGCAGCCATTCTCCCCTAGCACAGCTACAGGAAAATCCAAAATAAAAATATCTGGCCAAAATCTCTTTGCCGCTACTCGAATGTCAAGGTAGTAGTAAGGTAGGAGTACTATTGTACAAACTCTGAGGTCAGGAGGGGGAAGAGCTCAGGGCAGAGGCAGCAGAGCTGGTGGTTGCACCCCACAACGTTGGACACGTTCGTATGAAAACAACCACGGGGATGTTTTCGTGCCACGTGTGTTTGCATAAATATCCGCCTGTATTTATAACCCACCTCCCCCAAAGACACAAAGCTATCTCTGCTGATTTATGCTGTGGATCTGGAATCTCTGCAAGGTCAAAGCGACGGAGCTGAGGTCTGTGGAGCTGCTCCAGATTTACGCGAGTCTAATAAAGATCAAAATCTGGCCCTGGGTATTACCCTGCCTATTCACCAGGGTATTTTTATGTTTCTGTTATCTCCTGCCTTCCTACATTCCTGAAGAGTTTTCCTCCTAACATACTTGGACTACAAGATTTGCTCTAATCACCTAATCTTGGCCCTTTTTTAAGAGGAGGGAGAGCTGATAGCTGGGTTCCATTACAAAAATGACAGCGTTTTATGACTGGTGCTATCTAAAAACCCCCATCTGATTCTCAGCCACTGCTGAGCATCTAATTCTATTCATGAAATCCTGCAGAAGTTCCACTTCACTCAACTATTTCACTGAGAAACTAAAAAGGTAAATTATTCAGAGTTAGGGAGGAAACCAGTTCTGCCTGGAAAGTGCTCTTCCAGCAGTAGCATCCTTCGCTGTGTGTGTGAGATGAACTTGGCATTATCCTTCAAAACATGAATAGAACCCGAAAATCCTGATGGTCAGTCCTTTGCGCATTAAAAAATACATCACAGTTGTGGGTTTGGGTTGGTTTGGTTTGGGTTTTTGGGTTTGGGGCTGTTTTTTCTTTGTTTTCATTGCAGGTGATGCAGGGATCTGCTCGTTGATTCTCCAAGTTCCCTTTTAGGAAATGCGATTTGGGAAATTTCTGCAATCATTTTTCCATGAAATCTGAAAGATATCAAGCAAAACTTGATATCTCCATATCTCTTCTCCATAAAGAAGAGGAACCAAAATCAAGATTTCAGACGTTCCCATTGGAAAACATAACTCTCTTTGTACAGCTGATACCCAAGCCGTAGATGTGACATCCCCAAGGCCCTCAGGGGATTGGTTCCAGGCTGAGATTCCAAGAGTTCCCAGAGCCTCATCCACTCCCTCACCCATTGCACCACTTAATTCCATCTGCAGAAACTTTTATTCATGCTCTAAATGTTACTGGAAGCCTTTAACACACCTGATTTTTATAGTTCCTGGAAAGGTTTTAAAGGGGAAAAAAAAAAGACAAATTAACTTCCATACCTTGTTTAAGAATATTCTGTTCTGCCTCAGCACAGGATGATTTTTTTTCCGTTCCTCCTTTGCATTCTGCCAACCTGTCCATATCTAAGTGAAATAATTGTGAAAAAGCTCATTCCAGACATAGCCCCTTTCACCACCCATTTTAAGCCACAGTTTAACCTGAGATATTTTCTGCAGTGAGAGTGTTTATGCTTCCAGCCTGTGAGTGCCAGCTGGCTCTAGGTGGAAAAACTACCCAAGAAGAAGGAATATAAAAGTTGCAAAATCGTTTTTGAAGAGTCTTCCCCCCGCCTGAATCGTGATGAAAGGTGTTTTGTGAGTACTGAATGAGCTTTTTAAACACCTGACCTCAGAGATTCAGCACAAATAAAGGAGGGGAGGGGGAAGCAGATTGGTTTGGGTTGATGCACGGCCAAAGGGGAACAAAGCTCCTTGCAGGCTGATGTTCCTGGAGACACAATGAAATAAAAATGTTATCTCCCTTCTAGCTGTAATCTCTGATTAGAACGTTTAATCAATTAGCATTGCTGTTGTCAAAACTTGCTCCCGACAAAGGATGAGAAAAGCTGCCCGAGGGGGATCCCGATCCCAAACCTCGCAGGAGGTGGGAGACTCGTCCCTGCAAGAAATCTCCTGCTCTGCCTGGGTGCTGTGTCGTGAGCTGAGAGCACTGATCCTGCCTTTTCCAGCTCAGGAGCACTCAGAGAATGTCAAATAACCCCGAGAAGAAGAAAAGCTGAAAGCCAAGAATTGTGAGTGTCAGATTTCACTAAAGAAGGTGTCTTTTTCTCTCCCCCCACTCCCCTCCCCCCACC
>VZTE01001282.1:445623-497114 GCA_013397775.1 Eulacestoma nigropectus | reverse complement strand
CCCGGGCTGGCTCAGCACCCCGCCGGCTCGGGAAGAAAAGGGTCGGGGAATCAGACGCCCGGCGAGCCGGGCTGTGGGGAGGAGGGTGCGGGCTTGGGGAGCGCAGAGACTCGCGGAGCTCGCCCTGCTCACCCCTCTCCCGACTCCCAGAAAAACCCCTGGTGACCTTCCCGCTTCGCAGCCGTAGGGAGCAAAGCTGGGGTAACCCAGTCTCCACGCAAACTCTTCAAATTAGAATTTACCGCCGCGTACAAACGGGAGAAACCCGCTTCTTTCCCGGATTCCCCTTTCCCGAAGCATCATCCCCCTGAATCCACGGCGAGGCGAAGCCCCCTCGGCCCTGTCCTTGCCCGGCCGGTTGTCCCGAGTGCTTCCTTAGCCGGGCTGGGCTATAAATAAACCAGCGGTGTTTTCTAACCTTCGGTATAAATCAGCTGTGTCAGGGATTACAGCTAAATCTTTTTGCTGGAAATTCTTTGAGCGCAGGAGCTTTGCGTGTGTTATGATAGATCCCTAAATGGATACAGATTTATTGCGGCACACAAGGGTGTTGAAGGAAAAGCTTCCAAATCTCGGTTACAACCTCTGCTCTGGGAAAGGCGAGGAGGGATCCGTGACACCTTCCCGGAGCCTGCGGATGGCATGACAATTCACCCTGCGCCCATTATTAACTTGTTCCAATTAAAGCCTTCAGAAAGGCCGAGTTAATTGAGTATTATATTTTATTAGGAGGGAGGTGTCAAGCTTTACTCATGAGACTTCATCATCGTCCTAATGGGAGCTGCCCCGCAGGCAGATCTGTAACTGAATAAATTACAGCGAGGCAGGGAAATCAGAATGCTATCATTAAAAGCGATGCACTTACTGAAATTCCTCCCCCGCTTTCGCAAGAGGCCGGGGAGGTGTGGCTTTAATTAGTTATTTTAATGCAAAGTTAAATTGTTCCCAAAGTATTTTCTGACACAAAGCAGATGCGATGATTAGAAGTTGAGTGAGGCTGAAAGGAGTTGGCATCTGTTCCAGGTACATCTATATATTTTAAATTCCCAATAGAAAGTGAAAAATAATTAGAGCAATAAATAATAAACATTAAAAACAACGCGATAAATTATCCCGGACCTTAAAACCCGGACTTGCTGAGCGGCGGCTCAGGCCAGCCGGGCACAGCGCGGCTCTCCCGGGACCTTCAGTCACCGGGGATGGATTTGTTGACATAAACATTTGGGATTGGGCTTTTCTGCCTCGCTCCGGCCAAGCGTTCATTACCTAAAGCCACGGGCGCTCCGAGCCTGCATTTCATGTTCTCACGTTGCCTTGTCAGAGCCCGGAATTTCTGCGTTTTATGGCGAGCGAGGAAAACTGGCTGGCTGCGAGCGGCGTGCCCGGGAGAGCGGGGGGTTCTCTGCGCTGCGGGCCGGGGGCTGCGGGCACCCAGCGACCCCCGAGCCACGGGCCGGACCTCGGGGATGGAGACGGGGGTGGAGATGGGGATGGGGATGGGAATGGGGATGGGAATGGGAGTGGGAATGGGAAGGGGGATGGAGATGGGGATGGGGATGGGAATGGGGATGGGGATGGGAATGGGAATGGGAATGGGAATGGGAATGGGAATGGGAATGGGGATGGAGACTGGCTCACGACACCTGCCCTGCAAAGCCCACCCGGGGCCGGGGGGGACTCAGGTGCCCTCCAGGCCGGACAGAGCCCCGCAGCCGCATCCCGGCTCCCAGCCCTGTCCCGACCCTTGGATCCACCGCCCCGGGGGTTCACACGCACCCCCCACCTCTCCGGAGCGGGGAGCTGGATATTCCACATCTCCACACAGTGTCCGTGCCTCTCACACGAGTGCCACGGACGCTCCGATGTCCCGTTCGCGCACACCTGGGGCTCTGCAGGATTTCGGGGTGAGTGCTGGACACGCACTGCAGGAGGAGGGAAGTACGCGGAGGGGATGGATGAAAAAGAACGACCAGAAAGCGCCAAACTCTTGGGGCCCTGCGCCTTCGGAAGCGGCTCCAAACTACGCACTCGTGCCCTGGCTGCGCACAAATAGCCAGAGGTTGCGCGGAACAACCGCGGTGGATCCGCTCCCACCCCCCTCGGGGCTGCTCTGAGAGAGAAGTGAGCGTTTTGCTCTCTATAAAGTATATTTCCCCTCTCTATTTGTCCCCCGTTTAGCATCCCGGAAGACTAAGGTGGATGTCTTTATTTAAAAAAAAAAAAAAAAATTAAAAGCACAAAAAAAAAAAAAGGCTCCCAAACAAATAAGCCCCAGCATTCCGCCAGTGTGGCTGTGTTCCTCCCGTCCCTACGCTCGCTGTCAGCCGCGGAGACTCCAAAATGCCTTTTCCGGGGGTCACTTTTGGAAGTTAACCTACTTTGGGGCAGCGCCCACATTCTTGGCGTGGGAAGCCTCTCTCTCAAAACAAAAACAAAGAGGTTATTCCGATATTTTTCCCCCCTTTTTCCATTCCACAGCAGAGGGGGGATATTTTTCCAGTGAAAAGCGTGAGGGATCTCAGGGAAACTGCACAGCTCATCCCAGCCCTGGGAAACCCAGGAGGAGCCGCTCCACGGTTCACGCTCCTTTTCGCTGCCGCGGGGAAAGGCAGAGGGGGGAAATTGGGGGTCTTTTGTTGTTGTTGTTGTTGCGCTTTTTTATTTTGGTCTGTGTTTGACTCCCCGAGCCCCTCGCTGTGCGTTTCCCACCGTAATCCACGAGGCTTTTGGCGGGTGCTACCAGCAGCTCCCAACTGGTTGCACGCAAGGAATAAAAATCTTTCCATCCATTATATTTCAGCCTTTTAACACCCGAGCAATTCTGTCCCTGCTGTTTTAGTGGAAATACCGGTCTATAAAGCTGCAACTGCAGTATATTTTAAAACGCTACCATTTTTAAAGGGCATTGGAATAATTCTGCTTTGCTCGGGAAGAAAAAGTCTCGAGCCATGTATGCGCGATTAAGGTTTTATAACACTGTTCAAGGAAATTAAAAACATTCTGTGATGTTCTTGCTGCAAAGGCAGGTCTCTCCTTTTTTTGGCAAAATGTTTTGTATATGTATTTCTTAGATTGCTGTGTTTTGAATAAGCAAGAATCTCGTAAAGAGAAAAAAACCCCACGTTCCTTAAAAGTATGCCCTACCCGTTTTATTAAACTGATTATGCCAGCGTTCAACTCAAAAGTTTGTTTTAAGTAGGAATATTTTCCCAGACGCGTAATGGATTGCTTGAAAACAGAATTCTTTGCTTTTTAATGACCTGTAATGGCCAATTCATTTCGACTGCGCTTATCAAGGTGCTGTGTTAAATAACAAACCGGTTCTTGAAAACAAAAAAGTCATAATGAAAAATAAGCAGTCAGAATAATCTCCCATCTCCGAGCCAAAAAAATGCAATAAAATTAATTTAAGACTGTCAAAACATCAAAGCTGAGAAAAGGAGCTGCTAAAATAATGTCTCTTGATAAGGAAATAATAAAAACACACCAAAAAATGTCTACTCAATAAACTCCACTGGATTTGGGGGTCTGTGCTATATTTTATTTGGTGATGAAAGCACTTTGATGTCACTGTATTCCAAACAATTATTATTATAATTTTAAACAACCTGGTGTTTTCCATTACTAACGGCTTACGCTTTGAAGTTACACCTCATAATTTCTTAAATTAAATAAATCATTTTAAGTTTGCACTGGGAGCCTTTTAATAGCAGAGAAAGGAATATCATTATCTTATTGAGAGGCAATTGCAGTGGCTCCAGTTTGGCTGTAGCTGGGGGCAAAGTGGTGCACTATAACAGACATACTTTATTAGCCTCCCATAACTCTTGAAAGAACATTTTTATATTTTCTTTGATTCCCCCCCTCCCCCTCTTGTTTTAAAGCTGTCCCAACCTTTAATTACTGCCTAATATGAAAAGCATTATTTTTTAATGCTGTGTAATTTACCAGAGGCAATAGGCCAAGTTAACAATTGTTTATTAGGGTTGCTGTTTCACACAGGGCAAAGAATGCTGTTCCAAACCCAACTTTTCATGGGTGGTTGCACTAATTAATACAGTGTCTGAGGCTCCTAGGGGGTTTTTAATATTAAAGCCTATGGGGCGGAACGGTTTTTAGAAGTCCAGCTCCTGCTGACGTTCCTGCTCCCCTCCCCGGTGATTTCTGGGGCTTTCAAGGCTGTTTTGATCCGAGGCAAAAGTCGGCAGCGGGAGGGGAGCGCCCTGGGAGCCGCCCCGGCCTCGCGGTGCCCGGCGGGGGTGGCACCCCCTGCCCCGAGCCCGGCCCGGGGCGCTTCCCCCGAGCCTCCCCCGAGCCTCCCCCGAGCCCCCCCCTGCCCTGGCTTTGATTTTTTTTCCCCTTCGCTGTCANGGACCCCCGGGGCTGGCACTGCGGGACCCCCGGGGCTGGCACTGCGGGACCCCCAAAGCTGGCACTGCGGGACCCCCGGGGCTGGCACTGCGGGACCCCCGGGGCTGGCACGGCGGGACCCCCGGGGCTGGCACTGCGGGACCCCCGGGGCTGGCACGGCAGGACCCCCGGGGCTGGCACTGCGGGACCCCCGGGGCTGGCACTGCGGGACCCCCAAAGCTGGCACTGCGGGACCCCCGGGGCTGGCACTGCGGGACCCCCGGGGCTGGCACTGCGGAACCCCCAAGGCTGGCACGACGGCGCTGGACGGATCCCGCACCCCTCGCACTCCCCGTCTGCTCTGCAGTCGGGCAGGAAACCGCTCCGGGCACAGCGGGACGCGTGACTCGGGGAGTGCTGCTCCCGAAAACCCCGCACGGCTGATCCGTGAGCTCTTCCCGGAGCATCAGCGCAGCGCTGGGATCTCTCCCGAGGCGCTGACCGAGACCTCGGAGCATCCCCGTGCCCCAAATCTCCGGCGTGCCCCCGACGGGCACGCGGCTGCCGCTGTCCCCGCGCTGGTCGCTGCCCGGCCCGTCCCCTTCCCAGGGCGGACACGGGACATCCATCAGCTTGATCGATGGGGGTTGCTCACTCCTGTTCTCCCCGCCAGTTTATTTTCTTAAACTACCGGGCAAAAGTGTAATGACGGAGCAGACAAACACCCTAACAAACAGACGACAGCTTTATGGATGGAGCCGCGCTCCGACGGCTGAGGGTGTTAAAATCCGAGCTCCGCCGCCTTCAGCCGTTCTCGCTCCAGCTCGGGTCACTTCAGCCTCCTAAAAAAAAAAAATTAAAAAAAATAGAAAAACAAAACAAAAATCCAGCCTTGGCTGAGTTTTAGAGGAGGAGACACTTAGGCATTTATTTTATGGGCTGACCAGGACTGTTCTCCCAGCCCCCTTCGCCGTTAGCTCAGCTCCTTTGCAAATCTAATCTGCTCGGCTCCTTTGCTATTTTTCATGTTGGACCCATGCGTTTCTCCTCTAAGCCTTTCTCCTTTTTGATGTAGCGAGTCAATTGAAGAATGTTGGTCTCGGTTATCAATCACCCAGCTGGGGCTTAAAGGGCTCGGGCTAATCAGATTTAATTGCTCATGTAGCGCCACTCCTGCCCTGGGCCACGACCGACTTGCTCAATTAAACCCCAAATACCTGCAATCAATAAATAAGGAATGACAACACGTTTAAGGGGTTTATCCAGCAAAGGAATTGAGCTGGAAAGAGATTACAACAGAAAAAGGCCCTTTTATAATTAAACGTACACCTCTCACGGAGGGAAAAGCTGTGTTTAAGGAAACAAAAGAAAAGAAAAGGAAGAAGAAAGGAAGAAAAGATGAAAAAGAGATCTCGTTCCCTTTGCAAAGGGGTGATGCGGGCTCTGCCTTCCGCGAGGCCATTCCCGATCACTTATTCGCTTGGTTTCGGCCCAGCAAAGTCCGGGATCTGCAGCGCCCGCCCCGCGTCCCCTCCCGGACGGACGCGTCCCCTCTTTTCCCGTCCTTTCCCAGCAGCCTGCGGCCACTGCCTCAGCTTTCCTCTCAAATCCGTGTTTTCTGTTTAAATCCCCAGGCTAACGGAGTGAGGCGTCATCGCTTCTGACGCCGGGAAAATGTTAGTCCCGATTTCCTTAAAAAAAAAATTTAAAATAAAAAAAAAATAAAAGGAGGGAGAAGATTTGCTTTTGTAGCTTCTTGTTCGGAACACGGGAGTAATTGGCCGAGATCAAATAACGCTGAACGAGCACAAATAATCGTTTTTGGCATATTTGCAATTCCTTTTTTTTTTTTTAGGGTTTTTTTTTTTTTTTTTAAGAACTTCTCTGGAAGTGGCGGATGAAAAAAAGAGTTCGCAATTAGTACCAAAACTCGTTACTTTGGATCATCCAGGCACTCTCTTGTCCACGATTTCCACACCGGCAGCTGCTGTCTTTTATTGGGGTTGGGCTGTAAAATCGCCCCGTCGGCCGATCTGCTGTCAGAGCTCATGGAAGGAGCACCAAGGGAAAAGGGAACGGAGGGAGGAGAAGCTGGTGGCCAACCCGGAGGGATCTGGGCACTCCTGCTCCGCACTCCCGCTGCACCCAGGGGGATGTGCCAAAGATTTTGTTTTGCGGAGTTTTGCTCGGCTGAACTGGGGGCCCTTCGTGTCTCAGAGCTCTCTGCACTCCTGGGGAAAATCAACCCCACCGAGCTGGGCAGGAACCCAGCAGGGACCAGGGTGAGGTGTTGTTTCATTCCCCTAATCCCAGGATCCCGAAGGCGGAGCTGGAACCACTGCACCACCCAACACAGCAGCTCTGGGCAGGATTTGAGCTGGGGGAACAGGTCAGGGGGAATTGTCCACCCGGGGAACTCCTCTCCCTCTGCACGTCCCCTCCGTGCAGCTCGGCTCCGAGCTCTGCTGCAGTAAAACCTGGCTGGTGGTGGCTCAGCAGGGCTCATCCCCTGCACTGGGGGATGCTGGCAGGACACTGGGGCCGTGCTGGCATCCCATGGCTCCCACTGGGATCCAGCCTGTCCCTGATGCAAACCTGCCAGCAACGGTGCCAACTCCAGAGCCACGTTTGGTGGCTGCTCTGTAAGACAATCTTTGTGGGAAGTGAAGGTAAAAATCTTCATAGAAGCCAAGGTGTTGATTAAAAAAACTCCTCAACTGTCAAGGGAGTATTTCTGTAAGGACCTGTGTTTGTTTGTTCCTTAGCTTGGTTTCCTAAGGAAGCCAGGATTATATGATCAAACTGTTACAGCCTTTTGAACTCCTGGGCCCACTCCAATCAAAATTGACAAGGGGGCAGAGGTCTCAGAAATAATCAGGTTGCTGTGATTTTCCTGAAAATAGA
Source organism: Eulacestoma nigropectus (assembly GCA_013397775.1). Lineage (NCBI taxonomy): Eukaryota > Metazoa > Chordata > Aves > Passeriformes > Eulacestoma > Eulacestoma nigropectus. Next base: position 489,860 of record VZTE01001282.1, on the reverse strand, counting down.
CTGCTGGATAGCAGGGAGACAGATCCTGTTAAATCCCTGCTAAGGCTGTAACCAGAGCTCAGCTCTTAAACACCAGAGAAGCTAAATGGGAGTGAGAACAACATCCCAAATATCCCAGCAGTTTTTACCTTGGCTCCCAGAAACCAGCAGCTCTGAGACACAAGGATCAAAGGTAACGTGGTTTGTGCTTGAGGGAGTTCTTATTGGTTGCATTTGTTCATCTCTGCCACATTCAGGACCAATCTGCCCTCTGACTTGGAGAGCAGCAGAGCATCAAAGGGTGGATTTGGGCACTGGCAGAGTTTTTTGGGACAGTTCCCATGCTGTGGGCTGGCATCATCCACGGCAGCAACAGCACAAACACCTCCAGGGTCTTTGGAGGACGCCTGAGGCTTGGTCCTGGCCCAGGAGGTTGGGGGATGAGTGGTCCATGGGTTTGTAGAACAGAGCTTTGCCCTCCCTGCTGCCTGTGTTCTCTCTCTGAGTGGAAAGCCACGTCGTGTTTTTAACAGATTGATCCAAATCCTCTCAAGCAGTGAGGAGGATAAGACTGAAAATCCTCCCAGGTTCCTTGATGAGTCTCAAAGCAGGCTCTAGATATTTTTTTTTTTAAAGTGGCCAAATAGATCAAGGGACAAATGAAACAGTTTTATTTAAACGCTGAACCTCAAGCCGATGGCTTTGCCTGTGACTCTCAGTCTAGCCTGAAGAGCAGATCTATTAATTCCCATTTGACACAACAAATATCCAGCTGGATGCTGCATGGCATCCTTGATTTTGAGGTTGGGATGAGCTGCCACAATTCCACGTTTAGGCAGAGGATGCCAGTGGGAAGAGGGGTGGTACTGGGCAGATAGACCCATCCCTGGGAGACATTTGACTTCCTAATTCAGAGAGAATCATCTTGCACTGCTCCAAGACAAATGAGGCCTTCCCTGGCAAGCCCACTGAGGAATGAGACATTTCCTCCCTGCTGGTGCCAAGTCCAACTGGGCCAGTTTGGAATCAGCCACGTTGCCAGCTCAGGGCTGTGTCAGAATCTGAGCTGTCATTTATTAAAATAAATGGGTTTGTTGTCATTGAAAAGGCTCCCAACACAACAGATTTTGTGAGCCTGGGCAAAACTTAGGTCTTACAGTGCCCTGGGGAGGGAGAGGTTTTTTATTCCGTGTCATTGCACTGTTAACTCTGAAGCCTAAGGAAGGATTTCCCCAGCCACAGGTGTTCAGGAGCTGAAGAATCTCACGGAATGGCACCTCCCTTTAGCATCAGACACAGCCAAACTGGGCATAAACAAAAGGAAAACTTAGGAAAAATAGAACAAGGGAAAACAAATACGACTGGATTCCTTCCAGCTGCCTACACATACCCCAGCAATCCCTTCTGGCAGATCTCTTTTTTCCCAGATCGGACCATTTTCCTTATTTTAAGACCTTTTGCTCGTTGAGGTGAGTGGGGAAAGGGAAGGAGAAGAGGTGAAAACAGGGAATGCCATGAAAATCTGTTGTAGGCAAGACTGGAATAATCTAAGAGCATTGCATGTGTGGAAAATGTATGGGATGAGACAGATGGAAGTGCCACATGGAGTTAGCCAAGGGCTGGCCCCACCAGGACATACAGAAATTGGAATGGGAACGAGTTTGTGAAGGAGTAACAATGGCCAAAGATTAAATTGCACAACGTGAAGGGGAGTCACCCACGAATTTAAGCATAAAAATTCCCCTCAGTTCCTGAACTAGCCAATTTAGACCTAATTTCTGTCCTCCAGGGCACACTAGCAAGAAATCCTGAACACATTACATCCAGTGTTGGTACGTTCTAACCTGGACTTCACACATGTTCGTGTGTGGTGAGGTAAGGCCCAGTCCTCCCTCTCATTTTGATCCTAAACCGGGAAATGTGAGAGCACAACACTTGCAGAGCGCTGGGTTTATGTTCTGTGTCTCTGACTGAGAGATTTTGCACGTTCTAGGAGAGAAGAAACTGTCCATAAAGCTGTTTCCCAGCAAGATTTGGTCTGTCCAGAAGAGCAAGAACATAAAGAACAGCTACTGGGAAGCACCACGTGCTGATGTTGTCATAGAGGAAAAAATGTCTGCTTAGAAATCCCGATCCACTCTCTTTAAGGGATGTAATTTACTTTTGGGAGCTGGAAGAATGTTTTCTTCTCTGTAGGAGGACAGATCCCTGGAATAAAGTCAGGAGGAATGAGGCTCTTGTATTCCTCTAAGCTCTGGGGATCTCCCTTATCAGCAGCCTGTCTGAGGGACCAGGTGGGTCTTTCCCATCTTGGGATCAACAGCAAGGTGGATTCCAGCCCCAGTTCCCACGAGCTGCCCGAGCCTAGGGAATAAAATCCATTACCAGGGAGAGGTGGAAACACTGGATTGGTTTTCAGTGTGGTCTTGGTCTCACCCTGCCCTCCCTTGTGCCCTGGGAGCTTCCAGGCCTGGCGATGGAGCTGCTGGGAGACGTTACAGCCTCCAGCCTTCTGCCCCGCCCCGCTCACAAAATTTGGCAGGAGGCAACGAGTGTCTGTGCCTCGGCTGCTGCAGCTCACGGGCTGGCTCACCACTGCGAGCTGGGGAGAACACCGAAAGTCGATTAAGCATCGCCTCCAGGAGGGAAAGCACCAAAGGGAGACTCGAGTTGTCTCCTTTGGTGTTTTTAAGAGAACAGATCTCTGTGTGTGCGCATTTGCTTCGCTCTTTGTGAATTTAAATACATTAACCTTGAGAAGTGCAAAGGGGTTTTTACTCATCCAGGCCTTCAGCTGGTGCTACTGAGCTTTTCTTCCTGCTGCCACAAGAGCGTGGAGTTGCTGGGGGCTGCTAAACTGGCCCTGGCACAGGATATCAGACATTCCTGGTGTGGAATTCTCTGGGCTGATGTGACTGTGCTTCACGGAAAAAGACAGAAGAGGTGATAGAAATGACCAGTGGATCACTGATTCCTCTTTGTCATTTCTCAGAGAGCATCCTCCTACCCCAAACTGAGCTCTTTTGGACTAGATTCTAAGGTATTATCAGCCAAGGGACAGAGATAGATGCAGCAGAAAGGAAAGAATATCTTCTTTTTCCAGAAGGCAGCTCAAGCACAAAAAGAATAAAGAGCTCAGCCGAGTCCCAAGGAAATCTCTGGCAGAGTCCCATCAGCTCAGTCCTTGCTGGGCTGAACCTTTTGATGGCCCAGCAGACACGCAGGGACTCTCAGTGTGCAAGTTCCTGCATTCTACTGCACGTGAAGAAAACCTCATCTCTTTGCTTTCATTTACTTTCTCCAGAGATTTACCAGCTGAAAAGCTGCTGGGAGCCCTCACATTAATTAGAGCTCGTTGCTTTTGCTGCAATATGCACCAGCACAACACCAAACCCTAATAATGCAAACAAAAATCAGTCTATGGCATAAAATATAATCTCTCTCTGGTGTCTGAGGAGAGCTATCAATTCAGGGCCTCAGTCTGGTTCTGCCTGAAGTCAACAGCAAAGCTATTAATAATGGCAGGATCAAGTCAGTTCACTAATTTGCCAAATTCCCCATCATTAGTGTGAATTAATGAGATCCTACTGGAGCTGCCTGTTGGCTGTGGGTGAAACGGAACACGCCTGGCAGCACATCAGCGGCAGGGGGGAGGCTGGGGAGGAGCAAGAGTGCTTTGGGGGGAGGGAGATGAGCAAATGGAAGACTCCTAATGCAGTCCAGATGGTAAAAATTGACCCTGACTTCACCAGGCAGGCAATGGCCATAGCCAAGCTGTTTCCTAGTGAGGAGGAAAATGAGAGAGGCTCGAGTAGCAGACGAGAAGTCAGCTCAGATAAAATAAGACAGCCATTCCCTTTGCCCCCCAAATGATCTTTTGCCCAAAACATGAAGAAAAATGGGTGTTTTCCTGCCCCTTCTCAAAGCTGTCCCGTGGTTTTCCTCCTCTTGCTTGCTTTGAAGCTCCTAGACTCAGCAGTGCCAGTGCATGGAGTGGAAGGTTGTGCTCACTCTCACAGCCAGTCCCATCCAGAACTAAAATTAAAACAAAAATCTCATGAAGAAAACAGCTCCGTGAGATTTACAGCGCCAAGAGGGTCATATAAAGTTTGGAAAAGCGTCCAAAGAGATGTCAAATGGAACTTAATTGAGCTTGGCTGTCATCACTAAATAGGACACATCACTTTGAGCTTAATGGATCCTGCCAAGTCTAACAACAGATATTGTTGCTGTGTTCCTTGAGCTGGTGATGGGGGTTTAGCTGTCCATGAGTCACTGGGATCACAGTTATTGCCTGAAAAGAATGTGCAGGGAGGAAAAGATGTTCTTGTCTGCCCCTGCGTCTGCTTTTGGTGCCATTGCAAAGACAATGCCAGGCTAATGCTGCACTGGGATCTCTTAATGGCAGCGGCCCTGTAGAAGCAATTGAGGAAATCAGAAAATTTGCTTGTTAAAAATCTGTTTAATTTGTGGTGGAGGCAAATGCAGACACGTCCATTTGTGGCAGTTGGGAAGCCTGAAATTAATGGCTCAAATGAAAGGCATCGAGCACAGGAACAAACCTGTTTTGTTTCATTTGGTGGCGTGATGACAGTGGTGCAGCAGCCTTGCCCTATTCAGAAAGGACTTTGGGAGCAGCTGAGCTGGGTGCTCATTATTGACCAGTAAAATCCCAGGGGTTATTTTTGCAGCCCCTTTGGCCAGGAGCTCTTTGTGCTTCAGGCTTCTGGGCAGAAATCCCCTCCCGAGCCAGTCCTTGCATCAAACCAGCTTCCAGCAGGGTGGGAGCTGTGCAGTGGACGTGGAGATGAACTTTGCAGTGGAGATGAACTTTGCAGCCCCCAAAGGCAGCTCAGCCCCCTCAGCAACTCCCAGTAGTGACATCAGAGCCACGGCCACAGCGAGCCAAAGCAGGAACAGCACTTGGGAATATTTCCTGATGGCGAAATACCAATAAAAAATGGACTGTCATAATCCACTCCTAACCAAATACTGACTGCCTGGGCTGTGCTCAGAGAGAGAAAACCTGCAGAAATATGATCCAGACCCACCAAATCTTGAAAAACTCAGTGTATTTCCTTGAAAGTACCAAGGACGGATCAGCCATGCCAAGGATAAGCAAACACACTCCTTTCCAGTTGTCCCATATTATAGAGCATTAATTATCTTACAGTAAAACAGTGGAGCAGGATGAGATACCTAATTGGGAATCGCACCTATTATTTTAAGCATCTAATTTGTACATCGGTGCCTGTAGCCATCAGATTACCCTTGTTCGAATTGTTAGTCAAAATAAAACATGCTAATTTCATCAGGATTTTAAAAGGTGTCATTAAATGTCCTTTACTTAAAAGAAAAAAAAAAAAGAAAGGAAAAAAGGCTCTGCAGGCGATGAGCTGCTCTCCCAGAGATAAGAAATGCTTCCCATATACAATCCCTTTACTTTGTAGTTCCCTTCTAATGGGCAGTTTGGTGAAAGGTGCTTTCCAACGTGCATTTAAAGCGATCCATTCAAAAGATAAGTAGAGTGCAGCTGTTCATTAAACCCAGCACTTCATGTGGTGCTGGAACGTATATTTAACCAGGAAATGCTACTGTAGGGTCTCAGTGTTTGGGGTTTTTTTTTTTCCCCCTCTGAGATCTAGAAAACCTTGTGATTCATCACCATTTACAGAAGTGGCTGAAAATTACAGGCCAACCACGGCAGCAGAGCAGGAGGTGCTTGGGGAAGTGAACACCCCAAGATCACCATGAGTGTTTTCCACACAGCTCCCCTTGCTTGTTGTTGCCTTTGATCATTGTTTACAACACAAGCTCTCTTTCAGAGGAAACAAAGCTCCTGCAGTGATGTTATTGTGCAGCCCGTGTGCTGTAGCACAATTAAAAGCTTTCTAGGAAGGGTTAAAATCGGGGCCAAACACCCAAGTGGAGCTTTGAGCACACATGGATCCCCAGAAAGCCAGAACTCACCGCTGCTTCTTCAAACTCTGCAAGTGCCAGAGGGAATTCCCACATGCAGAATTCTGCAGTCATGTTTGGGTTTAGTCCCATTTTCATGCTCATGGAAACTCTCCCCATCCTGCCCTGAATGGGATGCTCAGCTTCCTGATAGGACTTTCGGGGCAAGTCAGCCAGGTTCTCTATGCCAAGAAAGAGATGCTCCCTCTTGCCTTACAAAATCCAGCAAGTGTCAGTGTCCTCAGCGGTGATGTAACACGTCTGGGGAGATGGTGTGAGGGAAAGGAAACATTTTCCAAGTTATTCAAACTTGAAATCTTGTCCTTCACAACAGCAAAGACCAGTTTGTCCCACAGGAAGAGCCAGGCACTGTGCCGTGCACACACGGCTCAGGCCCTTTAGGATGTGGGAATCACGGCTCCATGGCACAAACCTGGTTTTATGGCAAAATCCCCTCAATGGGAGGTGCAGTAATGCTGTGGGTACCCCAGTGCAGGACTGGGATTGTGTTTGTGCAGGTGGAGAAAAATGAGTGTGTGGGCTCTAAGCAGAGGCCAGGAAGGGTCTCAGCCCTCAAACAGAAACTCTACGATTTCTTCACTATTTCTTTCCCCTCCCAACAACATTAACAGCAGTTGTTTGTGTTTCTGTGGATAGTCCAATCCTTTTGCCTCTCCTTCCCAAGGCCCAGAGGGATGTCACGTTCTGGGAGGTGCAAATATTGATGTGCCTGATAACTGTGGGTTTATTCCGTGCCAGAACCCGTAAGTTTGGGCTTTTGTTCAGAGCTTCAGTCAAACCTGGGCATTTTATAGATAACATTTTGGAGACCCCCAATTTTTCATCGTGTTAGGAGTTAAACCAGACTCATTTCAAACCATACCATCTTCATTTGAGGGATACCTCTGAGAAAGAAGTGGGGTTTGTCTTGCCTTATAAGCTTCCTTCTAAAGTTTTCAACATTTTTGCTTCTTGACCTTGAAATACCCTAAGAAGCAAAGCAAAACCAAGTCTTTCTGAGGATACTTCAGCATATCCTATTTTCTATTGAAGAGAGAATATGCAGAGACAGAATAAATATGGGATGCCAGCGAGAGAAAACCAACACAAGAAGAAAAAAAACAACCAAATTCTTATGGAACCTTTAAGAGGTGTTGGGTGCCAATTCTGGGTAGAGATGGCTCCAGCCCAAAACGTTACAGACTGCTCTGAATGAGGCTTTCATCAGCCAGATTTTGGCGTGGGCTCACAGCTGCCCTGTGTTATGTGCAGCTTCCAGAACAAGAAGCCAGTCTCTGAACAACCCTGGGCTGCTGGAGGAGGCTGCAAGGTCAGGGGAAGATCTCAGCCAGGCTCTGTCACAGGTGTCTCATAAAAGATGAAGGTCCACGCTGAGTCCCTGCTTCATCCTCCCTGATTCACCTATCTTCTTAATAACAGTGAATCAGTGAAAAGGAAACTTGCTGAGAAGAAAGCCCTTCCTTTCTGCTGTTCGGTTATTAACGCTGCTGTCTGGAGGACAACCTAGAGAACCTCCACAGGCACCAGCTCTGTGTGACTTTCCTACCAGGAATGAATTATTCTGTGTGCAGACATCGTCTGTATTCATCTCGCTTTTTTTCTGCCTGAGTTTTGAATGTTTAAGGAGGTGCAGAGCTGGAGAAAAGATTCTGCATCATGTTTGGGTTGCATTTAATCTGGCCACAATCCCCCACAAGTACAGCTCTGTCTCAGACAGCAGCAGCAGAGACCAGGGCCGAGCCCACAGCTGGCATTTATGGGAATCATTTGCCCTGCAGAAAATAGGATTAGCAATGCGAGACCCAGAATTAGGGAGGCACGTACGAACCCACAACGTTCGTGGCAGGGAAAACCCCTCTGGTTCATCTGCAGCTCTGAAAATGATGAAGCAGTTTAGGAGAACAATTGCGTGATGCAAGAGCAGATCTGGAGAGGTCAGGGTGTCTGGGGCGAGGGAGAGAGAGGCAGCAAAGTCTTATTCCTCAGTGACACTTTCCTGCCACTGTTTGGCCAACAATTTGGGCAGGACACTGCTGAGAGAGAGATTTCACAGTAACTGAGGCTGTGAGAAACTTATTTTCCTGAGCATTTAATCACGTGAAAACTCCACCGGAGCTGGGGTTTTGTTGTGAGTTTTAGGTAAGCCCGAGTTGGTTGACAGGTTCACTGTGATCTGCAGAGTCTGACTAATGGTTCTGTGATTTTAGCGAGTTTTGATCTCAACAACACTGAACGTTCACCACGAGGACAGCACAGGTGAGGAAGGAAGAAGAGTAATAAAAGACAGCTCCCAGTTACTCCTTGCTCATTGAGGAGAATTAAACTCCTTTGCCCAATTTTGCTTTCTAAGTACCGGCTCAGCCCTAATTTCTGCATCTTTTGTAGGCTCACTGGGTTTTTGTCACTTTGTTCTTCACCACAGTCCACCAAAAGTCCCAGCAGTTACTAGTGGATGGAAAAAAAATCACATGAGGAGCAATGAAGAAGGAATAAATAGACAGGAAATCAAAAGGCTTCCTTTGGTTCCAGTAAACCATGATTACCATGAGCCCTCGTGCCAATTAAAACATCAGGCAGAGTATCAGCCACACCTCAGCTGGAGGGATATAAAGTTATTAACACAATTTTTGCCATCACCTGTAGATCATGTTTATTCCTTTTAAAGCTGTTCCATAGTCTGCTCCATTCAGGATAAACTCTGAGAGCTTTGGCTCCATAAAATGCCAGCAGCAGGTGATAAAGAGACTGAGCCCTTGGTCCCAGGAATGATCCCTTCCATCCCTTCACGTTCTGGGCCAAGCCTGCTCCTGCCTGTTTGCATCTGTAATTGATTGTGGGAGCTGTTAATCATAGGTGCCTGTGATAAAGTTTAGACATCTCTTTGATTCAAGGATGCTATTAAGGAATTAGGCAGCAGCAGGGGAAGAGTTTGTCTCTGCAGTTAATTGCTGCCGGGGTTTTGCAATCCGGGATCGAGCCGTGGTGCAAAAATCAAAGACTGGCTTAAAAAAACCCCAACAACAACAACAACAACAGCAAGAAGAAGCCCCAGCTCCTGGGTGCTGTGTTCTATTCACAGTCCACATGCTGGTGGAGGCTATGGAGATTCCTGCTGCGTGGGTGCAATTTGGGGAACGAATGCTCAGCGCCCGTTTCAGCTCCTGAGCGCTGCTACTGGAGCTTGTACAGGATCCGATGGAAAAGGGATAAGGTAACCAGCAGGATAATTAGATTTCCCTCCGAGTTACACTCCAGCAAGGACTGGGAGTGACTTCACTCACTACTAGCTTTGGTCTTATTGTGATTAGGATTCTGACAAGAATTACCTGATCCTATTAAAATTCACCGTAAATTTGGACTCTTGTTCTAATCAGAAGACATCCCTGTAGGCCTGGTATTTCCTCATTTCTTAAGAGCTGGAGCTGGTATTAAGGATATTTGGGCTGAATTTGTGTCAGGGTCAAAAGCTGGGTGAAGAAAATGTCAGAAGAAACCATTTTTGAATCTTCAGAGGTGGCTTTTCATCTGGAATTAAACTCCAGGAACTGGACTGGGACTTACTTTGGTTGTAAATGAGAGGTAAAACAAAACCCTTCTCCAGGTGCCCTTGGTTGTTTAAAGCTCTTCTGATGTTTGTCATGTGAGAGCATTAAATGCAGCAAGACAAGATGATTCTAATTCAGGCAATTACTTTTCACTTAGGCCAAGCTCCTCCCAGCTACTTAAAGTGAATTTTCAGACTGGAAGGTCTCTGAGGCAGGAGATTGCAGCAATAGTGGGAACTAATTTCATATGAGTTTTCTCACGTCTTGTGCTGCTTTTTATACAAGGTGGCTGCCATTAACTAACTTTTACCTTCCACCCCAGAAACAGATGCATTCCAGCCCAATATAAAATAATTCGGCTTTTTTTTTGCAGAGTTCACTGAAATCAAATCCTAACACGTAATGCTGTTGTTTATTCTTGTTATGGGAAATGATCCTGCCCTTTGAATGCCTTCTCTTCCCTCTGGGGACGTTGCCATCCAGGTGACTGTACCTGCTCCTGGCACCAGCTTGAGAGCAGTGGGGAAAATGGAACACGCAGGTTTCCAAATTCCATTCTGGTGTCTCGCTGCCAAGGGAGCCTGCCGAGCTCAATTCAAGGGCTAATCCATGACCATCACTCCGCTTCAATAATTGCAGAACATTAATGAGTCTGTTTCCTTATTACAGAGCTGAAAATAAGAGCATTGGCATTCCGATTTAGCAGGGAACTTTTAAAGTCTTAGCCCAAGGATTGTAAGAGGAACGGATTTTTTTTTTTTTTTTTAATTAACTTTGCATTCAAAACTTGTGTTAAACCATCTGTTCTCATGCAAGGGGTGAGGGAGGGGGACCGTAGCCACAGATTTTCATCAGCGAGCTGTTAAATTAGTCCCTTTACTTCACAGAGCTTGTTTTATTCAATCTGCCTTTATTAAGAACACAGGTTTGATTCTGCAAAGAACAAATTCTTCTGGTTCTTTAAGGAAAATGGTTTTAAGCAGGGTTTTATTAGGTCGCATTACTGGATAAGCGATACAACATGTTACCAGCGTGAATCATCTGATTTAGAGTGACAAGAAAGGAACTTAAAAAATACCCAGAGCCAAAACATTGCTTGGCAAGGGCTGACAGGGCCAGATTGGATCTACTTCTGCAAAGTTTTGCTGTTGCAATTGGTGGTGACTGTCTGGGGCTTGTAGATATTTTGACTAACTCTCTTTGCCATCGCTAAATTAAGAAGGAGAAATTAGGGCCAGGCAAAGTCTAACGAGATTGAATAGTCCCAGGGCAGTCAGCAGGGCTGCTGATGGGGTAGAGCACGATCTGGGAGAAGGTCCAGCAGGATTTCATCCTAAGAGACGTCCAAGGGCCACCTTGCCTTCACCCCACGCTTGTCTTCTTTCCCTGCCTCAGCCCTGCCTGCACAGTCCCCGTGAACCCCCTGGCTGCTTGTCTGATTTACAAACCTCTGCCTTTGGAATGCCACAGCCTTCAGCCACACCAGGGGACACAGAGCCTACCTGAGAGGCACCCTTGAAAATCCTCAGCCTGTTTCCACTGCCTGCATTCAGAGCCTTGTGGATGCAAACCTCAATATTCTGTTGGGTGACCCCGCAGGTAACTGGGAAGAGGCACAGAGAATATTGGTGAAAGAGAAATGGGGTTTCTTAACGAGAAACAAGAGCAGAAACCTGGCCCTAAGTCAAATATTCAGCTACCATGAGATCAAAGAGCATCTTCTCCTTGCACTGAAGACAGAGGGAAAGTGGCATGTGAAGATCTGCAGGTTAAAAGGTATCTCAGGCAACCAAAAAGGGAAACTGAATATTCTCACTGAAAGTGTCGTAACAAAATAGAATTTCACCTGCCAAGGCTGACAGCTTTCAGTGTAAGGATGTGTCCCAGTCAGGTTGGGAGATCTCTGTCAGGATTAGGGTCTAGCCTAGAACTAGCTCCTTTCCTGTGTTGAGGTCCTGAGACTGAAATGAGCTTTTAAACCTGAAGCAAACTTCTAAAAGAACTCCTGAAATTGATGACTAGAATTGCTAAACCAAAATTCCCATATTTTTATGATGTACAGTCCTCTCTGTTGAATTTTCAAACTGTGCTCCAGACTTTATTGAGAACCCAACACCTGTGTGGTGTCAGTCTCCAAACTGAACTGTGGAAGTAGAAGGAAGGTGACTCCCTGAAAATCAATTTATAACCTCACTGCTGTCCTCCTCAGCAGGTTTGCCCCAGTTGGTTCCCCCTGCTCATCCCAACCGAGGTTTCTGCCAAGAGCCTGCAGATTGCTGGAGCTGTAAAGAAAACTCCAAAAATCTTTTGTTCCTCCTTCCACAGCAATGAGAAGAATAAAAGGAGAACCAAGTTTTGCAGCAAGATTCTTTATTTGGGATGCAGTGATGGATGTTCAGACCACTAAAAAGTGGCACTTGTTTAACCCCCTCAGAACCTATTCCCACTTTGAGGCTTGGATTTTATTTGTGGAACAAAACCATGGTCAAGCTATGGACTGAGGACTTGTCGCTGAAATGATGTTGGGACCTGTCTGGGGAAAAAAAAAAAAGTCTCAGTATCATCTCTTAGCTGGAGAACTCACCCAAAAAATTGGTTCACATTAAATCAAATACAGCACATTTTAAATGCTTCATTTTGCATCCTGTAGAGAAAATAATCCTTAGAGTGAGACTTTTACACTGATTTACATGCAGAAGATGACATGCATATATTCATATTTCAGGCTCCATAAGAGAAGGGGGAAAAAAAATGAAAAAAAAGGCCAAAGGGCTTCCAATTTGCCCCGCACAGGGCTTGGATTTTAAGTCTGAGATCAGGAACTCAGTTTTCTTACATGCAGTGGACAGCTGCTGCCTCAGTTGCATGAGTAACCATCGAGTTTTCCTTTTTGGTGGGTGTTAGTCATTGGGGATGCTTGGCTGTGCTGCATCCTTTCCCCCCCGAGGGAACAGAGGAATTCCATTACTGCCCCTGGAGTCTGTGCCAGCAGCCCAGGAGTGGCTTGGGAATGAGAGGCTGTTATTAAAGGAATGATGACTCCTAATTCTGAGAAGCCCTGGACATTTGACCACGCTTGGGAATGAATCTGCTCCTCTTTTCTCCGGAGCGCGTTGGCCCTCTCGGCACAGGGAGAAACCCTGAGAGCAGCAGGGCTGAGCAGCTCCAGTCTGCCATGGCAGGTTGGACTGGAACCTCCATTTCCATAGCCATGGGATTCCAGGGAATTTGATGAGCTGGGAATTTTGTGTGAGACCACAAATCCATCCCAAACACTGCTCCTTTAGCCTCTCCCTCTGCTCCATCCATAGCCGGTGCCATCTCCTTGTTACAACACAGAATAACAAAAGCCACGAGCCCCCTGATATTTTTTTTAAAACATCTATTTAGGTGGAATTTGAACCTTGCTACGAATAAACCATTAAAATGACATTAATAAACACCGGAAAGCAGTAATGATGTGTTACTGCCATAGGAGGGCCAGTTAAACGAGTTAAAGGCTGACACAGTTTTCCAGGCTCAGGGTTGCACAATATGCTTGTTTACCTGGAGCATTTGTTCTTTCCCTTTCCCTCCTCCTGTTGTTCCTGGGAGACCGAGGAACAACAGTGAAATCAACTCAGAAATTCCAAATATAGGCTACAATCTCCATTCCCTAAAGTTTTATCTGTAAGATCACAACTGCAAATCTCTTTTGCTTGTAAAACCTTTCCCGAATGTATAATCTTTTGAGGAATAAGTTCTGATATTTGAAAATGAGGATACTTGTATCTCACCTAGAGTTCCAATCCCCTTGGTTCACCCTCTTTGTGCACATATTCAGTTTAAATCTCCATTCTAGGACTCATTCCTGGACTTTCCCATGAATCATGAAAGCTGAAAACAAGTTTTTCTCCACTTGACTTTGTAAATCTGTCCAGAACTCTTCTGTTCCTCTTCCCACTGAGTCATTTTAGCCCTTTAAATTTCACCTTGGAAGCTTTCCTTTCTCTTTACTTCATGATGATGACTTCTGTTCTTTAGTTATGTAATACAGCCCAGTGTTGAAAGTCAGGAATTACCCCGAAAACACAGTTGGAATTAGGAATAAAGTTTAGGATGCCTGAGGAGAACAACAGCAGGGTTATGTCTGATTGATCTGATAATTCTTATTCATGACAATTCCTACAGTGCTTTGGAATCAGCTGCTCAGAAAAATTCTCCCTCAGTTTGCCCTGTGTTTGGGAAGCAGATCCCACAAGGTGCTGAAACCACACAGGTGGATTCAAGCTGAACTGGCGTTCAAGCTGGTTTTGACAAATCTAAAATCTCTACACTTCCTTTTTCAGAAAACTTTCTCATCATCCTGACGTGGATGGGACTAAATGAATACCGCAGGAGTAAAGAAATTGCACTTCAAAAAGGATTTACCCTCGCCATCACCTCACACGCCTAAACCATGACAATTCCCAGGGTTCAGATCCATCCATACTTTCATATCTTGCCAATTCCAATGAAATGAGGATAATTTAGAAAAGCATAATTATATTTTAATGGATCAAAGATGAGTGTATGAAGTTGAACTAATTGCAGTGAGGAATTTTGACCTATTTTCTTTGAAGTCTCACAAAAAATGAATTAGGTGAGCCAGTCCCATTTACACAGGTCAAGTTCAAGATTCTTCACAACATTTTTGCTGCCAATTTATGATTTTTTTATGTACACCAAATAAATTCATTTTTGTTTCGGGATGAAGCCATTATTCCTACAAGGGGATAGGAGTCCAAATAATCAGTATCTTCCTACTTCTGATGATTGCCTGAATCCAACTGCTCCTTTCTTCTACTCTTGCTTTGGGTCTCTCCTAGGGGAATCGAAGGCTCTTGAGGTGGATGTAGATCAGCAGCTTCACACAGATATATTTATTTATCCATTTACTTATTTACTGGTTAGGATCACAAAAGGCTTCTCTCCAAAGAAACAGTGTTTAAGAACATTTTATAGCTTATAAGATGCAGTTTGGACCTAGGAGACGAATTTCAGCCTTCCCTCCACAGACTCAAATGCAAACGTGCTGAAAGGCAAAGGTGATCGCGTGCTTGGGCCCCCTCAGCTCTGTGCCAAAAAATGGGCAGGAAGCTCAGGGGGGAAGAAGAACAAGAGCAAAGAGGCTGTGGCATGGTTTGCTTCTTTCTTGTGGATTTGAAAGATTGGATTTCTCAATGTGAACTCTGTTCACAACTTTCTGAGGTGGCAGTCACTGAGTATGGGAGAAAACTCTGCTGTGCAGTTTCTGAGTCCACCTTCCCCGTCCTCTGTGGCAGCTGTTTTTGGAGATGTCTCTTCTTCCTTCACCAAATCTTCCTCCTAAATCTTAGAAGCAAAACTCAAGCTTCAGCTCAGAAAATGCCTGGAGCATGGAGGTAGGAAAGGAGAGTGGACAGATGCAGTGATTTATCTGGGCTGTAATTGGCCATATCTCCATGGCAGGTCCATTCCTTGGCATTGTAGGGACAGAGAGAGGCAAGAGGCGTGGCCTGGATCTTCTCTCACATTTATACCAGGAGAGGATTTGTCTTCAGCCACGAGCACAAACCATTAAAGTTACACGACTCCAAATTCTGGTCCAGTTACACAAAGGGATCACTTCCTTCTCTCTCTGTTTCTACCTGGTCGAAAAGACTCCAAACCTTTCTACTCCCATTTCCTCCCTCACCTTCCTTGTCTCCATTCCCTTAGGGTCCTACCTTCTACTGACTGACCTTTACCAAGAGCAACAACAATAATTATCCTATAATTAGACACTCCAAGTCACGTTGTTCCTAAAGCTGTCAGTGTGGGAAGGAAGCAAGAAGTGCTTAAGGTAAGAGTTTAAGGGCTCCCTCTTCATTGTATCACCAGAGGTATTTGTGCCAGGTCCTTGGCACTTCATTAAGTGGTTATTGGGGTTCTCTTCTAATTGCATCTCCTAAGTAGGTGATTGCAGCTCATGACTCAGTGGTTGTGTCTCCAGACCACAGAGATAGAGAGTGAAGGACACTCAGGGCTTCAGATTTCAAGTTCCTGCTGCCATTAGGGTCAAATTAAACTCTCCAAGTCCATCGTGCCACCCACACGGCATTAGGGGTGCACCTCAGTCTTCTGGGTGTCATCCCAGAGCCTGGCATGCACAGCTTTGGTTCAGGTAAATACGTGCAGCTTGTGTGAAATCCAAACACCCAGCAGAGCCTTCTTGGCGTTAGAGATGCCTCTGAAACCATAATTCTCACTGTCCCATCAAAACAGGTGAGACTCTGAAATGTTCTTGTAGAAATGTCCCGGCTCTGCCGAGGTTTGGAAACACAGCCCTGGATTAAAGACACAGGGCTCGTTTTCCCCCCTCTTTGTGACATGAGCACTCCATTTAAATTCCTTAGCAAGACATTGCAAATAAATGCAAAGAAACACACGAATTCCTTACAGCTAGGATGAGTAAAATTTCCACATTTTACTTTTTCTCCTTGTTTTTAGTGTCCTCTGGGATCATCTGTTGCAGAGTAACAAATCCCTCCACCCCGGCTCTGACTTGAAACGTGTACCAGGGTTTCCCTTCTCGCTCACTCCACGGCTGTTTCTTCTTCCTCCATTTGCCTTGTAAAAAAAAAAAAGTTGTTTCTTTTTATTCCCCCAGTTCAATTTTCCCTGGGCACAGAACATGGAGCGGTGCCTGCAGAAATGGATGGAATATCTGACTTTCCCTCTTTGTTGTCCACATTCCGCTGTCTCGCTGCTCGGATTGGTTACCCAAACCTCAGTGCAAACATTACAAATAAAATCACACTTTCCCATAATACTCTGCCCCGGTACCGAATTCCTCCTGGCTCTTGCTCAGGCTTGGTTATTGATAAGCATCAAGCAAAAGAAGGGTCTCTAGGTTAAATCTATATTGCTTTGAATTTCCCTTCCATGCTTAACATCAGACGCCACCAACACATCTTGAACTGATTTAAGGCCCTGGGGTGTTACTCGGTGCCATTCAAAACACAGCAAGCCACTTTCCATGTGCTGGGGCCACTAGGGCTCGTTAGAATGGCATTTTTAATAAAACTTAAGTGTAACTACAACATTTTGCGGCTCCGCTCTCCAGATAAACCACTACAGACGTCATTCCCCACCTCACCTCCCCGTTTACACACCCACCAGACTTTTGACCAGCCGGCCAAATTCATTCTGGGTGTAAATCTATGGCAATCAATAACATTCCTTCTGCTTGACACTTATTGTGGGCAAAAGTTTCCATGGGGTTGTTTGCGTGTGCGTCTTTTTTTCACTTCCTATAACAAATTAAGTCTTGAAACAAAGCCCTGAATGTTATTATTCAGGTGAGGCAATGCAGGAGCATTAAAAACACTTTGGGTTTAGATGCAGCTGGTCTATGTTAGAGTTGTTTTCTGGTCCAGAAAAGGCTGGGCTGTTATTAATGCTTAAAGATTTTCCCTTTCTTTGCACAGAATAAAAAAATACACTTATCCAGTGCAGTTTCTTCTAGACAAGAATATATTCAGTGTTCAGAAAAGAGCTCTCTGGTGCTGGCTAGGATGTGACAGGCAAAAAAAGCATAGAGCCAAAGGATGAACTCATTATCTGTGCCACCGGCCAAAATCAGATTCGGAAAAAATCATCTCCAACTCACAGAGACAATCCTAACCAGCTCAGTCAGGGCAGAGCTTCTTGGGAAGCTTCTCCATGGGAATTGGGGGGGAACTGGAGGGGAATGACCCTACCAGGACCTGCAGTTGCCAGAGCAGGAGCCTTTCCAGCAGAGAGTTTTGCACTGGTTGTTGCAGAGGGTAAAGCTCTGCATCCCCTCAGCAGCTTTGCTCCTCTGATGACTCCTCTTTAAAAATCCTGCTGTGCTTCTGCTTTCAGTTTCCTGTCACTCTCTCGGTGTCACACGTGGGACAGAAAAATCAATACATGGATTCCCTGGAAGTGAATTCCAGTGTAGTCTGTGGGGTTTGGATAAAGAGCCTGAATCCCACTTCCTTCACCTCTGGAGACTCCCATTTCAAGCTCTGCAGCCCCCTGAGGACAGAATTCTGCTATTCCCAAGTGGTTTTGCATTAATCAGCAAAGACCTCTGTGAGATATTTTCCGTGCCAGTACCATCTTATGCTTCCTGACGGAAGGAAAGGTCACTCCTTTACCTTCACCAGCTCCTGGCAGATCCTGTGGAGTTTCGTTTTTTGGCAAGGGCTGCGTGTGAGTGTGCAGGCAGCTCCAGATGCACAGCTCCTAGCAGAGTTTTAAGCATTGCAGGGATCAATATTTAAGGCTGATTGTGTGGTGGATGTGCTGTTCCCACCTCTTTCCCATCCCAAGCCTATCCCTGCCGAAGGGAAGGGAGGTGTGAAGTGTGTGGCAGTGCACACCCCGGGGCAGCAGCCAGCACCACCGTTCCCAGCTCCCACCGTCTCCACGCGATGCTGTTTAATACCAGACCAATGAGGTGAATAAAACCTACAAAAGTTTATAGTGTGTAAATTACTGTTGCACCCTGCCCTCTGCCTCCGCGCTGAACTGAGAGGGATAAATGGAAACAGTCCCCTTCCCTGCCATGGCAGGAGGACTTCCAGGAGCTGGAGGAATTCCTGGGCAGTTATATAGGGATGGAAAGCAGCAGGAAACGTCCCAAGCAGTTCTGGATCTTGACACCTCACGCTCTGAACATCCCACTCCCAGGCACTTGTGGAAAGAGGCTGTGCTGGAGAGCCTTGGCTCCAGGCCACAAATCTCCTCCTCGGCACCCAGAGCCACAGGGCTGAGCAAAACCGTGGCCTTTGAAGGCCAGAAAGAAGGCAAAGCAGCAAAGAGGGGCAGCAAGCAGCTAATTTGGGCTTTGAGCAGGCTACAGAGGGAGGAAATCAAGGCTCTTTGGAGGGGGGCTCTGCTGGAGGCTGGGCACCACCAGGGCTGTTGTTTTGCCTCTTCTTGGCCTTCAAAAATGTCCCTGTTGCGTAACCTGAATAGCTGCTGGCCATCCCGTATCTCACATATTTGAGAAGACTGGAAAATTCTGTTGCAGAGGATCTAAAACTGCTGAGGGAACGTGCCATTGGAGACAGGCATCTACAGCTCAGCTCAGCACATGAGCAGCCCTGGCAGCTGCCGTGTTATCTTTGGAGCCGCTGCTTACTCTGTCAAACCGAAAACACGACAAAACACTTGAGCAAACGCTGAAACTTTTATGATCTCTTGGGGGGAAAAAAAAGAAGTTTCAGATAGTGTAATCTGATGAGTGTGGTACAGATGGAGAGATAGACAATGCCTGTTAGAAGATGCATCTGCATGTTATAAAACGAGGAGAGAGAGATCTGGCTCCCTGCTTTACCCTCCGATCTGCGAGCACAGATTCCTTTAACCATTCAAAACCCTGCTGCTGGAAACAGGACCTGAGCAAGGGACAGAGGCACTTCCTGAAGCAGCTGCTGGCTCTCCACGTGTGTGGGAGAAGCACAAAGCTGACGCTGGGTGCTCAGTCTGCTTTTAGCAAATGATTGCCTTTGCACACGTGATTTCATGTTCTGTGCCTCAGTTTCCCTGTTTGTGAGACAGCAAAATCAGTTGCATCATCGAGTGCTTTGGTATTGAAAAAATGTTCTATCTAGGGAAAGGTTTCGCTGTTCTCATGTTTCTGGATGCGTAAGAGGTCGCTGGAAGTTTAAGGAAGCTTTACTGGGGTGTCAGTTAAAAATAGTTAATGATGTAAAAAAAATGTAACTCGGAAACATCCAGGGGCTACGTTTTAAAAACAAACGAATGCACAGCCATAGCAAGCAGCAACTTTTGCCAATACTTGCTGTAGAGAGGTGTTTCAAGAGCTACAGTTGGGGCTGCTCCTGCTGAACCCAAGGGAATTGTAAGTGCTCAGAAGGTTCCAGAATCAGACCTAGATCCCTTTATTTCAGTGCAAAGGGAAGGGGAGACTCCCAGGAGCAGCTCCAGCAATGGGGATTGCGTGCAAACGCACGTCTCGCACACAATCCGAGGGTTGTTCTGCTCAAACTGGGCACAGAAACATCAAGTTAAAGGTCATCTCTGAGTCTTTCATTTCCCTCCTCTGCTCTGGAGCCCGGGATTTTGTCTCCAGACTTTCTGGGAATCGCTCTGGTCGTGTGCTGGAGCACCAGCATCAGCGTTTCGCTGATGAGCAAAGAGCTCCTCATGTAGACACTTTGCACAGCCAATTAGCAAAGTAATTGAGAACTCCTTGGGACGAAAGGTGTAACACACACACACACGATTATTCACCATTTTCATTACATGCCGTATCCGGGAAGCTGCTGGAATGGAATGCAGCGAGGCACTCCGTGATGAGGTAACTGGGAATGACCTGCTTTTCCTCATTTACATCTGACTCAGAGCCATTTGAATACTCTGCTTTATGTGTGATATTGCCTTATTACTTTTACAACACCCCGGAGAAGACAAGGAGAGCCAGCAGGTCTCTGCCCTCAAGAGGTTGTTTTATCAGAGCGAAAATGAGTGGAAGGTAATGCACAATAGGGAGGAGATGGGTGGAGAGCTCGAGATGGTTGGACTGCAGCATAATCATTATTATTAAAGCCCTTATAGATATCATGGGAGAAATTAGTCTTAGGTAAGGATTTGAATGGAATGAGACCAGCTGCTCAGCAGGCCAGAACTGGGAGGCTGCTCGAGCAGAGAAGGGTGGTGTAGGGAAAAGATTGGATATTCTTACTAATACCTATATATACATTTATATATGGCTAGATACAGATTTAATATATAAGGTTATAGAGAAGATGATGATAACACCCAGCCGAGGCTGTAAAGACAGGGCTAAAATAGATGTCACACCTTCATTTTGGAGACAGCCCATCAAACCTGATCTTCTTGAGGTTGCTTATAAATTTTTACGGTCAGGTTTTCAGAGCGACTGGGCAAAGCCTGGCTGTATCTAAACGGCATCGTTTTGAAAACCTGCCTCTCAAACACTCGTGCTTCGGGAGGGTGCCTGGGTGGTGGAAAATGGGGAATTGTTTTCTCATCTGTATTAGATGTTTTGTTTTGGTATCCTCACCTTGCTTAAAAAGTGCCAGTTAAAAACACCGGGCTCCCGAGCTCCTCAATCCTTCCCACAGCAGAGCACGACATCCAACACTAAAGCTCTCTCTTGTGGTCCTGCTATGCAAACACAAGTCCTTCGTTAGAGGCGAACTCAGTTCAGAAACTACTTCAACAAAACACCAAGCTCGTCAGGAGTTGAGAAATCACGTCTTAATTTTCTGTTAATTAAGCTGACAGTTTCTATTCCTAATTTTAAATGGAGGATGTCTATTATGGAAATTACTGGCAGCTCTTACTCTTCTCACACCAAGTGTGCTACCAGAAAAAAATCCCTCCTTTTAAACCAGAGGTTGAATTTTTCGCTGCTATTGCCGAAATATTAAAAAGGCTGATTCAGGTGCTTACAAACACAACCTTCCCATCGTGCTGGAATATCCAGCTTCCACTTCCAAGAGTCATTTTGCCCTGGCTGCCTTTGATTTCGCAGGCTGAAACCTCTCCTCTGCATTTACGTGCGGAGCCACGAGGGCCGGGAGAGCCTGGGAAGGGCAGGGACGTGGAAACAACCGGGCACCCTTTAGTTTTGCAAAAGCAGAACCTGCTCCCCGCAGATGAAAGCTGATTCATGGGACATTTTTCTGACAGCCAGCACTGTCTGTGCTGATTAAGGAATTGTGTGATCAGATAGAGAAAGTGGCAGGGAGCTGCTGTGTCATCTCCTGGTGGGGCTTCTGCCGCTGGGAATC
Source organism: Eulacestoma nigropectus (assembly GCA_013397775.1). NCBI lineage: Eukaryota > Metazoa > Chordata > Aves > Passeriformes > Eulacestoma > Eulacestoma nigropectus. Next base: position 468,562 of record VZTE01001282.1, on the reverse strand, counting down.
GGCCTCGTCTGAGCCACTTTGTTCCGGCACCAAGCTGGGCTCACGTTTGGCCTTTCCTTGTCCTTGGCCAGAGGGGAACCGTGAGCAAAACTTCAGGAGGAAATCTGGATTAGTTTACAGATGCTCCCTAAATGCCTCAGGGTGGACAGAAAGTCTCCTGGGGCTGGGAAGCCGGGATTTCCCAACTGATCAGGAGTGTGGAGGTGAAAGGACGGAGCTGCCTGGCCTCAGGTGGGCACTCCACAGCACAGTGAAGGCTGGCAGCCCATGGCAGGGACTGTCTCACCAGGGGAACATCTTTTTTGGGAAGGGCTGAGGTGCTGCTGGATTTGCTTTCACTCCTGAAAAATGAAGGGGTGAAAAAAATCTTCCAAAGTGACTGAGGCATGAGGAAGATGTGAATGTTTCCTTTCAGCAATACAACAAACAGGACCTTGAATCTGCAGGATGAGCTACAAGATCTGAGGAAACCTCTGAGCCTGACCAAAGGGGCAGGAAAAGGTCTGAAAATGGCACATGGGGCAGGATTTTGGGGACATTCAGGCTTTGAAGATGGATGGGGGGACGCAGAGGTGGCATTTCTTGGCTGTCGTCTGGCATCAAAACCAACCACCCACTCAGTGTCCCTATCCCTCTCCCAGGACCTGCTGGAAGTCACCCCTCAGGCTTCAGTGACTGCTTTAAAAGCCCCACAGGGGCTCTGATCCCAGACCAAGCAGCCTCAGCCGTGATGGTTTTGTCCTTTCCTGTTCAAGAGAGGAAAAATTCCACCTTTATGATGTGCTCAGACACAGGATTCTCCCTCTGAGCTTATAATTGACTACATAAAATTGCATTAACGTTATGATCTCAGCAGCTCTCAAACACAAAATCTCTTGGGAAGTTTTGAAATCCTGAAACTCTTCATTTTCTGGGGAGTTCAGGCGAAAAAAAATTGAGGTTTTCAATATGTATATTTTTAAAAGTTTTCTGAGAACTGGAATGCCATGGACTTACTGCTTCATCTTCCTTTGTACTTTTTTGTTATTCCACATCACAAAATGAATGGTGTTTAGATAATTTCCTTTTTTCTGTTTAATATTTAATGCATGTTCCAAACTTGGCCAATTTTGGAAAGTTAGAGAGTGAGCAAGTTAATAAAATGTCAATAAATACTAAGATTATTTTCTCTCCTGATAGCAATGCTAAAAAAAAATTGTACCGGTTAATTTTTGACAAAGAAGACCCAAATTGTCTACGGCTAATTTGTTTGTTTTCCAAAAAATCATTTAAAATAGAAATAAAAGCCTTTAAAGTGGAAAATTTCAACCAGCTCTTATTATCTAAACTATGGAGGGTCACCTAGAGATGACCAGAGTTGATTTTTTAATGCAAACCCAGGCAAGGCCAGGCTGCACTTTGCCTAACTGCAAACCTGGTCATTAAAACTCATTTGATTTTAAACGAGGCTTTTTCTTTTTTTCCCTTTCATTGTTTTGAAAGAAACAATAAATTTCCCTGGACAATTAGAAGATGACAGTTCTAAAGGACTGGAAGAACGGGTCTGCTGAATGAATCCAGGCTTACCTGTGGCTGCTTTGGTAGAAAGGAACGAGTCTAAAAAACAACATTTTTGCAGGGCTTCATCCTCTGAGTCATCGGCTGCTTTCAGTGGCAACTAACACCTAAATTGGGTTTATTAAGGGTGAGGAAGCCCTGAGCCTCTGCCAGGGCCAGATTTTTTTTTTGTGTGGATGCAAGATGCAGTGGAGATGTTTGGGAATGGCTTAACGTGCAGGAGCTTGATAGTGGGGTTACAAAAACAGAGCTCACAGGCACGCCAAGGGAAAAGCGGGAATGCTGCTAACTCCTCTGGAAAATCAGGGCAGAATGAAGGGCTTTCTTGACTAAGTTTCTTTAGAAGTTCATTTACCAAAACATCCAGTTAAGGAAAGAAATGCGGAAAAATGTGAGCATCTCCCATTATTGTGACAGGGTTTCTCTTCCCTGAGCTGGGAGTTAAAATCCTCAGACCTCGCTAAGGAAGCATCGCACCCAGCCACCAGTGGACAGCCAAGTCAGCAGGGCTGTCACCCTCTGAGGGCTCCAGACCAAGTTCTCTGATTTAAAGTGGGGGTTTTCAGGAGGAAAGGAGAAAATAGGCTTTGAGCTTCTCAAATGCCAAATGTGTTTGTGAGCAGGTTGGGTCTGTGCTGCTGTAACCACATGGCTGCTGCTTTGGGGAGCCAGGCTGGGACTGGCAGGCACAGAGCAGGTAAAGAACCCTCACGGCTGCTGAACTCTGTTGAAAATACTCAAAACCCACTCAGGGCATGGAGAAATGGGCAAATTTGTCTCCTGTTATGGGTTAAATGTGTTCTGGTCTCAATGTGAACTCAACCGGAGCTGCCTTCCAATCCTCTTCCTGCAGTCTCATATATATGTGACAAAGATATGTTGCCCCCACAAAAAACCCTAACCAAAACAAAGGAAAATCAAATCAGAACTAAAACGTGCTATTATAATAAAACCAGTCATTTTCTATTTGTAAATATGCCCTGCTTAAAGCAATTTCTGTTCCTCATGGCAGAAAATCTCAAACCACAGAGATGTGATTTTGCAGGAAACAACTCTTATTCCTATTCTTTCATAAAAGCCTGAAATTGTTGTCCCAAGACCTACTCTAATTTCCCTGGAAATGATTGTGAATGCCAGAGTTGACAAAAGAGCTTACAAAGAGATTATTATAACTATTATTAATGGATATATTCAGCCAGACGTTTGGAGAAGAGATCTGGTTTTTCTTCTTTGTCCTGCAACACCCCATGAACAACTCACGTGTGTTGGTGGATTGTCACGCTTGCTCGGAAAAACCCATAGTTCATAGTGAAAAACTAATCCTTGTGTTTTGCCAGAAATGAAGGAAACTGCAAGCAAACAGCTGTAACGTTGGGAAGAGGTGATTTAAATTTCCCAATAACAGCGTCTTCATAACTGTTGACTTTCGAAAGTATGAGAGGAATGAACGGGAACGTTCCCTTGGTTTCATTCCCTGGTGTCATTCTTCATCATAATGTAATTTAAGTGCTGCCTTTTATATTGTTGCTTTGCAGGTTGCCTGTTGTTAAAGGTACACTGTCACATAAAACCAAACAATGCTTTACCTCTGCAGTGAATAACACTTCCAACTACTAAAACTGATTGTTAAAATGTCATGTTAGTCCCTTCCATAAATCACTGCTGAAATCCTGACCTTGCTGAAATCAATAGAGGTTTGCCACCAGCTCCCATGGGGCCGGAATTCAGCCTCCAGGCTTGATGGATATCCAGAGGGAACAATATCTCCAATTACTCTCTTAGGTTGGGCAAGTGCATTCCTTGTTCCCATTCCTTTCCTGCTTTCACAGTCCCTCACATCTTCAAGGGGGCACTTGGGCTGCCCAGTCTGATGGGCTGCCAAGGGTCGGGCTGATAGATGGTGCTGAGGAGCCTCTTCCTGCAAACACTTCAGCACATCCAGAGCTTTATCATCCCTCTGGAGCCACAGCCCAGCTTTGTCATAAAGGACAGAGCTGTGGCTGAGGTTATTGCCCATTTTACATCCCTGTGTCCGGTGCAGGAACAAAGCACAAAATGTTTTCTCCTTCCATTTACTCAAGGAGTGAGTAATAAGCTTGGTACTTATTTCTGTTGCTTTAGACAATGAAGGGAAAATATTTCACTCTTTGTTTTTGCCCAAATCACTCTAATTGCCTCCTGGAAAGTCCGCTTCATAAAAGGAAAAAACACATTTGAAAGTGTAGCTGGTAAGTTCATCACTCAGAGATTGAAAAAGCAGCATTTGTTCCTCTAAGCAAGCTTTCCAGGTTGATGTGTTCACCGCAGCGTGTTTACTCATGCTTCATCTCATTTAGATTTAAATAGTTATCACATACCTATTTAAGACCATTCTTTAAAAATTAGAGAAGAACCTGTGAAAAATCTTCAGATTTTATTTCCCCGTAGCTCTGGCAAGTTTTGGCCCAAACTTGGTGGTTTTTACTTCACTGCACACAAGTTTTGAAGGCAGGAGTGGGACAAGGAGAAAGCTGCACGTCACATCAGGGCATTAACCCCGGCTCTTGCTTTAGGACTGTCATCCTGGCAGTGAGTGGAGAGGTTTTTCTCTCTGTGCTGCTGTTTAAAAAAGGGAATGTGAGCAGCACCAGCCCCATGTGGCAGGCGAGGTGCCGCAGGCAGCGCCGCCAGGACTCCTGCAGGTACGCGGGGCAGAAGTGAGCACTTCAAAATGCTTCTCAACACTAGTCCCAGGGCTTATTTCATTGCCTTCCCAAAGCCTGGAATCAAACACGGAGTGTATCGGATGTCTCCAGCAGCAACTCAACTCATGCACTCTTGTAAATCTCCCTCGTAATCCCCCTGCTGCTGACACTTTATTAGCCAGGCATTCCGGGCTGCGCTTTACTGGGGCACCTCTAAGTGATTGCAGATGGGAGCGCTGTGCTGGGTTCAGATGTGCTACCAGAGAGCTCTCTTCATATTTTCCATGCTCTGCCTTGTTTGTCAGATTGGTTTTAACCCTGTTGTGTTCGGGATGTTTCCTACCTCAGCCGAGGTGCCGGAGGTGGATGGGACACACGGGTGTTTTCATGGATGTGAGGCTGCTCCTCTCCGCTGATCCAGGGAAACTTAAAAGCTCCTTGCGTTGAATCTCCAACAAGAAATGCTGGACAGGGTGAGAAGATGGGTCAGTGTTCCAGAGGAAGCTGGGAATTGCACAGAGCTGCCCAAAGCAGCAGAGATACGGGGTGATGAATCCACACCATGGAGTTGATGTGCTCAGCCACAGCTCCGCTCTCAGCAGGCCCCATTAGTGCACAGGGGGAGCCATTGGCTGAGACAGAGGAAGTTTCTGGATTAAAAGTCCCTGAGAACGCCATGTTAACAAACATCCATTGCATCCAGGCCGAAATCTGGGTCTCTGCTCTGAGCTGCCCCATGTTTTCAGCTCTGGAGGATGAACTGTGGTTTACCTGCAATCCCTCCTGCCACGGTGCCTGCAGTGAGGACAGCACAGACAGCACTGCCTCATTTCCCATCCAGGATTAACCCAAATATCACTGCACACCTACAGGAAAACACTGGAAAATCACTATTTTTATATCCTCGTGCCTTTCAGTGAGCAGTACTTTGATAGATACATTCCTGTTGAACACAGGCCAGAGTTCTGGGCTGCCCAACTGCTCTTTCAATTTTATGTTGCCAATCCTGCCTAATGAGCACAAGGTCCATATCGTTGGGCTGGAAAACCTGTAATTCCCACATTCTTAGCAAAGAGGAGTGGGCAGCACCCGCAGCATTAATTTTGTTTTTCAGTTCAAGTGAAAAGCAAATCAAAGCTGTGCACTGCTTGTTTTTCTGAAATCATAAATGTGACATGGAACGTGTTTATCCCTGTGGTGACCTTGCTTGCTCAGCTGAGGTAATGGGAATTGCAGATGGTCTCTGCAGTGCTTCAGAATTAACAGCTTTTTGTGAGGGATGGCTTTTAGGATTTCAGGTTGGAGAAGTAACGCTGGTTAAAGGAAGTGGTGGTAGAAATTCCCCAGAGATGAGCAACATCCACAGTATTACCCAGTGAATCTGTTGTCCCAGCATATCCAGAATCTTAAAGAAGGAATTTTAAACATCAAGGCATGGCACCTGTGTCTTTTAAACCATTAATTTATTTAATTGCTTTGCCTGAGAAATGTTTGCCACAGCCATGGAAACAATGTAAGGCAGGCCCATAATTGCTTAGTGAAATGTATACACGTGTTTTTATAACAGCTATTTTCCAGAAGCTCTGATTTCTCTGGTTAAATTGAGTGTAATAAAGACAACGAGTCTGTGACAGACAAGTTGTGGCACCTGTGTTTCCAGATGGGACACAGGAGGAAAGGTTTGCTCATCCTGCCTATTAACCGAGCTCTACGAACCCACACTGCCCAGAGTAAGCAGGTGCCTATCAAACCACAGCTCTGGGAATTCCTCTTGTGATTCATGCTTTTTCCATCCATCCAAACAAGCTCTGCTAAGCTGCTTGACTCCATAAACTGGACTGCACAAGTAATATGATGAAAAGCATCATAATTTATATCCCAAAGAACATATGTCTTCCATACTGATACGTTAGCAAGTCCCAGATTTTGGCTCCATGCTTTGGCCGAGTTAGGCACTTGTGTTGCTGTGGTTAATGTGAATTTGTTCTCTACATATGGGCAGCAGTTCTCAGCAAGACTCACGGCATTATCATGGAGGATTAAATTCACATAAATTAAACATGCAGCCAACAGTGGCTCTTTTATTAGGAGAACATTGTTTGTGCATGATTACAGCCAGACTTTCAAAGGAAATCAGCTCCCAGCTAGACTCCAGAAGGAGCAGGCTGATTTTTAAGGCAACTCAACGTTTTGGATGCTGAGCTCCTGATTATTTGGCCATGAGGATCATCGTATTCCACCACTCCCTTCACCATAGCTCATGGTAATATACTGGCTGTGAGATCTTCAGACATTCCTTATGATCCCATATTTTGCTTTCCATGAAGACATATTTCTTCAGGTTGAGAGGGGAAAAACATTTTTAGTGTTGCAGGAAATCAGGGAGCTTGTTATATCTTCTCTGTTCTTATGAGAGAAGTGCTTCTGATCTCTGTAACCAAAGGTATTTCTGGTGTTGTGAGCCGAGTATTTTATAGCTCACAGCATCTGTTGTCCTACCAACTTTCTGGACCAAATGTATATTATAGAGCTATAAAAAACAGAAGAAGATTGAACTTTTGCAGTGAGTGGCTTTAAACAGTGTGGGTTTATGCTGCTGGTGAGCAGAACTCGTCATCTGCATGTTGATGGTCTTTCAGAGCTCTTAATCACTGGTGATTTTTCTTCAGCTGGAAAGAGAAAGGCTTTGTGTGTTTGGTGTGAAATATTCAGCTCTATTTTCTTCTAGGCTGTGGTTTCTTTAATATTCCCTTTTGGGAGCAGCAAATTTCTGGTGAGATGGGAATTTGCCTCTATAGGGAGCATCTCATTGAGGTCACACCTCAAATGCTGTGTCCAGTTCTGGGCCCTTCACTTCAGGAGAGACACTGAGGGGCTGGAGCGTGTCCAGGGAAGGGAACGGAGCTGGGGAAGGGTCTGGAGCCCCAGGACAGGCTGAGGGAGCTGGGAAAGGGGCTCAGCCTGGAGAAAAGGAAGCTCAGGGGGGACCTTGTGGCTCTGCACAACTCCCTGACAGGAGGGGGCAGCCGGGGGGGGGGTCGGGCTCTGCTCCCAGGGAACAGGGACAGGAGGAGAGGGAACGGCCTCAGGCTGGGCCAGGGGAGGCTCAGGTTGGACATCAGCAGGAATTTCCCCATGGAAAGGGTGCTCAGGCCTTGGCAGGGGCTGCCCAGGGAGGTTTGGCGTGCCCATCCCTGGAGGTGTCCAAGGAAGGGCTGGAGGTGGCACTGAGTGCTCTGGGCTGGGGACAAGGCGGGGATGGGGCACAGGTGGGACTTGATGATGTCAGAGCTCTTTTCCAATTTTAGACATTCTGTGATCTCTTAGAAATTTCTCAGTGCATGTTGGGCACCTACACGAGGCAGACGTGAACGATGGCAGTGCAAAGGTAAAAAGTAACATAATCCATTTTGCTCAGGTATATTTGAGGCTTTGGTGGGGGGTGTGGGTGGGTTTTTCACATGACTGAGCTCCGGTCCTGCAAGATATTACAAACAGGTCCCCAGCATAATGGATCTTAATAAATCTTCTTCCTTAAGATTTTCCATAATTATTGTTGGATCTACTTTTGCTCTCACGTCAGCAGAAAATGAGGCAAGAAGATTGAGGTCCTGCTGTACCTGGGAAACAGATGCAAAATTGCTTTGCTTATTTATGCAGGTTTTAATCAATGATTTCATACCCAAGGAACACCTCCAAAGCCCGACCTCTGCCACACCAGCAGATCAGAAAATGCCATGTTCCTATGGAAGAATCTCAAAATAAGAATTATTTTCCAATTTCTGGGGCCTTTCTTCCCATTTCCTGCTTTTCTTTCCCCCCGTGGCCCCTGTTGAGAAGCGTTGGGTAATGCCTAACCTAAATGTTGCTTTAGTTACACACCAGCAGTCACCCAGAAACCATCGAGCGTTATTAAACTGCCGTCATTTCTCTTTGGGGTCCATCAATTATCAAGACTGATGGGGGGAAAGTTCAGCCAAGGTTAGAGCTTGTGTGTGTCTCTGGCCCATGGGGAGCTCTGTATCATTGCTCTGAGCCAGCAGAGAAGGCACTGTGGCTTTGGTTGCTCCTGGGGCCATAAATCCAGGGAATGTGCAAGTTCCAGTGGTTCTCTACTCTCCCTGTAGGAATAAGGAGGGGAGGAGGAGAATCACCAGCTAATGTCAGCAAAAAGCTTCTCACAGCAGTTCTCTAATCTACAGTACGTCATTAAGTTTGTCCCTAAGCTGGTCAATTTCATCCTTATTTGTTTGTTCTTTATTTACAATTCCCTTTTGAGGTGTTTTCTTCTTTTCTGTGCATTTCTCGTCCCACCACTGTCATGGCTCTGCAATCTGGCTCTGGCTCCACCAGGCAATCCCTGAGCCCCAGGGCTGTGAGAATGATGAGGACCAGGAAGGGCTGAAGATGAACAAAGAGGGAGGTGCACTGAAGCCCTTGTGCCAACGTCCTTCCCAGCCTTGCAGTTCTGTCCCTCATCCCTGGTTCTGCTGGAATTATGGAGCTGGGAGCACATCAAACCCACTCCCCTACGGCTCTGGAAAAGGAAAGGGGCTTCTTAGATGACCTCAGGTCTCCACCCCCCAGGTATTAATTTCATTTTTTGATGTTAGCTTTTACAGCTAGTGCAGAAGTTGGCTGTAAATTGGAAGGTACTTCCAGGTCTGCACAAAGGGATTCCAGCTTCCAGGTGTACCCTCACCTAGAGATGGAGCCTGGTTCTGTCAGCCTGGCTTTGGCTGCACTCTGGCTTCTACCACGGGACTCGAAGTAATAAATGGGATGGGATTGCGTAGAGTCAGAGGGTGAAGAAAGCAACTACCCATTTTAAAGTCTTAGGGGACTGTCTATTATTATAATGAGAAAGTGGAAACCTAATTAAAACAAAGGTTATGAAAAGCAATTTCACAATTTCCTTTCATTTGCCAATAAAAATATTTAGATTACATATGACAGCCTAGCATTTGCTCAAAAGCCAGAATCCCAAACGTCTCAATATGAAGATGTATTGGTAGAAAATATTTAATCTCATCCAGCCTCTAAATTCAGATGTGAATCATGAATTCCTGCAAACTTCCCTTAACAGCTGTATGCTAAAACCTTTCCCAGCTGTTGTAAGTCTGTCCATTTTTCAAAGTTATTAAAGGATACACCCCCTCTAATAATTCTCAGATCATGGTGAGACACAAAAGGTTTATGTATTTCAACAGAAAGCTATTTTGCATTTACAGTTCTGCACAAGTGAAGGGCTTGTTATTTCCCCTGAGCCTGATCAATACTAACAGGAATAAAAATGGTGATAACTTCGAAGTGTTCTTTGAAAAATTTCCAGGACTTCAAACCCTGAACAAAACGTAAATGCAAACTTAAAATAAGTTAAATTGAGTAAAATGTGATTTGAAAACTTCTAACCATCACCCTTGCCAAACTCAATAAGCCCTTTTTAATGTGACTGCAGTGACTTGAACTGGATCAGAACAAGCAAAGCAAGGAATCCACAAATATGAATTCATTTAATGCAAGGAGAAGGTCCTTTCGTGACCTTGTTCCAAGCACAATCAGCTGCCAGTTCTTCAACCAGCCCAGACTGCTCCAGAATGGAATAAACACTTTGGGGGGAAGGCACTTGGATTTCTCTGAGTCCTGAGTTTTTTGATATGAAGGATTTCCCTTCTAAGGACAGATGTATCCAAGCAGGAACACACAGTTTTTTCATCGTTTGGTGAACAAAACCCCACGGGCTGGAGTTTGTGAAAAATAGTAAATTTGCTGATTTTTGTTTCTTGCCTTTGAAGTTATTTAACAATTATTTCTTCATTATTTGAAAGTACCTTTTTGAAGAAGCATTTGCCAAACTTAGCAGAAATTGGTGCAGTCTCCCCATGTTTGAATTTTGCACTCTTTTTTTCCTGTGAAGATCAGTATAACAATGATTCCCATTCATTAAAAGCACCATAATTTTCTTCATTGAAGAAGGAAAACCTAAATTCTAGAACATTGGTCTTGTCAAGTATTTGATTTTGTCATCCTCTCTTCTCTCATCCAGAGCTTTGAGGACATATGAAATTATCTACCTCCTTAAAGCAATAGTTCCTCCATATCTCTGGGCTATAAGTAACCATTTTATTTATGCAATTGCTGCTGATTTTATCTCTATCAGTGCCTGGCACTTCCTCAAATTAGCACAGATTGTTGTTGTGTTCCTGAAAAGGAGAATATAATCGGCGATCACATGAAAAAAGTTTGGTTTAAGCAAATTGCTTTGCTCAGAGGGAATCACCTGGTAGAATCAGTTTTCCAGGACATTATCCAAGTGCTTTTACCCACAAAGCTGTCCCTTCTTTAAGGTTTTGCTTCATCTATTAGAGAGCTTCCCCAGCTGCAGCAAATGAAGCAGAGATCTTACGGGCCACTCCTTGCTTTGATGTTCAGCCCTGCTGAAGCCCCAGAGCAGTTCTGTGCTGGGTATCAATAAGGCAGCTGTGCTGTGGTCTGTACCTACAGAGCAGCTCAGAATGCTCACAGAAGCTCTAAAACTCTTTTTTCCTTACTTTGAGTGTTTGACTTTGCAGCCTCAATAACCTCTGAGTGCGGGGAGAAGCGCTGATTTTTCTTTTTTTTGGCGAATTTCCTGGGTGAACGGAAAATGCAGGAAAATCAGAGTCCTCGTCAGGTGTTTGGGAGGGGCATCCATTGGGATCTGCCACCTGAGCCAGCAGCATCCCTGAGAGCTGTAGGATTCCAACATCCCTCACATGGACTGGGATTAGAAGGAGATGAGACATTTGTTGGTTTTTTATCGTTTTTTTGGGAGCAGGGACCAGGAGTCCAGAAGTGAAGGAGAACCAGGGTATTTCCAGTGAGAACACTGCTCCCTCACCCCTGTCCCTCCAACAGCTCCAATCCCAGGATTATGCAGGTGCATTCACCCAAATGATGGGTGTTAATTGTCAATGAGTCACTTAATTGGCTCCACATGACTGCAGATAAAATGCTCCAGTGTGTTACAGTGGTAGCAGCAACAGAGCTGTGATGCACTGAGGACACAGCAAGGCAGGGCTGGTGGGTAAAGCCAATGGTTTTTTTTACTAAACCAGCTGATGCAGTTGGAATAATCTCCCAGTTGCACATAAATGAGGTTTTGGCTTATCCAGGAACTGTTCCAATCGATTTAAAGTTGTTCAGAAATAATCTGCTTAATCAAGGCCAGAATGCTTAGTACCATATAAAATAGATCCCTATCTCTGCGAATCTGATTACTGGTTTATTCTGGTTAGAACTTAATCCATGACACACAGTTTGTATTTTACCTGGAGGAACAGCCCAGTAGCCACTCTAAGCCTTTTCTTGGCCTTGGTTATTACTCATGTATTTCATGTATTTTCAGCCTGTGGTCTCCAGATCAGGTGGTCTGGACTTCCTTGTATCCACACAAGTTCTGGACACGGGGCTGTTGTCCCTTAATCCATCTGTGTCCTGACACAGCTTTTCACCAAAGAGGACCCCGGATGGTTCCATCCCTGGAGGTGCCCAAGGAAGGCCTGGACGTGGCATTCAGTGCTCTGGGCTGGGTGCGAAGTTTGGGCTCGATGGTCTGGGAGGTTTTTTCCAACCTCAGTGATTCTGTGGACCATCACCTTTCAACCCTGGGTTTGGACTCTTTACTCTTTAGGCAGAAAAATCTGTCTAGAAAACCAGTTTCCAATAGAGCTGTGCCCATTAAGGGGGTTTAAGGGTGTCCACTCTCAGGATCTGGCTTAAACTTCTTTGAGTTGAGTTGGTTGGTTACTAAACTGATACAGAAAGCAACTGGATGCCAAACAGCTGCTTGAAATGACTGGAAATTCGAGTGGAGTGTGTTAAAAAACCGAAAATTGTACTATCCTAAACAGTTCCTTCTAAGCTACACAATAGTTAACACAATACTCTGTTCTGAAACCACAATATTCTGTTTTGTTGTCAAGCTGACAGACTGAAACAGGCTCCAGTAATTTCTGTGTCAGTGGCATTACGTCATGTACCTGCTGCAAACTTCTTCAAACAAATTTCTGAATGCAAACAGGCTCATGGAGCAAGGGGGCAGGTAAAATGAGAGAATAATCTGGGATTACTGAAACAAGCCCTGCTACTGTGGAACCCTGAGGAAAGAGAGAGCTAACACGCTTCATCTAAACCCTCCCATAAAAGCTGTGGGTAATTAGAGGCTTGGATTTATTGAAAACAATGAAAAAAAAAATCATAATTACCTTTACATATTTTTCATTCGCTGTTAGAAAGTGATCCCAGTAATTTGGTGTTCAGTGAGCAGGGTGCGTTTTGTATTGTTGTTCCTCCACTGCGCCCTTCTGAGCAGAAGTGCTCCAGGGGAACCCTGTTGAACAGGTCTGTTCTTTTCCTTTCTAAATCTCGCAGCAATTAGCAAGCATTTCACGGCCCATTTCAGTCCCATAATGTGACTTGGCAAAATGGTGCCCAGCTCAGAAGGGTTTTGCAAAACACATCCTTGTTCTAGCTGGGAAAGGTTTGCTTCAAATGGGAGAAGTCCTGGAATAAAATCACCCTCAACTGAGAAGGACGTGGCCTTCTCAATTATTTTTACCCAAAGGAGAAACTGATCCTGGGAAAAGCCTCTGTTAGAAACCTCTGTGAATGTCATTGCACAGCAGAGGGGAAGCTCAGAAACCTCTGTGAAAGTCATTGCACAGCAGAGGGAAGGCTCGCAAGAAACCTAATGATCCCTCTTGTGCACGAGTGGATGATGAAGGTGGAACAAACCAGCAAGAGCCCATGAGGGCAGACATCCAAGGCCTGGGGCAGAGCTGGGGCAGCCCAGCCATATGAGAAGTGGTCATATTTCAAAATAGGCAAGTCCAGCATAATCCTGTTTATGAAATGCAGGTGGAGCATAATTCAGAGTTTGTGGTTGGAGCTTTAAAACTCATTATGTTTTGGTTCTGCGCTCCGCGGAGACCGACTGCCTCCTTGTACGTCAATGCCGAGATGCTCTGAGCAAATGGGGGATGAAGTTTGCAGCTCTGGGGTTCTGATGACTGAGTACAGGACAATTCTCCCCTCTAGAATCTGTCAGCATCCTGCAGCCTGGATAACCTGAATGATTTGGCTTTCCAGCCTCCATGCACATCTCCTACGCCAGGCGTTTTATGACTTTCTCTTGAGGGAGAGCGATGTGGTTTGGAAGATAAGATCTGCCCAGGAAAGAGCAACCAACGCTGGGATATGACAGCGAAACTTAAGAAACGCTGACAGATGAAAAATATTTTGTTCTCCCTTTTCCAAATCCTGTAGCAGTTCAGATCTGTCCCTGTACTTGTTTCTTCCTGGGGAGCCCTGGTAGTTTTATGCTAAGTAGAGGATCTGTGCCCTGTCCCCTGGTCGTGCTGGAGGTTGAGGTTACAAATTTCCTCCCTGATATATAAAGGTGCCACCATAGAAATGTTTCTGGAGAGGCTGCCCAGAAATAACTGCACCATCAGACTTTCAGGGGCTTAGATTTTTTGAAGGGGTCACAACACAGGCTGTGGAAATCATGGAATGGTTTGGGTTGGAAAGGACCCTAAAAATCATCTCATTCCCCCCCCTGCCATGGGCAGGGACACCTTCCACCATCCCAGGCTGCTCCAAGCCCCGTCCAACCTGGTCTTGGACACTTCCAGGGATCCAGGGGCAGCCACAGCTTCTCTGGGCACCCTGTGCCAGGGCCTCCCCATCCTCACAGGGAAGACTCTCTTCCCAATACCCCATCTAATCCTACTCTCTGTCAGTGTGAAGCCATCCCCCCCTTGTCCTGTCACTTCCAGGTTCTTGTAAAGAGTCTCTCCCCATCTTTCTTGTCAGCTCACTTCAAGTACTGGAAGGGCACAATTAGGTCACCCCAAATCTACTGCCTTCCCTTCAAAAACGGCTTTTCCCCCATCCCTGCAAAGCCTGGCTTTCCGGGATTGATGTATGAAACCCAGAACAAGCAAAAAAGAAAAAAATCATAGTCTTCAATTAGAAAAAAATTTATAAACATTCTTGTATGGGAGATGGTATGGACAGGATATAAAGGGAGGAAAAAATATCCCAAGTGGCAGATGAAGCCCTAAATTCACAAATGGGGCAGGATCTTACCAACATTAGTGTTGTTAGCCTGGAGGTTTGGGATATTCATTTGGAGAGGAATGCTGCTGGTGCTGAATACGTCAGACGCTCATTGACTTCTAAACCCAAAAATGTTGTTCTTCAAACAAGCATGACATGCTCAGAGAGTGCCACAGATTTAGGTCAGATGGGGAGGAAGAGGAGCTCTGGCTGCAAGTTTGGGGTTTGCTCTCACTAAATGAGCTGGCTGGGACGTTTGCTTCAGCACCTGACTGTGCTGTTACAGAGCAATAAATGCAGCCCTTGCATAGTTCAGGAGATCTGAAAATGAGATCAAGTTTAATACATTGCACAACTCAGTTAAAAGGCTCCTACTGGGCTACTTAATATTGGTCTGGAATAGCTACAGTGCAGCAAAGCAATCCTTTTGCATTTGTTTTTCTGGATTTGAGCCTTTTGCTGCTTATGTTTTGTTGCTATTTTCTAGCAACACTGATCCAGAGCAGTACAACAAATTAATGTGTGAACTACAGCACATGGGGAATGTTCTTTGTGGAACGGTGTCACCCTGATCCCCAGGGGGACAGGGGGGTTTGTAGGGAAAGGGAAAAGCTCCCATCTGGTTTGCCGCTCCAGGAAAAGGAAAGTCTGTGTGCCACTAGAGGGTGCATCAGCTGCAAACCTGTTACTGGAAACCGGGATTTTGTTCAGAAGCTGCTCTGTTTTGGGGCTCTGAAATTAATTTGAGCAGCCTCAACTATCTGATGTTTAGTTCTCAGCATCGTTCAGCTCACCTGAACCTGCCCGTGGTGGGTGGCTTTGTCAACAGCAGATAATTTATTTTGGCTCTTCCAATTCCACTTGCTTGCTGTCTGTTGCAGAGCCCCAGGCAAAGCAAGATTATTTAAATGTATTGGATACAAGGATTTGCTGTTGCGGCACCAGAGCCTCGGTGTCTCAGCTCCCTTTGCTCCTTTGCTGGTGGGATGAACAGCCAAGGGTTGAGGGCAGAAGGTGGAGATTGCTGAACTCAATCCAAAAATGAAGCGGATTGGGTGTTTCAGCTGGCTTAGGGCACTGCCTGTTCTCCTGCTTGTCTCAGCCTAGAAAAGTCCTGGAGCAAAGCATCCTTTCCTGTCTGCACCTCCCCACCAGACAGATCTTCATCTTTTGCTCTCAGGAATTGTATTTCTTGGAGGGTGGCATGTTTCTATTTATCCAAGGAAAGGTTATTACAGCTTAGAGGACTGAAAGCAAATGGCAATGTTTACATTCAGGAAGAAAGCTCATAAAGCCATTTCGAGTTATATCTGAGATGTAAATTCTTCCAGCCCAATAGGTCTAATTAGTTCCTATTTTAAGCAGCCATTTTAAATAATCCAGTTCATAAAACAATCAAAGCCCTCCCTGGTTCTCTGCACTGTGTTCCATCCAAAACACCCAAAGACAGGCTGCAAAGTTAAGAGGCAGAAGGGTGAAATAATTCTGATTTGCTGCCACCGGTGCTCCTGGCTCACAGCACAGATTCACCAAAGGCCCTGTTTGGCTCCTCAGACAATAAAAGGTGGTGTTTATGTGGTAAATGCAGTTCTTCTCCCCTCCAACACATTGTGGGAAGGACTGTGCTCTTCCCTGGGTGCTGTAAAAGCCATGGGGCAGGCAGAACAGAAATTCTCTGATATTCTGACAGCTGCCCTCCCTGAGACCTGTGAGATGGGGAGCAAGTGCAGGTGGGAGGACAAGGTTGCAAGTCCTTCTGGCTGATGCTGCAAGTGCTGGGGAGCAGGGGGAGATGTCCCTTGGACTGCCTAAGCCTTGATTCGTGGATTTGGTGTCTTTTGTTCAGCCTCAGATGTGATAACACAAATCCTGGAATCGCCTGTCTCCTGTCCTGGGTCCCAGCACTGACCCCTCGCTGTCCTGAGCCAGAGCCCAGCAGCTGAACCTCACTAATTTGGATATTCCTGTCCCTTGAGGTGCAGGTGGGAGCTGCAAGGTCCAGGTGGCCTGACCCAGGGAAAATGGATCACTCACGACACAGATTCTTAACAGATTAGGAGCACAAAGAAAAGTGCAGGGAGTGTGAAGGAGGACAGGGCCTCACAGGCCTGCTGTACACACAAATATCCCATCAGTGTCGCCTTTCTGGATCGGTATTTTCCCGTCTGGAAGACTTTTACTGCATTCCTCTGCCCTAAGCAGCGTTTTGGGGTCTGTGCCAGGAGGTGCTCGGCTTTCTGTGGGTGCACAAGTGCAATTTGTGCTGCAGCTCTGTGTGAGTGTTAAAAATTACACAGAAGGGCCCTGACCCCGTGCTCAGGAGCAGGCAGGACCCCCCAGCTCCTCCTCTGAAATCTTCCTCTGTTAGAGCCGAAATCCAGCAGTAGATGGCACCAGCAGGATGGAAAAACGGGCTTTAAACTCCCGTAATGCCTCAAAATTCCCCAAATGTTTCACAAGACACAGGCAGCTCAATAAAAAGCCGAGGCACCGGTTCCTGGCAGAGGTGAATCCCCCGGAGTGGCTCAGGGTGTCCTTCGCAGGACTGGGGACGTGCTCGGGGAAGCAGGACACGGATAACACACACACAACTCCAACTACACCTGCACACAGGAGCAGTTTCTAAGGCAAACAGAGGAAGCTGCTGGGAATTCCCTACAAACTGGACATTGCAGGCTTCAGTGATGCTGTACTGGGAGGATTCCTGTTGCTGTCTTTCCTAGCAAATGCATCCCAGCTGAATTTGTGTCTTAAATATTGACCAGGGCTCGTATTTCCTACATCCCACCTGCGGCCATGGGGATTATTTGATACAGGTAGAGCTCAGAGGAGTCTAGTTTTGAAGTTTTTTGTGCCACAGAACTGTGGTTCCAGATGGATAAATAATTGTATAAAATATTGAAGAAATTCATACATAGATAAGTCCAGCCAGGATACTTCATGCTGTTCTGAAGCCTGTGCTTCTTTCTTTCATTTTGGACACACACACAGGTAAAAAGTGATCACTTGGATCCGTGTCCTGCAGTGTTTGAAGTAAAGGAGATGAGGACAAATTAACCAGCTCTTGTTCCTGTTGTTTCCTACCTGAATATGACTCTCAGGGCACTCAGAAATGGTGATAGAAGGAGACACAGAGTGAGGGTGCTGCAGTTAAAAAATCAGCCTCCAGTTTTAGCCACCGCTTTGGGAAGAGTTGCTGAGTGCAGGTTTCAAGCACAGCAAAATGCATTTCTGCTCTGCTCCCCAGAGTTATTTGTGGCTTCCATTTCCAGAGTGTAGCACAATGCAGATTTCAGAGGGCGGTGCAGATGGTATTAAATGATGCTTTTTTAGCTGTAGTTGCCACCAAATGGCCTCTATTTAAACATTTTTATTTTCTTCAGAGCCTGTCTGCCGCTTACATGCCCCTGTGACTTGTTGCTACAAGTTTTTCTGTGCAGCTCTTTAACCTGATGCTTCCAAACTTGCTCTGGTGTGGGGTGCGATTTCATTTGGCAGAGTGGTCTGACCATCATGTCTGAAAGTCCCTTGATAAATTCCATATTCCAACAGGGTGGACAGCATATTTTCCATTGAAATAGTCATTAAATCACTCAGTGAGCAGCTTTGCAGTGGCCGTGCTCCAGAGGTAGTGGGAGGAATATTAATGTGCACAAGGAAAGATTGTTTCTCCAAAGATTGTACAGAAGGGGAAGACCTTGTTTTCTAGATCTCTTTAACAAAGGTGTTTTCAGCAAGAATTGCAAATCAGCCACTCTTCCGTGGAGGCAATTTGCATATCATTAGCCTTCCGGGTTGTTAATTGTTTTCACCTAGAGGAGGTGGAAGAGTTCAGTCTTTGTTTGGAAAATGACAATTCTTTCAGCAGGTGGCACATTTTATTTGTGATAGATGATACAAATTTTTTTAACATTTTCTGTGAACTGCTGCTAATTTTGATGGAGATGATGATGCCCTTTCACAAGAAAATTGAGACCTTTCCAGTAACTCACTCAACATTTAATTTCCTTGTATTTCTTTGTATGTGGCTTTTTCAAATAAAAGAAATATTTTCCTTTTGTGTCTTTCTTCTCTTCCCTCCCTCCAACTCCTGGATAAAATGTGGCACCACACCCTTCAATAATGTTTTCATGATCACCTTTGTAAGGCTGTAACTTCACAAGAATTCAAGAGAAAGACTGAAAATTCAAAAGGCTTTTAAAAATCTTTGTCCACGTTTGAAACTCTAATGTCCTGTTTACATTTTTGTCTTGATTGTGTGGGGTTGAGGGAACTTTTGCAGCACAGAACAAGGCAGAGAGGAAGAAGGGGTTCACAGGCTCAGGGTGTGATGGGGATGACCCCAGCAGGTGCAGTCTGACCCTAACCCATCTCTTTATTCACATGGCTCTGGCTCTGATAGGTTTGTGAGGTTTTCCAAGTGTCTTTATGAATTTTGGTCCAGGGGCTCAATTTTGTGGAGCCAATTTGGGTTTCTCTAAACACACTTGAAGTGTCTCAATACCTGATGCACCTGGACCAGCACAAGTCTGGGGTCTGTGCCTGAAACAATGAGCTGGGAAGAACAGGTAGGGGAGCTCAAAGATGCTCAAATTCAAAAATCAATTCAAAATTCAATGAAGTTCGGGGGATGAGAAAAAAACCCTTCAAATTCCTGTTGCTGCACGGACACTTCTGATTTTGCTCCTTCTAGTTTGGGATTTCTCCGCATGCTGACCTAAGGCTTTTGTGTGGCTTCAAAATAGACACAGCACAACCTTTGTTGGTTTTTTACTCTCTGTTTTTTGTCAGCACCACAACTGATGGTGGGTTAATCTTTACCTGACATGGATTAAAATATTAATTAGTGAGACTTTTACCGGAATGAAGTTGGAACTCATGCCAGCAATCAGTTCTGCAGCTGCTCACACCTTTTAGGTGTTACTTGGAAATAGTCATGAGTTGTCTGACACCTCTTCTACTTCTGTTGTCTTAAAGGTAAAAAATGATACAAGAAACTGCCCTTTTGGATCTATTGTGTTCATCAGAAGAAGAAAATGACCCTTACATTCTCCCTCTCTCTCTCACTGTCAAATCATCCTCCCATCATCAACCACCACAAGGAGAAGATTTTATTTATTTTATTTCTTTATTTATTGCCTCAAGTGTTGAGTGTCTCGAAAAGAAATATTTTATTGCTCTCCAAAGATTGTAAAGCCCGTGATTTTTTCATGAAGCTACCAACATTAACATCGGGGAGCTTTTGCCACTGACACCATTTAAGTCTTTACTTCTTTTAGTGATCAACTACCAAATTATTTATTTCCGTAGTCACATGTCTGACTTTGTCCCAGTTCCCAATTACATTTTCTGGAGATTATTGCACTGGGCTGTACATTACCTGCTTGGATGAGCTTAATTTTCAGAGCCTACTGGTCTGTTGGGGACTGAATATTTGCCACAGATCCTCTGATAAAATATGGAAAACATCTGGTTGAAGTAGTCTAAAAAAATCTGAACATCTGGAAAATATTGGTAAAGAAGCTAATTAAGTTTGTCAACTTACAAATTGTTCTAGCAGGAAGAATTTAGGGGTAGCAGATAATTGAGATTTCATTCCTCTGGCTGCTTGTCCTTGCCTTTGTTTATTTTAGTACCACTGGAAGGATGATTTTACTTCCAAATCCTCCTCTGGACACAAAGTGGGAGAGAGTTACCAGGGGCTGTGTTGCAGCAAGTTATACTCACAGTGGGAGAAGAGATGCTGGAAACAGATTTTGGTTCCTGTTGCCTCCTGTTTTAACCATTTTAAAAGACACCAAGACATCTTCAATTTCCAAACATCCTGATGAAACTCTCTCATCCTCTCAGCTGAAGGCTTTGCTGCTGTTCCTCAGCTCTTCCACAACTTGCACGTGGCCCAGGCAGGGATGTTTTTTCAAGGGAAAGTTTTGTAGCGACTCCACCTAACACTGAACCTGTGGGGTTATCGAGAATATCTGCATTTGGCTTCCATAAAATACCTAGAACTTGAGCTTTCTCTTCAAAATATTGCCTTGCTTAAAAAATCCAAGACTGGGCAAACACTTTTGTCACACAAAAACCGCTTTATTTGTGTCAGAGAGAGATTTTCACAAGCCGTAATGCATTGAGACCTCAGTCATGACAGATCTCGGTAATTTTTTCCCCAAGGGCAGGAGACAGCTCTGATTTAGTTTTCCAAATATTAACTCAAAGAAAACGAGTATCCTTTAAAAAGACAAACCAAACCCTTAGCGCTCCTCAGGGGGAGAAGAGGCACAGAACAGTTACACGAAGTTATGCTCCTTTATGGACTCAGATATAACCGTGACCATCACACCATTAAAAACCATCACACCCATATTCATTTCTAAAAGCCTGCCTATTATTATCTCCCCATTTCCTATCAGCTTTCTTCGTTTTGCAAGGTGGTGATTTGCTCTACTTAAGTCTGACCACATCTTGCCTAGCTCAGGGCCTCGGTGAAAATGAAGCTTTTGTCACCATGAGTAACACCCCTTAGATGTAAAGAAATTAAACATTAAGGACTTTGCAGCGTTACTCACACAAAAGAGAAGTTATTAATGAATAGGCTCCTTTGAAAACACCCTTCTGCAGCTAAACCTTTAATGACAAAGGGTTTCTTTGGAGTTTCTTGTTGAATTATCCACAGTCTATCTGTGAGCCTCCTGGCCCTGCAGAAACAGGGAAAATTTCACATTGAATAAAAGCGATTCCCGCATGACTGCCTGTCCCACCCACCGAAAAAAAAGAAGACATGAATAAATTAAGGTACAAATGAATGTAAATGTCAAGTTAATAGTTCAAATACACAGTAGAATAGAAGAAATGCCTGTATTTGTCTCCAGCAGCAAACACCCTGGTGGCCCGATTTGACAGCAGCTAATTGAGCAGTAATTGTTATTAATGTCTCTTGTCTTTGCTGTCCGCAGCAATTCTGGCTGTGCAGAGCTTGGGGAAGCAGTGACAGTTCTTAGGTTCCTTGAAGGGACTGGAAATGTTCTTTTCCCATATTTTGAGAAATACGAGCGTGTTTGGAATGGGTTAAATGTGTTAATTGCGACCATCAGCACGGTCTCTGTCTTTGATTTTCTCGCCGGTGCTCTGGATTGGTGCTGGTTGTGCCCCTTTATTGAAGCTTTTAACCCAGGGAAAGGGATTAATAACATTTTTTGTGTTTTCAAAGAAGTGAAAATGATCCAGGGACCAGATTTGCAAACACTGCCTGTTCTTTTCAACCCCACTGTTATCTGCAGATGTAGAGTCGGTCACTTGGACTTGACTTGCAGCTGCAATTGTGGCTCTTACCAAGCTGGATCGCATTTTTAAAATGCTGCCAGCACAGAAAAGCAAGACCAGTTAGGACCCAACTCCAACCATTTGAGGGCTGCAGGCCTGGCCACAAGGAGCAGTCAGAGCTTCTGGTGACACCCCAAAATTCTCAGCCTCTGCCATGTGCTCAGGTGTCTCTTTTTGCTCTCAAGAGCTTTAGGAGAAGTGGAAGGGCGTTAAGGGGAGAGTGGGGTGAGGAGCTTCCCCAGGAAAAATGTGCTGCTTCCAGAGAAGCTCCAGAGGTGTTGGAGCTGCGTCTCCTGGGTGCATGTGAAGGAGTTTGTTGCACACAAAATCTTGACTGACATTTCCCATGGTAAAAACATTTCTGTCATCGTTTCCCTGTGCTTTATCCTCTATCTCTGTGACATCTTATTCTTGGAGACTCTGCTGGGCAGCCTGTTTAGCACAAAATCAGAAAAAAAAACCCAGAATACCTTTCTGCCTTCCAAATTCTTGTCAAAATTGGTTTAATTTTGGCCAAGGGATGCGAAGGTTTCAAGAAAAACACACACACAAGTGTGTGGAAGTTTCTGCACAGTGTGACTTTGTTAGCTCCACTTCCATGTGGAACAGCTGGAAAAGGGTGACAGTCTGAATCATTCCCAAATTTTGAGGGATTAGAGTTAGGACAGTGTGTGGTTTCCAGTAATGACAGAGCTGCTTGCTGAGAGGAGATTTCGACCTGCCGCTCCTCAGAGGCTGAAGGTATTTAAGGGAGATTTAGTTTATTGTTAATCTTAGGTGTGCACCGCATAATTTCCTTTTTTTCTGTGCCAGCTGGGACTCTGCAATCCTCTGGTGCAAACTAACCCAGCCTTTCCTACCTCCAACCCTTTATGGGCCAAGTGGCTCATGAGGAAATTCGAAATTATGTGTGAAAACAGAGCGAGAATCTAAGTGGAAGGGTCAGATTTGGAGTTGGGTCCTAACTGGTCTTGCTTTTCTGTGCTGGCAGCATTTTAAAAATGCGATCCAGCTTGGTAAGTGCCACAATTGCAGCTGCAAGTCAAGTCCAAGTGACCGACTCTACATCTGCAGATAACAGTGGGGTTGAAAAGAACAGGCAGTGTTTGCAAATCTGGTCCCTGGATCATTTTCACTTCTTTGAAAACACAAAAAAGAAAAAAAGGGGGCAAAGGAGGCTTAATCCCCAAGTGTAAAAGTGAGCCTTGATGCTCACTTAAAGTCTGGGTCCTCATTAAGTCTCCTAAATAACTTGGGGGGGGGGGGGGAAACAACCA
>VZTE01001282.1:420236-445613 GCA_013397775.1 Eulacestoma nigropectus | reverse complement strand
GGGGGGGAATCCACAGCAAACCTCTACTTTTGTCTTTCAGCCCTTCATTTCTAAATAAACATGAACTATATCCTCAGTAAGCCAAATTTCAGGTTGGAGGCCAATTAAATAAATTTAAGTTACATTTCTGAAAGCTCCTTCTGTATTTAATGTGAGGTTCAAGATTTTCCATGTATGTCATCCTGGCTTCTCCGACTCACATGTGATACAAATTTTTTTCTTTCTATTACTTGAAATGACTTTTCATTCCTTTTGTTTTATTTCCTTTCTTCCCTGTGGATGTCATCCACTTGATCGAAATGGGAGAAATTGTTTTGGCTCCCTCTTGCCCTGTGACTCCTAATTATCCATATTTGTACTTTTCCATCCGTTTCAGGATTGGCTGGGGCTTTTTTCCCTGTCTGTATTTTGGATGAGGAAGAACATTTCTATAAAAATCTGTTCTTTGCCTGCAGCAAAATGGCTTGGATACACTGCTGGCTGCAGATCTGACAAGGAGAGGTTTTGAACCATCAGCAACTTTCCTAAAGCCGACATTTCCCTCTTGCAGCAGGGAAACACTTTACACAAGGACTCGGGTGCCCAGGCAGTTCCCAGGAATGACAGCTTTTCTAAAAGTTGTTATTTGAAGAGACAATTAAAGCAATTGCTGCTTTACTGTGCAAAAGCTGTGATGTGGATTGGGAATTCCAGCATCCAACCACCTTTTCTCTGCCCTTGGTGCTTGCCCACATCAGCTGGTGCCAACAGAGCGACTCTAAGTTTTGAGGATCCCAATCAAATCTGAAAACTGTGTGGCCCCAGTAAGCTCAGAATTGACTAAAGGCAGGTCAGGGGAGATCCAGGGCTGCACTGGCACAACTTCCAGGAGAGAGTTCTCAGTGTTTTCCCTGTTACTGTTGCCCACACAAACAAAATGTAATAAAAATAATCTCCCTTTTACAGCTTCCAGGTGGTTGTGCTCCTTGGAAAATTGCTTGGAAGCGTATTCACCTCACTCCTTCCCAGCTGTGAGGAGCTGGAACATGAACCCTGAACAGATCTAAGTCTGGTATTTGCTGAAATCAGTGCAAAACCTTTCCTCCATCCATGCTCCTCCAGAGCTTTGGCTCAGGACTCACTTCCCATCAGAAGAGCCTTACTGGTCCCCATTGGTGCTCTGAGCTACCCAAAGACAATTCTGGGGTTCTGAAATGCCAGTTTGAAGCCTTGGTGTACAAAATGCTTTCTGAAGAAGTGTTTCCCTTTCAAGTATTCACAGATTTTTACAAGAATCCTCACATCAGGTATTTCCTCTGCCAAGCAGCTCCCTGGGAAGTTGGATGCTCTGGGAAGCAGCTCCCTGAGGACCGAGCATTCCTGACTCAGAGCAGGAGCCAGAAGGGTGATGGGGGCCGTGGAAGGCTCATTCCAAAGAGTTGTTTGGTTTTTCATAATATTCCAACTTGGAAAGTTCATAGATTTTGGAATCCAGGTAATTCTCCTCAATCCCAGAGTAATCTCCTTCCTCCTCCAACTCCCTGCAAGAGGAGTATTTGGACTATGGATTTA
The DNA here is from genome assembly GCA_013397775.1 of Eulacestoma nigropectus. Lineage (NCBI taxonomy): Eukaryota > Metazoa > Chordata > Aves > Passeriformes > Eulacestoma > Eulacestoma nigropectus. The sequence continues at coordinate 444,062 of VZTE01001282.1, read as the reverse complement.
TTATTTTCCTTGCTCATTTTCCATGCAGGTGGCACAAGAACACGACAGCCAGTGGGTCTGGAGTTTAGTGTGAGAGGCTTTTTTCCCTCTTGGGAATATCTGGGTGTCAACCAGCAGCAGCGTGGGTCTGTTTTCCACCAGGACTCCTCAGAAGGAACCAACCAGGACAAATGTTTCTGTCTGCTCAGCCCGTTCTGAAATCCCTATAAAATTAAAATGCAGACAGGAGCTGGAAATAAACGTTTATGTACCTTCCCAGTCCCACTGGACTGCAGCCTACCATAAACAATTACTGCAGCTATAAAAAAGAAAACCCCTGTACTATCAGCTGATCCTCCCATGGAGGCCGTATCTGCCTGTTGGATTTGAATTTCAATGCTATTGTTTTGCGTGTGTTGAACTACAAAGAGAAGAAAAGCTTTTTGTTATTCTTCTTCATCAACTGATCTAATGCAAGAGGAAAATTACTGGTAATTATTTTTGCAGCAATTATGCTGGCCCAAACGCCAGAAGTGCAAGCACATTCCTTGTTATTTATTACAGAGAGATCTCAAACCACAGGCTGCTTAGAATGCACAGCATTTCAATTCATGAACTTGGATGAAACTTATTTTAATATAGCTTTGTTTTCCTTATTAAATGACAAGAAAGATTAATTACAACAGATCTGGTAGTGCTTTAATGTTGCTGAGTGTATTCCAGTAGTTAACTTTCTTTCTCTGGATATGAACAGCACGGCTGCTCTTTAGGGGTTTTCTCAACTAATTCCAAATCTGTAAAGCCTGAACTTTTATCAGATTTTATGCCTGGGCCTGAAAAAAATTATTTTTTTTTCTCTTAGTCGAATGTATCTCAATCTGCAGGGAGCCAGTTGTCTTTTTCTAAATCTACACCTGGCGCACGTTGTTGTACACTGAATTTAATGAAGTTTTATGATGAGAAGAGATAGCTCTTTTTTTCTAAGGTTGACACTGCGGGACTTGTTCTGTTGTTTGGATCACGAGTTTCTGAGTTCTGTTCCCTGTCCATGAGCTGCACCTCCTGCTTTTCTGAAAATGCAGCTCCTGCCTTGCTCCTGTCCAGCTGGATGAGCTTGGAAAACTCATTCCCCAGCAGAGACGGTCGGAGTGCTCGAAAAATATCATGTAGGGATTTGTATTGTATTGTTCAAGAAATTATTTTGCCCTGAAATATTTTTTCTTCGGGGTTTTTTTCTGCTGTCTTTCCCTCAGTGTTACCCCAAAGAGATTTTCCACAGAAAAGGAAAATGGTAAAGAAACTGCAGCATTTTTTTTTTGTCCTGTGCAGGGTTGAGTTGGACTTCAATGGTTCTTGTGGGTCCCTTCCAGCTCAGGAGATTCTGAGATCCCTCAGTCCCTGCTCCTGCCAAAGTCGCCTTTTATCCTGAAGAAAATCATCCAGACTGAATTCAGTCAGGTTTTAAACACATCAGGGTGGGACAAAAGTTCATCCAGGTTTATGATGCAGCCTCTGGAGATGAATTCGCTATTCACTAATAAATGTTCATTTCTGGCAGCTACAGCTCTACATGAGGGAGTAATTTCTGCATGAATGTTTGGATATTGATATTTATAGAATGAACATTTGCCTCCTGTTTATAACATTTATACGTAACCCACAATTCCTGCAGTATCTGAAACAGAACGGACTCTATCCAGAAAGTCTTTTTGAATATTAAACTTCCAAATGGAGTTAGAGGTGTGGTCCTGTCTTCCACACGGATTTAAAATGTTTGGTGAAACTTCAGGAAATGCCTTACAACTCCTGCATGTCTGTAACAACATTTCTGATACCTGAGGTGTGCTTTTTTAGTAATTCTGCTTGTCACTGCTGATGTTTAGGACGTGCAATTCTACCCCACTCCAAGCTCATAGCCCCTAGAGAGATTGATTTTTGGATGTTCTACTTCGTGATGGGTTTGAAAAATAAAATAAAATTAAAATTTAAAAAAAATAAAATAAATAAAATAAAATAAAATAAAATAAAATAAAATAAAATAAAATAAAATAAAAAACATTGTCAATATTCATTGTCTAATTATTGATTTACTCTAAACCAGTGTTTATTTTGGACTTGTGCATTTTAGACCAGTAAACAAATGCCAGTCAGTCTCCCCTGGTATTTTACATCTTCCCAAGCACATGTCCCTCTACACATTTGTTGCTATCCCCAAGTTCCTCTCTTGAGCAGGTGCCAATAACTTTTCCAGATTTGTTTGAAGCTTTTTTGATGTGTCCCAAGAGAGACGAGGATGAGACAATCCCATTTAAGCCCGTGTCTGAAGCAAAGGCTTTGAATAAAGGTGAAAGGCTCATTACACTGACTTCACCACCAAGCCTATACAAATTAAATTTCTGCATTACTCACAGGATGACTTGCAATTATGTTGATTAATCATATGTTACTGAGAAAATGGAAACTCATTTATAACAGGCATTATTACCCTATTGTGTCATTTTTGCTTTCTAAAGCCCTGTTCCAGGGACAATTCCTCTCTCAATGAGCTGGTTAATTCCATTTCTCGTCCATCTTGTTTGTAATTAATTTTTTAAAAGTTGTTTACATGAAACACAATTAATTCAACACAGTTCTTTAAAGAAAGGGAATATGTAAACTCATTCAGAGGTGTAATATTTCAATACTGATACTCGAAATAGACATGTTTCCCAGAGTAATAGAAATATGTGAATGTTATTTGACCTTTGGTTTGTTAGCAGCAAGTAACATGCACATTTAATTTTGAGAAGTATATTGACCCTTGAACCATCTTCTAAGTAAAAATGGAGCTAATAATGAAGAGAATTTTATGGGATAACATTTATTTAGCTAGCAGTGAGGTTTGTTTTTCTAGGAAATGGCACCGTTGGACTCTGAGTCTTGGGAAACAGGGATGTCATGGACACTGACCCCCAGAAGATATTTATGGCATCACTTTGGCTGCAGATTTTGTGGGGCCAGGGTGTTTTTTATGGTCAGAAAACCAGAAGTCTGCAGGATTGTTTCACTGGCAGGATTCCGTAGTAGTGCCCTGGTTTGAATTGAGCATAACTGGCCCTGCAGCAGCCTGAAAAACCCAACATTGCTCATTCAGAGCAAAAAGGATGGATGAAGTTAATACACAGCAGTACGTGGGTAAGGAGGGTCTTGCTGGAAGTTCCTGAGTTCTTTCTTTGAGATTTGCTCGTGGTTCCCTCTCATTCTCTTTCCACGTTCATGTTCCTCTTCCTTTTCTTGTTCCTCTTCCGCCTCCCCTCTGCCAGGCAGAGCCTGTGCCCCGTCCCAGTGGGGCAGCCCCAACTCTCAGTGTGATTAATCCCACTCTTCCAAGAGACTCCGACTCCCCCAGAACTCACCTGGATTTTGGTGGGAGCAAGGAGGGAGCCCTTGGAGGAGGAATTCCTGGCTGGTATTTTCCAGCTGTCTTTCCGTTCACACTGCAATGCCAGAGTTGATGATGGCACCTCTGTGTTTGCCAGAAGCGGAATCTGGGCACCACTTCAGCAGGCAAAAACCTCCATAAAACACAGTGGTGGTGTGGTTTTGTTCCCAAATTGATCTGTCCAAGGCACTCACAGACAGTGACTCTGTGTTACTTTTAATTAGTATACACCTCCATGATTTTAACAAACTGTTTACCAACGGATTGCTCTGTCACAGGGCATTATCAGTTCTTCAAACTTCTGCTGCAGAGAAGGTCAAATGTGAATAGCTCGTGCTAAGACTGAAAGAAAACATGCCAAGAGTAAAGCTTTATGGGATGATTAACATTTTCCTATTCAACCTTGCTGAGAGATTGCTGTTCCATCCCTTCATTAATGTGCAAGTTCTCTTTTGCAACCAGGTGATGCAGCCTGTTGTAATTTGGATAATAAAGAGAGTTGTTGTTGTTGTTGGTTAATAAAAAGAATGGTAATTTATTGACACTTGGCTCACACAATGCCGGGAGTGTAATGAAACCCAACAAACTAATTTCAGTCCTCCCCGTGCACTCCATGCTAATTAAAAGCAACAATCAATATGGGCGAGGCTTTGTCAACAACGGCGTTAAAAGCCTGAGCTGTGGCCAAAGGGCTGATGACAGTTTGCAAGGATGAGGCAGATGGGAGGTGGAAAAGAAACCAAGAATTACGCTGGAGGCAGAAGCTGCAACTTTTGTTAATGAGATTTTTAAACTTTGATATGAGTATTTTATGGCTTTTCTTCTTTACTTTTAATATTTTATTCGATCACCCCTTAATAAAGTTTGTTTCTGTACATGCTGATTATTAAGGCTCTGATTTAAAAAGAAACTTCCAAAGTCAAGGCATTAAGCTTTGCTAGGGGGTCACATGAAAAGAACTTTTCCTGAATGCATCTGCTCTATACAAACCCTCCTGTGCCTGCTGCTTCCTCTGAAGCTGGAGGTAAAATCCCATTGCTGATTCTGGGATCAGATTTTCTTGCTGCACAGGTCCCACTGTAAACTTGTAGAAGGCTCCTTGCAGAATTCAGGTTGGTGTGAAGATCAGTTCCCTGCTCACCAAGCCAGAATCCTGCTCAGGAATTTGAGCAGCCACCTCGCTTTCCTCCTGCTTCCTAAAACCAAATATACTCAGTTTATCTTCCATTCCATACATCACAGCAAAAATGATGAACACCATAAAGATCCTTCAAAAAAGCAGGAAGTGTGAGCACTTTGGGCATCTTTTATGTGAGATTTTTATGTGAGTTTTATTTCCCAGTTTTATACATACATATATTTATGTGAATGTTCCTTGCAGCCCTCAGAGGCAGGCAGATTACTTATTGAAATACAGAAGCTGCTGTGCAACACAAACAAGCAACTGTGTTTCAGGTATTGCCAAAATCCCCCTTGCTAAATGATTTCTCAACTCCCATCCACTTAGTTACCCTTTGGGAGCTGGCTGGACTTCACAGTTTATTCCCTGAAATTCGGCCTGCAAGCTCATTGAGGCTGTTTCAGATGAGGATGAAATAAATTCTGACAAGAGGAGGCTCCTCAGGAGTGTGTTTTGACAGTCATCAGCCTGTGGAGAGACAAACTCAGGGTGATTTCAGCTTCAGTAACTCACCTGATTGGAATTTTGTTAACTAATGGGCAATGCTGGGGTGTCCTTTTTGGAGTTGTTGAGTTCTATGGGGATTAAATTGAGCAGGTTCTCATTTTATGTCTCTGTGGGTTCAGGTGAGTGCACAAATCTGAGGCACAGAAGTAGGAAAAAAGCAGGATAGAAAGCCCAGATGTGTGAGTGGCTCTCTGGGAAGACATCCCTGTGGCTTTTATGATGTTACATCAGGGAAAACTGATCCTGCCTGACCAGTTTTTGAGAGGAGATGAAATTACCATCCATCCTCCTTCGAATCAAGGCTCAAAATAACACCGGGCTGAGGGAAGCCTTCGGGGAAGCCTATGGAGACAAAGAGCACGAGAAGGGGAGAGCAGAGAGCAGATGGTTGTCTCAGGGAAATGATCAGAAGGCTGATGGCAGCCTGATTCCAAACTGGGGGCTGTGCAGCTGGGCCACAACATCTGGGCTGTTTCCAGTGGATGGGAAATGAGTCCCTTTTCAGCAAAGGCAGTGAATCCCTAAATGAATTCCGCAGGGACTGTGCCGCTCATTAGCGTGTTTGCAGAGCTGGCTTGCACAGTCCACAGTCGGAAACAAAAGGCTGCTGGGACAGTTTTGTTTCTGCTTATAAATCACAAGCTGGAGCCTCAGATGGAGCAAACACGGATGTGTCTGTTGGGGTCAGTGCAATCGGACCGAGGCAGGGAAGCAGCTGAGAACCCAACTTATTTTTAGCATTTTTCTGCCCTTCACGATGAACATGACCAAGACAAAATTCTACTTCTCCACACAGAGATTGTGCCTTCCTCTCCCAGCTGGAAACTTTTGCACCATCCTATAGAGTAGAAAAATAAAAAAGGGTGTTGAATATGCCCCATAGCCAGTGGGATCCTCAATAATCACAGGATTGAGCCTGGACAGAAAGAGTGGCATTAACAGCCCCATGATTTGCAATCCAGGTAATTCCTCCTGCTCCATTTGCAGATTGCCCTGGTTAATGGAATAAATGCAATTCCATTTAAGGACAGAAAGAAGGAAATAGGTAAATTGTTTCTGGAGAAGCTGACCTCTGACAGACACATTTCCCTTGCAGCAAAATGTTTGCTTGGAACATAAATTTAATGGTTCAGTGGCATCCAAACAAATTGTTTTCTCTTGTTGTGTACCAATTAGAAGTTATACTTGCAGGGGTTTTAACAGACTGGGTAGAGCTGCAATTGATTTGTTCAGAGAAGTCATGATTTTAAATATTTGCTTTAAATGTCTGGAAAAGAGAAATCTGGAACTGTGTGATCGGAATGACACTTCTCCAAAATTCCAGAAGAAATCACTACCGAAGGTGAGACCTCTACAGAATTTCTTTCTCGTGAGAGTTCTCATGAATCTGGAGGTATTTTGACAGCAAAATCCAACCTTCACAAGTCCAACTTTCTTCCTTAATATCCGTTAGTTTATCCATGAAAATGCCAGTGATAAAAAACAGCTTCTAAAATGAAATTTATTTCTTTAATGGTTACTGCATGAATTATAAATTCTCTCTGTGTGCTGAGAAAAGGAAATGAGGCTGAGCAGCACAATTTTGAATTCTCCAGTCCTGCTGCTCATCACAGTCACTTGGTAGCTGCATTTAAAATGTATTTTTCTGCATCTGAGAATGTTTCAAAGATTGTTTTGGTTTCCACTGAACTACACAGAGAGTAAATTCTCTGCTTTTGTTAGGGGACTCTATGCATTCTAATCAAGGGCTGACTCTAGAACCAAGTAAATATTTATGTGCTGTGCAAAGTGGTATCCCAACTTTTTATCTAGAGACCAAAAATTGCTCTGGAATATGAATTTGCCAGAGATATTACTTTTTTCCCCTTATATTTTCTAGCTCTGGAGGACTCCAATAATCATAAAATACCTCAACAATTTCACACTACTTAGTACCAGAACAATTCCTTCCTGACCTTTTGGATGCTGACTTTGCCTTAATGAAGCACTTCCAAGCACGGAGGTTTTGTCTTCCCAAATCCTGCTGCCAGTTTTCCTGGGATGTCATGGCAAGGTCACCTGAGTGAGCTCTGCAGTCTTTGAGGAGGTAAAGGAGGAATACAGAACAATCTTGGAGAGGAGCAATCTTGGAGAGGAACAATTATGGAGAGGGGAGAAGAGTTCTTATTTTTAATGCCCAAATCCTGTGAATCCGTGAATTATTCACACCACAGATAACTCCTGCTAATGATCATTGTTGTTTCACACCAGGGCTCGAGTTCACTCTTCTCTACCACTGCCTTGATTGTGTTGCTGTTAAATCTTGAGGCGAATTGGCAAATCACTTTCAGCTCCTCAGACAAACTCACCTCATTCTGAAGATTTCAAACAAACACAAATTCCACCTGTTTGGTCAGTTCTCCAGAGGGGTTTCTCTCACTCTAACAAATCACCTCCTTCCTGCCATCAGTTCTGGATAAATGATCATTAAACTCTGATAAAAATGAAGCTGCTCTTTTAGCAGCCTCTGCATGGAACCATGAACAGTGAGACGAGGTGCACAATTCAGGAGTTGTTGCTTGTTTGTGTTTTTGATCAAAGATTGCTTTCATTGTATGAAAGTATGGGAATGTCGTCTGAAGGCAGAAGAATATTATTTTACATTTCTTTTTATCACAAACTTTTCCGCTAGAAATAATTGGCCTAAATTCTCAAAATTCTTCTAAGGAGAAATTCCTGTTTCCCTCATAAATGGCTTAAAACTGCCCCAGTCTGCAAGATTAGTATTGTTTAATATTGATGATTATTATGTTCACAATTAATTGCACACAAAACATTTAAAGCTTTGTAAATTCCTTCACAAAAACCACAGATTATCCTGTTTACAGGTGGAAGGGTAGAAGAGTATCTCAAGCAGAAGACAGCTCAGTGTGATCCCCGTCTCTTGTTCCTCTTTTAATATCAGTATCACTCTGTTGATTTCTGTGGAGTTATTCCAGGGTTAATCCAAAGCAAATGAAATTACCACTGGCCCCACTGCTTTTCCACTGATTTTAAATGAATGGGCAGTTCTTCTCAAAGTAGCAAGGTGTGTTTTAAATATTCAACCTCTCCTTCATCACTTTTGATCCCAGTGATTTTATTGGCATTAAATTGGAGCTCAAAGTGTTGTTTGAAAACGTTGTCAAATGCGTCCCCATTGACTTGGTTTAAGAGCTAAACATCAATATCTTCACCCAAGACAAGATTCGGCTCCCTGTGCTTGTGTTACATCATCTGTGTCTCATCTTTGATTAAAACAGTTCAATTTGATTCTTTTCAGTGACATCCAAATGCCACACCCAGTAGGAATGCCCAGTAAGGAATGCCTAGGAGTTTGCATGTATTCAAATACTAACTTTAAACATTAACTTTACTGGTCTTATCTTTAACAAAACTCTAAGTATTTAAAGCTCCATAAGGAGAAAATCAGGGTCTAATGGTTTAAACATTTGGCAAAACATGGTGTTGTTTAAAATAGTGAAGAAGTTTTTTTATCAGGGTGTCAGCAACGAGCCCAGGGCCTACAGGGCTCAATCCTGCCTGTACTGAGGGTGGCTAAATCCTGTCTGCACTGAGGGTGGCTAAATCCCAGGCTGTTCTGAACCCTCCTTGCCTTTTATCCTCTGCTGGGTTTGGTAGCTGTGTATGAAATCAGCAGAAGCCTCACAGATTTCCCAGCTGGTTGCATTACAAGACGCCCCAATGGCATAAATTGCTTTCGCTTGTCAGAAATATAATCCTAAAAGAACCTGAGATCTGAGAGAGCTCAGAGAGGGGTGGTTTTTCTGGTTTGCTTGACCAGAACTGTCATTTTTTCTGTGATTATTGACAAAAGGTCAGCCAATATTTCTCTCTTTACATTTTTTATTTGAATACTTCAGCACCAGCCTCTAAAAATGCATCTCAACATGCAAAGTGTCCTAAGAAGAGCAAAGGTATTTTTCACATGGTGTTTCCCATAAAGGCAATGGCACATGGGTGAATTTTCATGGATAGACCAGTTTGTTTAGGAGGAAACTCTCTACACTTTAACTACCAGCGAATTTATGTTCAGACATGGCTGGCACAGGGGAGGGGAGAGATGCAACAGGAAACGTTGAGGTTATGCACAGAGAAACAGCTGGTGTTGTTAGCACACCACACTGAAATATTTAAAAAGAACCAGCAAGGACTCTGTATTTAAAGAGGAGCTGCTGTGCTTGAAAGGTTACCTATTTGATCTAATCAAAGATGTTTCTCCCTGCAAATCACAGCTCTTTTTTATCCCTATGTTTCCATGCCTTCATCAACACAACTGCAACTTGCGTATGAATGGGGTCATAAAAATATATGAGCTTAATCCATGTCTTAAAAATCAATTCTGCTCTTAAGCAGTGTTCTTCAGCCCTTGATTAAACCTTGTGCCACCACCACAAGTTTGAATCACCTGTTGGGACCTCTGTAATCTGTGTGCAGTTGACAACAGAGTGATTAGTTTCACACTCAGAATATAATCTGCTTTAATTTCCCAGATATTTAGTCAGTACTTTGGGGATTTTGGAAATTTCAGCAAAATTTTCCTTTCTTTCCTGTTAGATACTGCTGCATAACAAAATTGAGTGAATTCCTTCTTATACCACTGTGTGAAATGCCCTCTTGTAGCTTTTAATTTATACAGATCTTTACCAAGTGATTTATTCTCCATGGGAGCAAACAAGAGGGGACCAGAATTAATTTGCTGGGCTAACCAGGTTCCACCGAGGATTAAAGCTGAAATTTTAGATCTGGTTGGTTCGTTTTCACTGCTGAACAGATTATGCCTCATTAAAGATCATCAGGTCTCTTGCATTTGCTCACTGTTCCTTGTGTAATGCCAGGAGCTCAGCGTGTCACAGTCAGCTGGGAGCTGCAAGTGAGAGCTGAGATGGGAAGGGCTCCAGGTGCTTCCCATGCAGAGCCACGCAGACAATCCCAGCTGAGTTTGTGCTCTGGTTTTGGCTGGAAGAGTTAATTTTCTTCCCAGAGGCTTGTACAGGGCCGTGGTTTGGATTTGTGCTGGAAAGAGTGTGGGAAGCACGGGGAATGTCTGGTTATTGCCGAGCAGGGCTCGCACAGAGCCGGGGCCTTTTCTGCTCCTCACCCACCCCACCAGCGAGGCTGGGGGAGCACAGGGGCTTGGGAGGGGACACAGCTGGGACAGCTGAGCCCAAGTGACCCCAGGAATATCCCAGACTAGCATCATACTCAGTGGATCAAGCTGGGGAAGGAGGAGGAAGAGGAATGAGGGCGTTTGTCTTCCCAAGGCACCATCACACAGGATGGAGCCCTGCTTTCCTGAGGATAACTGAGCGCTGAAGGGGGATTCCTTGTTTTGTTTGCATTACCTGTTAAACTCTGTCTCCACCCACGGGTCTTCTCCCTTCCACCATTCCAGTTCTCTCCCCTGTCTCACCAAGGACAGTGAGTGAGCGCCTGCGGGGGCTGGGCTCCCACCTGGGATTAAACTGCAACAGTTTGGTTGTGTTTTGCCTGTCTACGGCTGCCAGCCCAAGGATATAGTCCATTAATATACTTTCCATGAACATTTTGAATGGGATCCATCGCGTAGAAGTACAGATAAAGCATAATTTCTGATATAAAGAGTTTCCATTGGTTTTCCTTCCTTTGCTACCACACAATTTCCTCGCCTTGCTGTCAGCAATAAACTGGTGAGAGCCGGGAATTCACATCAAACCAGACTAGTTCTCATCCAGCTATTCCTTGCCCCTGTATTTTGCATTCTCAAAAGTATCAAATTTCAGCTTCAGGTCAGTTCTCCTGTTATTCCTCCCTTTGGCAGCTGAACTGTGTCCCTCGGGAATGGTGTCCCCAGGAAGATGCTGCTGCCTGGGGCTCTGCTGCCATCTAGCCAGCTTCCATCCCAATTCCCAGCTCCATCCCTTCCCCGGGACACGGGTGGATGCCCCGGGGACGGGGTGGCACGTGTGAGTGTGAGGAAACAGGCTTTGTCACTGCCCCAAAAGGGCTGGCAGTGGTTATTCGGCTGCTCAGGCTTCAGTCCTCACGGAGGGAGAGCGAGCTGTGCTCAGCACTTGTTCCATTTCCAAGTGTGTCTCTCAAACTCCGACACCTTGGAGCTGGCAGAGCTCCGCGGAGCAATTTGAGTTCTTTTCACCTGAACGTTGACAGTTTATCAGCACTTAGAGGAAAATCATTCAATCTGTTGGCTGAGAAGACATTCAAAAAGCACAGCAACGCTAAAATCCCAAACATACCAACCCCAAACAACAGCAAAAACCCTTTTAAGGAGACTGCAGGTGCAAGGCTCCTTTATAGAGCTGCTGCTCCCTTCTCACAGAGCAGATCTTCAAGTAGCGGGTCCCCAAAGTGTTCTGTCAGAAGGGCAGCAATAAAGAGTGACGTGCTCAGGAAAAAAACACTCACTGAAAGCAAGCCAGAAAAAAAGAATATCCATGGAAATATATAATAGACAGCAATCATCCATCTGTGTATGCTTTTAGATAAAGCACTCATTTTAAAGGTTTATTTAAAAGTACTCTCAGCTCTCCAGGAGTGTGTTCATTTACTATTCTACATCTTTAGCAGAACAGCCAGCGGGGAAAGACGTAGAAGAGGATGTTGTGTCTGGAAAAGTCTCCCAGTTTAGCTGTAGCAATCTATGCCAAACACGTAGGATTAAAGAAAGCTTCAAATCCACCAGCAACCCTTTGATATCCTTCTCCCTCCCTTCCCTTTAGGTTCAGTGGTGGGGTTTGCCTCGAGCCCTGGGTTTGGATCCCATGGGATTGATCCCTCAGTGGGAGCTCAAAAAACTTCTTAAAAGCTTCACTGCTGTGCTCTGGGTGATGCTGGACCCTGCCACCAGCCAGAGGAGAGGAGGGGGCACTGGCTTTGATCCTGAGAGCATCGAGGGTCTTCAGAATTTCTGCTGACCCCCAGACCTGCATTCGGGGATTCTTGTTTAGGAAAGGCACCCGGAAGTTTTATTTGGCTTTAAGACGTGATGGTGCCGTGCTCTGTGCTTCTCTTCAGGCTGTCCTCTCGTATTATCTCTGTTCTTCCTGTATTTTCTCTTCCCTTTCTCAGCACACTCTCACCAAATACCTCAAACTCCCACAGTGTGGCAAAGGGAAATAAACAACAGAAAACTCGGGCCCGGCCATTCTCTGTATTTTATTCTCCCCCACAAAACTGTCACTCACCTTTTGAATCAAGCAGAACATTCCTGTACATACGAGATGGATTTGGGGGGAAGAAAACACCTGGATTTCCACTAGAGGGTGACGTTGTAAAGCTCAAATGGGATGAGAGAATTCCCAGGGCAGGGAGAGAGACCGGGACAGGGTGGGGATGGGGCTGGAGGAGGGAAGTGCTGCTGCTTTGGGGGTTCAGAACGTTCCTCATCCTCCTCCCGGCACCCTCCGAGGGAAACAGAGGGGCACTGCAGAATTACAGGTTGTTCTCATCTTCCAACTTGGTGAATCAGAAGATAAATTGGAAAACTAATTCTGTGTATTGTTTCCTTAAAAATCTATTTTATTAAGGGAAAAGCAGTTTATCCCACCAGACTTTGTCAGCTGTTGTCTTGATCTTATAAATAATTTGGGGTTTGGACAGCTTTACGGTCTGCTTTAATTTGGAGGGTTTAGGTTTTTTCAACCTTGAGAATAATTTGTACGGCAGCAACACTTAAACACTGGGAGAAACAGATAGGAATAAATATTTCATTATTATTTAGATGAAGCTAAAATAACAACAAAACCACCCCATTTTGATCAGAATCATTACAAGGAGTTTGCATGAAGATTTTTCTTTCCTACAAATGAAAGCGAGATTTAGAAAGTCTAAGCTGGAGCTGACAGCTGAGTTTGTGTACACAGGCCTTGCAAAAAGAAACTTCGTGAAAATTTCATGAAGGTCTCACACTTTGTTCCACACTTAAGATGAAAAAACAAAACATTATCATTTTACATAAATTCTTCATTTTGTTACAATATTATTCGTTCTTCTACAGATTGCCACGAGATCTGATAGCACAAACCCTTTTTCCACTCAATTTTCTGCCACTGCATTATGCATTTCTGAATTTCCACTGTGTACAGGATCTGCTATTGTCATTACTCTTGAGAAGAGACGCAGCAAAAAATTATTTGTAGCAAATAAGCATCCAAGGGGCTACACTCTATAAACACCAGGAATAAAATCCTTCAGCTGAGCCTGCAGCTATTTCCTATAGTGGCTTCTTGTCAACAGAGAAAAATTCTAAAAGTTGCTGAGGCACCCCTAAGAAACAGAGAAAAATTCTAAAAGTGAGATATCGAGCCACTGTGCTAAGAAAGAATCCTTTTGCCTTGCTTGCCATCAATAATTTTCTCTTAAAATGTTGAGCTTCACAAATCACAGACTCTCATGTTTCTCTGCTGAAATCTGTTACAACTGCACAGGAAAATTGGGTCCAGTCCTTCTGTGGGGAGAGAGTTCCTTCCCTAACGGCACAGCAGCGCAATCAGGCAGAACAGGACAAATATTCTAAGAATCAAAGAGGTCTCTCATTCTCACCTTGCAAATGCTCTGTTCTTTCTCCCTTGCTTTGGGCGTAGAAGTCAGTGTGAGGGTGGAGGGAGGAGTAATTGCAAGTTTGGTTACAGCTCCTTATTTCCCTCACAGCAGCTCCAGGCACAGCACGGAGATACCAGGGGGGAACAATTTGAGCTGAAATTGTTCTCTTTCTGACTGTAATGTTCCTGCTTGCGCTCCCCGTGTCTAACAATGGGGTTGTGTTGAAGGTGAAGCAGATCCAGCTCTGCTAAAATTGTTTGTGTGGGGTGTGTCCAGACAGGAAATATCACAGGATCCCAGAACGGTTTGGGTTGGAAGGGACCTCAAAGATCATCTCATTCCACCCCCTTGCCATGGGCAGGGACACCTTCCACTCTCCCAGGCTGCTCCAAGCCCCATCCAACCTGGCCTTGGACACTGCCAGGGATCCAGGGGCAGCCACAGCTTCTCTGGGCACCCTGTGCCAGGGCCTCCCCACCCTCACGGGGAACAATTCCTTCCTGATATCCATCTAACCCTACTCTGTTTCAGTTTGAAGCCATTCCCTCTACTCCTGTCACTACAAGCTCTCATAAATACTCTCCCACCCCTGTCACTATGGCCATTGCTGATCCCCCCACTCAGCCTCTGATGTCTTGGTGCAATTAAATATAAATAAGTCCCTGCTCCTGCCAGCCTCCCCATCCATCATCCATGTCCTGACAAACTCAGCTTCCTGTGCTTCAAGGCAGCTCCCAGCCCTGCAGGCTGATCTCAGGGAGATCATCGGAGAATTTACCTACCCAAACCCCTCCCTTTAAATCCTCTTTGGCTTCTCAGTGCTCTCAAATACGCTGGTTTTGTGTCAGCCTTTCCCTCAGACATCTCCTCATCATCACCTGCTGTTAATTTCTACTTAAAATCTATTCTGGTCCAAAATTGATTCCAGATAGTTTTTGACACAAGAGACAAAAGTTTTCCAGCCTCAATCAGGTTCTCCAGAGTCTCCTTTGGACTTTCACCTCCACGAGTGAGTGACCAGAGACCTTGGTGCTGCCACCTCCTTCTGAAGACTTTTTTCTTTCTCCCTACCAAATCCCCTCATCCCCAGCCCTGACATCTCCCTGACAGCCAAAATCAGAGGATAACTAAATCTCCCAGCCTCAGTTCTCAGGCAGTCTGAGGCCTCATCAGCACCTGGGACTGATTTGAAGAGGAAAAAGCTCAGGAAGGGTGGAACAGTAGAGCTGGAGTGGCACTGGAATTGCTCCCACGTTCTGCTGCTTTGGCCAGTTAACTCTCCCCTCATCTGTGGCTATTCTGTCAGCACCAGGGGATGGTTTTTAATTGCTGTCTCAAACATATATGGCAACACCATAGCAACTTCTCCTCAGTGCAGCAAATCCCTTTCTTCAGTAATTATTACCCTAATTAACTCTCAAATGTTAGCAATGCTCAACCTGCTGACTAAATTTCTGTTGAATTTTGTTACTCACCAGAATTAGACTGGTGAAGGCAGTCTCTAAATTAAGATCTATTTAATTGTTCTTCCTTGAATGCTCCAGCAGAGAAATGCATATATTTGTATTTCCAGTCATTTATGAGCACACACCAGTGCTCTGCCACACGATTCCTTACGTCAGGAGCTCACAGGATGAAGCATGAAGACAACACTGGCTGTGAAATGGCTCTAAAAACTTCTTACTGATTTGAATAAATCTCTTTTTTTTACCCCTATGTTTTCCAGGCAGCTCTTCCTTCAGATTCCAGCAAGCTGATTCATTCCTTTGCCCTCTGTGTTGTCCCTTCTGTGTCTGACTTCTCTCCTCTACGTTTATAATCCGCAACTGATAAGATGTGGTGCTTCTATCTCCTATATTCTTTGCGGGAGGAACAGCCTTTGTTTTCCTGTTTGATGTAAGCTTTTGCAAGCTGAGAGCGCTGCACTTGGTCTGCTGGTTAATATGGGATGGGAGATTCATTCACCTGAGCTTTTCTGCTGCTTGACACCCAGATTAGGACATGGCCAAATATTTGGACAAGGAACTATCTGGGAATTTTAGCTACCATGGATCTAGATCTCATGGATGAGCCAAAAATTTTAAATAATTTAATATTGAATGATGATGGTGATGATGATGATGATGATGATGATTATGATGATGATGATTATTATTATTGAATATTCAAGGAGATTTAAANGCTACCATGGATCTAGATCTCATGGATGAGCCAAAAATTTTAAATAATTTAATATTGAATGATGATGGTGATGATGATGATGATGATGATTATGATGATGATTATTATTATTGAATATTCAAGGAGATTTAAATTTGCTGTTAAGCCAATATAACTTCCAGCTGCTCTTGAAAGACTTCTTTCCTCTTACACTTCCCATCCTACATGCACACTTCCACCCTTCCCTTTACTCTCATAAAGGGACGTAAATTTAGGGCATTAATTAGGGACAAGACACTGATCATTTTCTTTGAGGAGGAGGAGAATTTCCCCTGCTTTAACTCTCTGAAGTAGCTCACCAAGAGCATCCATGGTTCCAGGCTGGGAATCTCACAGCTGAGGGTAGAGAGAGGATGTAGACACAGGAAAACCTCTTAAATTGGTCCAGCTGTGACATCCTTGGCCCACAGAAGTGGGAAAAGAAGTCCTCTCATAAGCCCCATCATCACCAGTGCATTAAACTTAAAAAAAATAAGCAGTTTATAGATGGAAGAGATCCATGATTGTTGTCCTGTGGCATCTCTAGAACATAAGGAACCTGTATTTTTTTCCCCACTAAAAACTTGCAGGCTTCCTTTAATACCTGGGTTTCTTTGGAAAGAAGAAAAGAATTGCGATGTTAAACCTTGTTTGCAGAAACATTTCAGAAATACAGAAGTATTTGCTCAGGGCTTTTGTGTGGCAAACTGAAGGTGCTTTTGTGCAACTACCTTGGAAGGTCTGTGTGAGTCTAAGCAAAGCAGAAATCCCAGGAGATTGATGAGGAATGACAGATCCTGAACAGCAGGGAATGAATTCAGTGCAGGAGTCAGCTGCTGGAATTCTACCTCTGTGCAAAAGGCCAACAGAAGCCTTATCCTTTATTTAAATCTCATGTTGTGACTCCTGCAAATGCTCACACTTGCACACCTCCTTAGCACGGGGCTGAGAATTTGACACGGGGCGGGGAATTGGCTGTCAGCAATCCCAGTGAGTTACAATAATAAATGCCTGCATAATTATTTAATTGAAAAATGTAGAAAGACAAATTACTTTCTAAGAGCAAATGGCATCTCCCAGAATAAGCTGAAGCTGTTTCCTTCTGGGGTAAAAAACCCCAAATGATTACCTGAGAGGGCTCTGGAGGGTGCTGCTCAAACCAAACCCTTGGGACATGGAAACACCCACCCTGTCCCCAGCTGGACCATGCTTAAAGGGCACTGAGGGACACACACCCTGCCTCTCCACCTACCAAAGGACACGGATGCCCGGATGGATGTGGAAAACTCTCTTCAGCTGTTTGCAGCTATTTATGTTCCTCTCTCCCCTCAACATCTCTGGACAAACAGCTCTGAGTCCATCAGAGCTGACAGTGGGTTCTGCCTTTATGAAACTGAGCCAGGATTATGCACAGTCCCTGGAATATTCTTGCCTGTTCTGGCCACTTCTTTCCCTCAAGTAACAAACCGTGGACTTGAAATTACTGGTCTTACTGCTGTTTGCTCTCTCCTCTCCTTCAGTAACTCCAGGCAGGTGATTTAGGGCAATTATGCTTTATTACATCCATTTATCCTCAATACTTACCTGTCATTCTGGGGCCTCTGTCTACTCAATCACTCTCACAGGTACAAAAAGCCCCAGCACAGAGATGTCTTCTCTGGAGTCCTGTCACAGCCTGAGAGCATAACTTATCCCTGGGACCGTAAATTAAATCCTCAGCTTGCTCAAATTCAAATAGAGATTTCAACAGTTCTGCGTGACAACAGCACACCAAGGCCATTCACTCTTCTTTGGACTGCTCTGGAAGTACAAACAGGGCTTGGAACTGAATCCTGGGGGGAAATGGGGTTCCTGCAGGCCAGCATATCCAGGACAACATAAAGCACAGGAGGCAGGTGAAGGTGGGTTGTGTTTCAGGGCAGCATCTGGATGTTCAAGCCTTTGGCTGTTTTTGTGTCTGTGTAACCTCTGTCCCAGGCTGTTTGGCAGGTAGTGCCTTTCCTGACTATTTTCAAAGTCAAGTGTGGTTGGAAGTGCATAGAATTAGGGATCTGCTGGATTCTGAGAACAAGGTTTGTGCCATCAGCCTGGCCAGGTGCTCTCTTCTCATGCCCTGGTGCAATGGGATGATCCAATTCCTTCTGCTCTTACCTTCCTATCACAAAGGGTTTCCCTCACCACCACTGATGTATTTACTTATTTATTTTCATTTCTGTGGTAAATGTGATCTGCTTGGATGGGCACAGATCAAAAGTGCTGTTAATGGAGCAATGGTATCGCTGGGTTTGAGGAAAGAAGAATAAGGATTGTGCCAGGCTCCTAACAAGGACTCGGTGCTGGAATCGCAAATGGGCAGGGGACAAGGGAGGCTGATATCCCACTTTGCAGATCTGGGCTGCTGACCTTCTCTCTGATTTCTGCTTCATGTCTCCTCAGTTCTGGGTCCCTCAGTTCAGGAAGGACGTGGAGACGCTTGAGCATGTCCAGAGGAGGCCAACGAGGCTGGTGAGGGGCTTGGAACACAAGCCCTGTGAGGAACGGCTGAGGGAGCTGGGGTTGTTCAGCCTGGAGAAAAGGAGACTCAGAGGTGACCTCATCACTCTCTACAACTTCCTGAAAGGTGGTTGTAGTCAGGTGGGGGTTGGTCTCTTTTTCCGGGTAACAACTGACAGAACAAGAGGACACAGTCTTAAGTTGCGCCAAGGGAAATATAGGTTAGATATTAGGAGAAACTTTTTTACAGAACGAGTGATAAAATATTGGAATGGTCTACCTGGGGAGGTGGTGGAATCACCATCCCTGGACGTGTTTAAAAAGAGATTGGATGTGGCACTCAGTGCCATGGTTTAGTTTAGTTGAGGTGTTAGGACAGAGGTTGGACTCGATGATCTTGAAGGTCTCTTCCAACCTGATAATTCTGTGATTCTGTGATTCTGTGATTCTGTGATTCAGGAAAAGTTGTTCTTTTAAAAAATTAATAATCATGTCTTTCTCCAAAAAAAACATTTAAAATGTGCTTTTCACTTGACTTAAATGTTACAGCGGAAACATTCTTATGTGTCATGATTGTAAAATGGAAAGAAAAATGTCAAGGCTAAGTCACTGCCATCATTTATCTGGCTCTGGGCTGCTTTTGAATTGAGAGGTGCCAGCAATGGGGTGTAATGTCCCTGTTGCACAGCTACAGCACAAAGTTGTTGTGTCCCTGGGATATGGAAGATACCTGGCAGCAAACACCTCTCATAGCCAGGATAAACAGTTTGTCACCTGTGTGTCACCTCAGAGACATCAATGGCTGATGACAAAAGCACTCTGAATCTTAAATCTAGGTGGTATTAATGTGAGAAATAGGAAATTATTGACTTCCCACCCAGCACTTCCACCCTGACTGAAGGAATCTGTCCTTCTGCGTTGTGCTTTGGTGAAATTGCTGAGGACGCTGCACTAAAACATCTCTCAGAAACTCTTTTCCCCTCTCTCTCTGGAAAGGGAGCTTTGTCTCTGTGTGGCCTCCAGACCTCACCGTAATTATTCACATATTTGTAGCCACTTCACAATTTATTAATAACAAGTCACTGTACACTGAGGATGAACTGAGAGCTCCTGAGAAAGGATAAAGCTCTTGGCCTGCTCGCCAAAAAAAACTTCCGCTTGTTTCGTCTGAAATTCCAAGTCCTGACGTTTGCTTCCCTTTGGAGCCTCAGCTGAGACTGAAGCTCCAGACTTTGCATTTTTAACGCGTTCCCTTCGTTGGGACCTTGTTTAACCCCGAGACCTCTCTGAGATACTGATTCAACGTGATGAGTGCACTCCACAGGAACGAGGGATCAGTCAGCAAAGCTCATGAGCTGGCAGAATCCGGGAGCTCCAGGGAAGAGCTCATGAGGACTCCCACTTTTGTTTTCCAGGGGGGATGTAAATATAAGCTTTGCATCACGGCTTTCTTGGGATTAAACCCTGAAAAATTTCCTATATCCTGATGGAGAGTCAAAAGGAGACACACACATCAGCTCTTTTTGGAAGGTGTCCAGCTCCTAAAACAGTGATGGTGTAAAGTGGATGGAGCTGTGGTTTGAAAGGCTCAGGGTTATTTTCTGTTCAGACAGTGATTTGTGGCTCTATTTTGTTGAGTTCTGGTGTAAAAAAGGATTGTAAAACAGCAGTGAGACAGCCAAGGGATTTTTAGTGGCTGAATCAAAAGGTTTACCTTAACTGCTGAATAACTGGGCTTCTGGGGAGGAGAAAAAAGAGAGAGAGGAAAAAGAAAGCCAGAAATGTAAAAGCAGTTAAAAAACCACATGCAAACATGGCCCCAAGCATGAAGGTCCTACATCTCAGCCTCACAGATCTCAGTTGAATGGGGAACTGATCAAAAAAAAGGTCCTCGAAGTATCCTGAATGTCAGTAAAAGCACAGTTATAGATTCCAGGTAAAAAACCCATCCCAGTGTAAAGGCACATTGTGTGTGTGTTTGTGATTCCTCTGCTCCAGAACCAAGGTGGGGTTTAATTCCACCCCGTGGAGGGAGGCACTACCCACATTTAGCACCACAGCCAGGGTGGGTTTGTTTCCCTACTGCCATGTTAAAGGATGAGTGTTTTCTCTTCCAATTTCTCATGTTTTTCTCGTTACTCTGTCTTAGCACAGCTCTCACAACTCCTTTTGGCAGAAAGCTCCCAGACAGGAGAGATCCTCCCTGACTGAGCAAAAACATCTCTGCAGCACAAGACCCGGAACACAACTGAGGTGTCCCAGACAGTGCTGAAAGCAAATTTTTCTCTTTGCAGAGGCTCTGGAAAGGTTTCCACCCTGTTCAGGGCACAGCCTGAGTTCCTGCAGGCAGGACAGGGCTGCTGTGCCAAGGAGGAGCATCTCACTTGAGTCCCTGCTCCTGCCTCCTCCTTCCCTCCAAGAGCCAGCTCGGGTTCCTCACTTGAAGATTTTGATTTATGGGGTGAACAAAACTTCACCCAAGCAGATAAATCAGGACTTGTGTCTGCAGAGACGGTGCAATTAACTCCAGGCTCTTCAGAGGATAGGACCAGAGTTGGCTCTGACTGAAGAGAACAGAGTGTGCTTTGCTGTGTATCTTGAGCTGAATCCCACATGAGTAAAACCTTGTTCTTGGAACAGTTGGACCTGGGAGATGTGTTTCAGCAAAGATGCTGATGCTGGATGAGGCGGCTCAGGCTCCAGAAGGTTGAGCTGTCTCTCTCCAAAGAGAGAGGCCAGCTCACTACTCAACCCGCTGACACTTTCTCTGAGTCATTTTCTGTTCCTGCCTAATGACTTCACTAATTGGGATCATTTTTTTTTTTCAGTGGCTTTCCCTACTCAAGCTTGGGCTTTGAAAAGTTCACAGAATGCTCCACATTTTTCCTACCTCATAAACCTAATCCAATCTCATTTGCATATTGACTCACAGACCCTCTAGGAACTATGTCTTGTTGGCCCAGAATTGTCGCTCTTTGCCCATTTCGTGACCAGTTTTGCTCAGGGCTGCAATATCTGCACAGTTCCACGTGCATGTTCTAAACCTCTGACTCCTACAAGCAAGAAAGTTCTGCTTTTCAGGTGTGATTGTTCTGAAATTGGCAATGAAATCTTAATGGCTTGAAGAGAAGATAAAAATATTGAAACCATGGCAACCTCCAAAATTTCAAGCTGATGCCCAACTTTGCTCTTTTGAGAAATGCACAAATGAACCTCCAGCAGATGTAGTCCATGAGTGGAGGAATTGGCTCAAAACAAACTGGTAAATCCAGCTACTCTGCCCATCTTCCCAGCTAAAAGTGATTCCAAAGGCAGCCTGTTCTCCTCCAGTCACACCTTTTCTACATCCAGCATTGCCACAGCTTCCTTTCCTTGCCAGGAGTCTTCCAGCAAGTTTTCATACCCTCTACTTTTTTAGGCATGTACCTGAATAGAAAGATTCTGTTACAAATTTAGTGGCTCTTCTTTTGTTAGGTTCTGCAAAGTAAAGCAGAAATTTGTGTCTGGTTTAACATAATGATCATGTTTTTGGGGAGAGAACACAGTTTGCACGTTCTTGGGTTCATAGGCTCAGCAGCACGAGGTAGGTGAGGAACACTTTTGTGTGGTTCAGGTTTCATCTGCCAACCCTGATCTCCTCAAAAGGTGAATTTCCAGGCATGAGACGTCCCACAGTTCACAAGTGTGAGAGATAAATATATAAAATATACCCACTAAAGGAAAAAGACAGGATCTGTTTCAGAAACACCAATAAATAAATGTTAACTGGATATGAGTTGGTTTCTCTTGCTCCAGTGCTTCCTTTGTCCCTTTCTGGCACCGTGTGAGCCAGGTGTAGTCTCTGCAAGCAGCAGAAAGAGTGCATTAGTGTCATTCCACCGATAATGCTCAAGGAATAATTGCCACTGAATCAAATGCTGAAATGAATCCCACATTAAATGCTCACCTCCAAGGCTGCCTGTTGATGGCTTCTGTCAAATAACCAGCAAGAGCCTGTCACTGCAAAGCCTACAAAGAAAGTGAGATATGGGCCTCCTTCCCACTCTCTGCTGGTTTTATTCGGCCTTGAAATCAGCCAATAATGGTGAATGCATCTTTTTTTGTTGAGTCTTTCTCAAACCAGCTCAGTATGGAACAAATCACGTGTTGAAGGTTGTGTGTGCGAGGCTGGCTCTTTAAGAAAGGGCTTTTCCACAGGAAAACTGAGAGAGAATTTCAGAAGACACAACAAAAATAACAACCCAAAATTTAGTTCTTTCCATGCTCCTTTCTGCTCCCACTACTACCATCCACACATTTTGGGATGAAGAGTGAAGAAGAGTGAGCCCAAGACAGCAGGAGAAATGGGAATTGTGGCTGCTCCAAGGCCGGAATGCTGAAGGAAAAGCAGAAAGTTGTGTTTCTCTGCCCAGATCTGTTCATTGGAACGTGTCCATGGCGGGGCAGAGGAACTGATCCAGATTCAGCCTTGCACTGCTGAGGATGCCGTGCTGTGCCACACCACATAAACAGAGCTCATACCCAAAAAGACAGAGATTTGGTGCTTCAGGAGAACAAACACAACAATTTCCAGCTTGATCCAGCAGCCTTCCACACAAATATTCACATCATATTCCTTTTGTGCCACCTGTTGTGCATCATCTCCAGGACCTGCTGTCATTTGGTGGTGTCTCCTGAAAATTTCCTTGGAACCAGGAGGTGTTGATAGGAAAAGTGACACAGATTGGGTCAGGCAGGGCTCTTTCACTCTCTGTCCCTGCAAGGACCGCCTGGGCCGTGGGACTCAGCGGTTTCAGTCAGCCAGGTAAGGCCATTTCAGCCAGACAGGTCCACACACCACCAGCCCAGCACATCCCAGGTCCAAAATCACCTCTTAACATCTTTTAATAAACCTAAAACCTTTAACACAGCGTGTAAGAGGAAGAGAAGTAAAGGCCAAAGGTGCTGCAGCTTCAAAGCAGGAGCAGCTTTGCATTTTCACAAACATAAACCGTGTTTGTCTGCTTAAATACACAAAGCTGTGAGATAAACACAGGTAATATTTTCTTTTCCAACTCCTGGAGCTCTTTGGTTTCTAGCTCCCTCCCTATCAAAAACTTGTTCACCTCTGTTTTTTCACAGGATTTGAGTTTTCAAGAAAAAGGTGATATAGGTGTCTCTAAGGAAAAAAATTCTAAAGTGAAAATACAGAAATTAGAAGCCTCAGGCTGTAGGACCAACAGTTTTGCTCAAAAAATCTTCTAACAAAAAAAAAGCACAACTAATGATTCACACAACTACTGTTTTCAATTGCAATTTTGGCATTGAATGAAAATGTCAGGAATGACAATTTTGGCCAAGATATTCTCTTGTGAGGAAAGGCTGCTGGCCTGGTTCCATATCAGCAGCACATGGGAATGACAGGGCCTGGATCCTGGGAGGGATGGATGGATGGGTGGATGGATGGATGGATGGATGGATGGATGGA
>VZTE01001282.1:393067-419733 GCA_013397775.1 Eulacestoma nigropectus | reverse complement strand
ATGGATGGAAGGGACGGATGGATGGATGGATGGATGGATGGATGGAAGGATGGATGGATGGATGGATGGATGGATGGATGGATGGATGGATGGATGGAAGGGATGGATGGATGGATGGATGGATGGATGGATGGATGGATGGATGGAAGGATGGACGGACGGACACACACACAGTGCCTGGTACAGATGAATCAGGAAACTCAGCGTGGGACTCAGCTAAAACCCTTCATATTTTTTTGGTTACTTTTATGTAACTTGACCATCAAGGATCTGCTCTCTTGAAAACTGTTACCCCTTGAAGGTGCTGTGAGTTTTGTTCAGACTCTGGTGTGAGTTTTGTTCAGATTCTGCTGTGTGTAGTTGGGAGCAGCATTTTAAGACAGCTTGAGCTATGACTAAAGTCCCTTTCGATTTAAAAGCACGCAACCCACAGACTGCAAACAGAAGAAGGCAAAACGGGAAAAGGAGGTCTCAAGATAGTTCTTTGAAAAATTTCTGTCTGAAGTTGTCCTTTGCTTATTTCTTCAAAAAGAAAAAAAAAAAGATTTAATGGAGGTCACTGGCAGAGATGTGACTGATGGACACTTGTTAAACTTGGCTGCTTATTAGAGATTTCTTAGGCAATATATAATCCATAACATCATCATAGAGCATTCATTCTCCAAGCTGGAGCAGCTGAAGTTTCTGCCCATGAAAACAAATGGGAAGTGCTGTCTGCTGGGAATTGAGCAGTATCTTGCAGCCAGACGGTTCCCCTTAAATTCTACTTGAGGAGAAGTTATTTAGTAAATAGAACTTTGCAATTTGCATAAAGCTGATTCAGTTACAAAGGAAAGTCAGTTTTGGCTGAAAACCTCTGGCAAAATATTTTCGCAGAGTTATTGCTATCTTCCCAGCCAGACTGATTTCATTTACAGTGTGATAAATTCTCTAAATTCTCTAGAGGTTTTTTTTGCAATTTATCCCAACAAAACTGAAATCAGCATCTGATCCTTTGTATTTAGTTGTAAAAAGCAACTCAGAAAAAAAAGATCCACTGAAAAACAATGTTGGTGCATTTTATTTTGCATTGCTAATGAGGTGAGATGGCTTTGTGAGAATGTCCATGTACAATGAAACCAAACACCTCCCACAGACCAGGGGCTGACAAGAAATGGACTTTTCATCTTGCTGTCAAAATTAGGTTTATCCTTGTAGGGTAACTTGGTGAACAGCTAATAGGAGAACACAGGAAAATTCAGATAATGCAGTAAAGCAACAGAAGTTTGAAAGCTATAATGGGAATGTGAGCTTAGCTGTGGAGATGATTCTGCAGCACAGATTGCTGTCATGTTCTAATGAGATCATCCACGAGGAATCAAACCAATACACCGGTACAAACAGCAAATAAGTCAATCAACACCAGTCAGAGAAGTTATGAAAACACTGTGTACTCAAACATATGCTGCTTCAAAATTAAATCATGTCTTCTGCTGCTTTACAAACATATGACAAAAGAAAAATGCCCAACAGCAGAAGATGGATAAGACAGAAGCTTGGAAAATCAATACTTGTCTAAAGTAATGGCTCTCCTTGAAGGTGAAATATCCCTACAAATAGAAGTGGTGTGAGACAGGAGTAGAAAATAATGTCATAGGGTCCAAAAGTGGACCTGGCTTGCCTGGCTGTGATGATGTTCTGCTGCTGGGCTGCTGTGTCTCTGAACCCCTCTGGAAACTAAATCACACAGAATCAATTAGGTTGGGTAATAAAATGGAATGGGAAAATGGAATTATTTGAAAAATGAGAGTAACGCAAATATAGATGTTCTTACTTAAAGGATCTGCTCCAGGTAAATAAAGGACTGTGAGTGAAACCACATGATAAAGGCAGATTTCTTATAGGATGGGTTTTATTTTTTGGAAGAAATTCTTTATTTAGGGAAAAATTCTTCTCTGTGAGGGTAGGGAGGCCCTGGCACAGGGTGCCCAGAGAAGCTGTGGCTGCCCCATCCCTGGAAGTGTCCAAGACCAGGTTGGACAGGGCTTGGAGCAACCTGAGATAGTGGAAGGGGCAGGGGGTGGAATGGGATGATCTTTAATGTTCCTTCCAACCCAAATTATTCAACGATTCTTTGAATTTGGAGCTGCTTTATAATAGTTGAGAGAAGCACAAATAAATGGTAAGAACAACTATCAGCTGTTCAGATAAAGGGTGCAATAATAAGGAATTAGGAACTGAATTAAAGCCCATAAACCACGACAAAAGGAGCTGCAAACTGTGCTTTCCAGATAACAGCTATTTTTATAGACCCATTTTAAAAGGTTAATTTGGAGTGTTTGATTTCTCTAGCAATGTGGCAGCACAATTATCTGTGCAGGGTTGTGGTTTGACTCTTGAAAGCAGGAAATACTTGGTAAGTACCAAAGTAAATTAGCCACTTCTCACTTAACCCCTGCTCAGCCCACAGTTTACAGAATATTTAGACTTGGTGTAATCACTTGAGGGAAACACTGCTGATGTTCGCTCGGAGAAATGCAATTGAGGAGCTTAATGCTAAAAATTGTTAAATGAGTCTTGTGCCTGCATTTTATTCCAAATCACAAGTTGAGGGAGAATTTAACAAGGAGACAAATCTGAGGGAGCAGCCCGAACACAAACAGGGCCTTGATTCAAAGGCCATTAGTGCAAAGGAAGTCTCTTCAGGGACTGTAATGGCTTTTAAATGAGGTTTGTATTGATTTTGCACTGAATGTAAGAAAAGTGTGCCTCCCAGAGCCTAAGGAGAAACAGGCTGGATCTTTTCCTTGCAAAAGGTCACTTTAAGGAAAACAAATCACCCTCCCTATTTAATAGAGCAATCTGTGATAAAAGTTTAGGGCAAATTCAGATTAATTCCTTAGAAACTTTGGAACTGCTAAAGAGCCAAGCAGTGTTTACCAGAGAACCCGGTTCCATGAGCAATTCCAAGGGAATATTTTCTGAAAACCTGATAAAACCCGATTCTCATTTAGTTACATAGCTGAGGTTTATTTTATCCCATATTCTTTCACAACTCCCTCTCCTGTGCGAATAGAAATAATGGTGTTTGGTTTGTAGGTGGTATTTATAAGGTATTTGAGCTTCATTTAAACAGCAGCTCTGATCCAAGGGGTTCATTAGTTTAGTGCAGATCTCCTTTTTCTCCATTTATTCACATGGATGCAGCACCAGAAAAAAAAGACTGCTGGAATTTTGCAGGTAGCTTATTATATCGAGGCCCACAAACACAACAAAGTGTGTGTCTGAATGTGGATGTGGAAATGCAGAAACCTTAAAGCTTCTGTTTGTGTTCATAGAGCTTTTCTGCTGTTTTGCCATTTACAGCAATGAAACCACTGAGCTTAAAGGTTCATATCTTTGAAACTGTGGATAATTCTCAGCTTTTTTTTGTTCTGTAGAAAAATGATCAATGGGCAATTCACGAACAACTGCAATAACCTTTGCCGAGTGCCTATTGAAGTTGCTTGCACTTTTAAGTCGAAAGAGCGACTCCCTACTTATTTAGTGGCCTAAGAGGATCATCCTTCAGTGGTTTGAAATCACTCTCTTCTAGCTGAATATTCATAATATATCATTCTTGTGAATGCACACTCTAGCCCTGCTGAAGAAAATGCTAGCAGGTGTAAAGCCACATATCTTCCTTCATTGTTTTGGTGCAACGCTTTGGGGAAGATTTATTCCTTCCCTGGGGAGCAGGGGATGTCTTCGGAAGCTGTAAATACTTGACAAACAATGTGGGAAAGCTGCTCTCCTGCTAAAGCATCTGGGAGAAGAGTTCTGTGATTAAGATGCAGATCTGATGTGCAGTGAAATCTGTTCTTTGTCACATTTTCAGCTTGTAAGGTTCACGCTGCTGTCACTGAAAGCTTAACAACACTTGAAGCATGGTGGCATATTTATGTGTCGGTTAGAAGGGTCCTGAGAAGCTGATAAAAGCACATTCAAACAACGTAGAGAATGTGTTTTCTTGGATCAGTTATTAGAAGAATTTGTCCTGTACACAAATATACACAGCTATGTAATGTTTGAAGCCTTCCTCCAGATGTTTCGTGTTTTCTTCCCCTTTTAATTCAGGACACCTGCTGTGAAAACCTCTTTCTTTTTACAACAGCAAGAAATGTAGGCAAGGAATACATATCTGTGTTAATTTCAGGGGACAGGGTGATAGAATTTGCCAGAGAAATTGCCTGCCATGTGGGTAATTAATTGCATTAGCTACCTACAGTAACTCTGATTTGTTTGTTGTCTCTGACATCCGTAATGAGCCCGGCCACTGACAGCTCTGAGAGCTTCCTCTGAGAAATCCACCACGGCCTGTTCTGCCCAGCGCCAGTCATGGCAGGGATGATGAGAACAGACTGGGATTATGCAGGGCTTGGCCTCTCTCTGCTCTGCTGCCAAAGCCCACGGCAGACCTGTGGGGCTGGATCGTCACCCCAAGGTTTCCCACGGGGCCGAGCCACCTGAGAGAGCTGAGAGAGAACTCTGGGCTTTAGCATTCGGGAAAAGTTCTTCCTGAAGAGTCAGTGCTGGGGGAAGGAGACCTCCCTTTCCTTCTCAGAGTGGTGGTGTGAGCCCACAGAGCACAGACACCTCCCGACAGCCGCGTGGAGCTGCCTGCTGAACTCCCCCCTGGGAATGGGGCACAGCACCTGCCCTGGGAGCAGACGGAGGCTCCAGTCCTGCCTCCTCTGGGATCCCAGGAGGGAGCTCACCCCTCTTTGACTGTGCAAGCAGAGAGAAAATCAAACATCCCATCCCAAAAGCTCGTGAGGGTGGAACCTCTGCCTCCCTTCGGTCGCAAAGCCTTGCACATCATTCCCTTTATATTTTTCCAGTGGTTTGGGCCTGTCATAAGCCCTGGAAATTGCTGTTACAACAGGTTTCTCCATTCTGCAGTTCTGTTCTTGCACAAAGCCCAGTTGTGTGATATAACAGAGCCCCAGAGTGCTCCTGCCTTCTGTGTTTGGAGGGAATTGTTGTAAAATATTGTGAAATCCAGAGAGCACCGGAGCTCTCATTTTTTCCTGCATCTCTGTAGGTGACGGAGCAGCCAAAGAAATCCAAGACAATCTTAAACAGATGCAGGTCTTAAAATCACCCAAAAAATAGTACACAACAGTTCTAAGCTGAACTAAGCACAGCCCAAACTTCCTCCCCCATATCCCCTGATGCTGCAAACCATTCTCTCCCGTTCCCATCCCCACATGAGGATTGTTGTGTTGGTGCAACATAAACTCACAGCTTCAGCCACGGTGTAAAGCAACAAAACCAACCTGGCAGGGCCAGACGATGAGAGGACTGTAAATAATATGAGGGACAGTTGGGACCCAGCCTCGATGATGCCAAGTCCTGCTTCAGTCGACCTCGGCCAAAGATGTGGTTCAGCTGTTCAGTGGATTCCAGCTGGTTCTCCTCTATCTGCTGGGAGGAATTTCCCTATTTAATTCTGTTTTCCCTGGCATTTCATGACAAAGCTCTCCACTTCAGAACCACAGCCCTCCCAGCACGGCTGGACTACAACAACAGTGCGAGAGGAACAATGGGAGTTTTTTCAAACCAGCAAATTTGGAGGAATTTCATTCGAATTTAGGTTCTCGTGTCTCACGGGTCCTTTTGAAAAATTCTTCAATTTAAGGTGAAATTAATCTTTCCTAAATATCCATCATGAGAAGCAATACACCTCAGCTATGATACAATGAAATGTCCTTTGAGAAACATTAACTTAAATCTGATCTCCCAGGATCTGACTATGGGCATGAGGGTCTGGAGACAGAGAGAAAATGTGGGGAGCTCATTATTCAGATCCTTCAGTCTTGCAAATCTGAAAATTAATTATAAAATTTCATTTCTGATTAACAAAGAAGAGCAGACTGTTTTAACATAGGGTGCCAGATGTTATTGAACGAAAAAAAAAGAGAACTGAACTAAAGCTTCTGTTATTTCTCCAAATATGTTATTCTTTTCTCCTGAGCACTTAATTAATTCAGACTGCTAATTTTTAAAATAATTTTTTTAAAAAGCATTTTTTGAAGAGACTCCCTGTCCAAGATAAAGCTGTCAATCTTCTCTGGAGGAGGAGGAAAACGCACTGATTCGGATTTATGAACTGCATGGTTCCACAGCTGGAAATGACAACGTGCAGAACAGAAGTGACTTCTTATCACTTAGATTCTTGGAGCGAGTCCAAAAGAGATGTTTGCTCAAAGCTTAAAGTCCTTTCTCATTCCTTTTTTTTTTCCCCAGCCAATTTGGCAACAGCAACTTTTGATTTGAACCAAGAAAACGTTCCCAAAATAGAGTTTTGTTTTACATCTTTTAGTGACTAATAAACAGTGCTTACGTTAAAGGCATAGAGTGATTCTGCAGTGAGTTTTGTTCCGTTTTTATCAATTTTTCAGGGGTTCACTGCCTGTTGTTGCTCTGGCCATTGGCAGGTTTAAATTTGGTCCAGCCACCCCTGAGCTATTCCCACCTAAAAGGAAGCAGCAGGGAAAGAGAGAGAAATTATGTAGATAAAGTTGAAGCCAGAATGCAGAACAAAGGAGTAACAAGAGCATTCAGCTGTTTCTAGGGAGTTCAGCGTGGACATGACACAGTTTTTTGGCTCCCAGGTAACCAAGCTGAGTGACATTCAAAGGTCTTTTTGACCCAAGGAAATTCTCTCTGGTGTGAAGAACATTCCTCTGTTCTGGGGGAAGATGTGCGTCAGATGGAGGTTGAGATTCCTGTTATACCAAATCGTCTCGTGGTGGTGATGTCTGGATCTGCTGCCCAGCTGAACACGTGGCCAGGCTCCTCCTGGGACAAAAAGAAGATCCTAAAGGAACTGAATGTGTTATCCTGCCAACAGCATCCCGTTATTTCACACTGGGACGTGTCTCCTCTGGAAATTCCTCAGGTTTCAAGCCTGTTGCTATAACGACTGGGCAACCTTGCAAGAGAAGCTGAAAACTTCTAATCAGGATTTCTGGAAGTCCACCCCACTTTATGCAACCCTTCATCTTCATTCTGGGGCTTCTTGGAAAGAAACCAAATATAACATATTCAGAGGTTAAAATGGTACCCTGCTCCCTTCCACTTATTTTGGGCAAATTAAAGCCTTAACCTCAGCAAAGATCAAACCAGTGGGTGCCATTTTCCAGGAGAGATGCTGGGAATCCAGAAAAATGTGCTGCTTGCACACACAAACTTGCACTGCTTTATTCCCAAAGTGGTCATGACCAGAAGCCAGCATTCAATAATTGTAATTTCACAGAGCGTTTGCACGAGTGAATTTGACAATTCCATCTCACAGCTTTTCCCCTGTATTGTTTGGATAATTACATTGTCAAAAATTACTTATCATGCATTTAGCACTTAATACCCATTTATTAGGAGTTCATGTAACTGCTATTTAAAGAATAATACATGCTCACTCCTTTCTACACCATTTGATGCCACTTTGATTCTGTAATTGCTGGTTTCCTAGGATATTATGCCACAAAACCTGAAGAAATAATTGGTTGTTTCATTCCAGACAATACGTTCTGGAGTTGCACAGAGTTTTTAACTGGAAGATTTGTAACAGTGCAAGGGAGACATGAAGGGAGTGAATGCCAGCCACGGAATGGGACTGCACCAATTGTGCAGCCTCTGCTCCCGTTGTTCAAAGGAAAAGGATTCCTTATGCAAATTTGGGAAATTTTATGCCTTTGGGGGATGCTCTCTGCAAGACTTTGGCAGTGCTGCATGTCAGCACGGGGTGGAACGAGTCCCAAGTGAGACGTGAAAATGAGGTGACTAAAAAACCCCAGCTCTTTCAGTGCTCAGCTATAATTATTTCTTGTTTGCAGAGCACACGCTGAAATCTGCAGGAATAACTGCTGGGTTTGTGGGGGATTGTTGCATGAAAGCAAAATGAAGGAGTATCTTGCAAGTATATTCAAAAAGCACTATTTTAGCTGAACTTTTGTCGCTTGTTAACTCTGTTATCAAGGGCTGGTAAAATACTAATATATGTTCTTTTTCAGCATCTTAATCTACAGTTCTTTTACAGCAAATCCTGCTGTTTGACTAGAAAATGGTGCTACTTTTATGTGGTTTTAAATTGTTTATAAACTTGCGGTTGAAGTTACTGTCACTTTCCCTGGTGTTATCACACAATTGTTGCACAGAGTTTTCACAGGCTGTAAATAACTGGGCTGAAATTTGTCACAACTTCCAGATTAGTAAAGTGGGTAAGAGAGTAGATTAAAGATTATGATTGTGGCCATATTTATTTGGGAAAAAAAGCCCATGGCAGGAACTGTCACCCTTTGAGTAGCTGTACATGCTTGGCTTCTTTAGGAAAGCATCAAAATTAGGAGATGGAGCACAAATCACTCCATGTTTTAACTTATTAATGAATTCTCAGGGTAGCCTGACCAGAGACTGACTCATCATCAAATCCATTCTCTGATGACAGCCAGACAAACCAAAACAAGTCATGTCTATTATAATTCAAGTTTTAGAACAGAATATTGAGCTTTACGGTCATCTAATTAAACACAGCAGGACTACTGCCATCGTCTTAATTAAAAGAAACTTTCTCACTGTACTCAACAAAAAGTAAATGACACCAGCAAATAAAGCAGAGGCTCTGTGATGTGAGTTGCAGTGTTCTCAGGACCTGCCAACAAAGTCTGTTGCTTTTATAGCCTACAAATGATGTATCTCTGGAGGATGTGGGAGAGATCAAGCCTAAAATATTAAATAAAATCCAGCCTTCGCCATCAAACCCCAGCCCAATATTTTGCTCCCTTTCAGTGCCTCTGGTTCCAGAGCAAGGAAAGCTTGGCTACACCTGAGGAATGTGTTCAAGTGCAGGATTAAGGCTCAGAGCTGTACATGATGTGTACAACAATACCAAAGGCTCTTCACAATTAATACCAAGCCCTTAACTCAGCTTTTTGGTGCTGGAAAGGCTGTGAGTGTGGTTATCCATCCCAAAAATGGTCCAGCTGCAGAATTTGGGTTGGATGTGTCAGACCCGCTTCCAAGTGTCTGTCTGTGGGTTATTTTAGCATCACAACTAAACTTATAATAACTCAAACCAAATCTAAAACTGCGTCTGCGCTTCAAGCGTGCCAAACGCACCTGCGTGCTGTGCATGTGATCTGAAACCAAAGAGCTCATGCTTGACCCACCATCCCATGGTGATGCTGTGCTATTTATAACCCAGCCAAAACAAAGCTGAATCCACCCTCCTGCAGCCTGCATTCAGCAGCTTCCCTTTATGAAGTGCCGATGGTAAAGTTGTCTTTATCAGTTGTGTGATGCCCCAGATTGCAGGCGTGGCTTGGATCATCAGCAGACAAGGTTTCCATGAGCAGCATTTCCATTTTTCTGAAAGATGTCACAGATTGCTGAGGGTTTCCAAGTTCACTTGTGTTCACCTCCTTTGACACAGATGCACAAAGAAGGTGCTTCTAGAAAACAAATAAGAAATAAGGGTGCTAGAAAGAGATACGAGGAGTCCACAGTGAGGCTGGGTTGTTGCTTACTGAAATAATCTCAGCTGAGCCTGCAGGATTCTCCAGGTTCAGTCAGATAAAATGTATGAAATGTTTCCCTTTAAAGAACTCCTGACTTAAATGCAAGAAGGGACCCTGTAGCTTAAAAAATAAGTTCCTGCCTAATTCTTTAATCCAAGTGCATCAATTATAAATGTGAGACAGAAAGAGAGACTGAGCCTGCTGTACCAGAAGGCAAAGAGCAATCAGAAATGTTGGCCTACAGAGACAGTGCTTACTTTTGTTTAGTATAAAAGAACCATCGGCTTGTGCCAGTTTCTTGGTTGTTGGGATGGGGGGGGCTCCTTTCAGAGTTTGATTTTCCAGCTGCTTTTGCTCCTTTTTGAGTGAAATTAGAATGGAATCAGATACATCTGGAGTTTTCTGTTCCGACGTTTGGGGTTGTTTCTGTCACATTTGGGGTCTCAGAGCAAGCAGCCCTGGCTGTCTTGTTCCTTGTACAAATTCCTGTGGATCTCCAGGTCCTCAGCTGCTCAGGAGGTGCCAGGCTGTGCTGTACCAAATCCTTTCTGCAGCTGCCAACTCAGGCAATTGGGAATCTTCGTCCCTCCTTGGACATAGAGCTCCTGATCTGCAGCTTTTCCATGACTTGTCCAAACCAGGCCATGCTGCTCTTCCAGGCTGCCCAAAACCTATGTCAGAAACAAGAACTGAGAGAAATCACATCCCTGCCAGTGCCACCGACAGGAATTTTGAGGTCCAGGCATTTCCAAAAAAGCTCTGTCTTTGTGGAAACACACCAGAACCACGCCCAGAGCTGAGATCTGATGTAGAACAGGGGGAACAGCCCAGTAATTCTGCCTTGTGTGAGTTGTGAACGACTGTGGGAGTGCACCAGCCTGCCACCCACCAACATTCTGGGAGAAGGCTCCAGCACGGAATAGTCCCTTGGCTCTGCTCCCCAAAGGCAGAGCTGCTGCCAGCACGTGCCATGGCTGCAGAACAGCTAAACAGGCACAGAGAAAGGGAAATCCTTCTTAAAGCCCGTATTTGAAAGGATCCTGCTGTGGGAATTCAGCACTTTCACAGCATTAGAGAGTCACTCCACTTCTCTGGAGTGCCCATTATTAATGACACGTCATCATTAACTGTATAAGAAATAGTTTTCTTAATAACAGGGGAAAGGGTGGTGTTCAAAACATGTTCAGTTTGGCCAGGTGACATTCCCACCCCATTTTTTTTCTTTACTTTCAAGGCAGTAATATTGAATACTCTCATAGGACTTTATTCCCACCACTGGAATGATGTTGATGAATGCGTCAGACACAGAGGACTCCAGGGATGTGATCACTCCCCGTGTGATGATGGTATAAATCTTACGGCACCTGATGCTTCTGTATTGACATTGTGCAGCTTGATGTCCTATTTAATCCTTTTTTTTTCCTCAGAGATGAGTACCGAAAGACGCTGGAAAGGATTGGGAACTTTTGCAAATGTATTTTGTTTTCAAAGTTCTCCATAAGGAATCGGCATCTTTAAAACAAAATATTTGGTAGATGCTCTGTCTGGGTTTCGGCAGATCTCCCTTCTTCCATCCTAAATCCCATTAATCCAGAGTTTTCCACTGTTTTTACCACAGAGGTGGCAATAATTAACCCATTATTTTGCAGCTGTAAGTTTCTCCCCACCTTGTATGAATTTGCACTCCATGACCTCCTGCTGGGCAGCTGCTGTGGCGTTGCTGCTGAGAGCTCCTTGTGAACGAAAGTCCAGGAATGCAGTTACTCGTGAAGACTGAACACTGAGGATCCTTATTTCAATAGCAAAAAAGGAATTTTGTTTTTGACAAAAAATTATTACAAAAGGTAGCAGCTGACGATCAAAGAACACACGCAGAGACATTGGGAACCGGGCCTATAAAAGTGGATTATTTAAGCCGTAAAAATCAGTGGATTATCAAAAATTACATTTTCAGAGCTGGTGGGAACTTCAAAACATATTCAGCAGGTGTGCAGTCACTGGTGTGGGTTTGAAAGGAAAGGCAGAAAGGCCAAAATAGGGTCCCGTTTTTTTCATCACTGTCTGGGGCAACAAAGCACATTTGTTCTTTAATAAATCTTGTACTGGAGCTGTTTCATGAGGGCTGGAGCAGCTCCTGGAGTTCAATTCCTGCGAGAGCATTGCTGCAAGCCTGAGCAGCTGTGGTGACTTCCAGCAGTTTGTAGCAGCTTTGATCTGTCTCTTTTCATAAAATTGAAGATGCTCTTTTTAAATTTCATTTGTAAGGCCTGGGAGAGGTGCGGGGGGTCAGGGAGTTGTTTGGCTTCGTGGAAAAGCCTCCATCTGATTTAGGAAGAGGGGCCTGATGCCATCAGTTCCCTCATGAAGGCCCAGTGTGATTCATTGGGTTCGTACCTGAGCAGACTGTGCTGTCTTGTCCAGGCTGCGAAAAGCCCTTCTCTCCCTCAATACCCACATCCCAGAGGAAACTGGGAGATGGAAATATGTTTCAACGGGTTGAGGTTTGATACCTGACAAATGTGAGCGTGGTTCTCTCCCTTTTACCCCCTCATCATACACAGTTATTGCCTTTGCATTGTAGCAAGTAATTAGGGAACTCATTGAACTGAAACTCATTTCTGATTGCAGGTTGTTTCTTGGGTTTCTCTTCAAATAAATAATAAATAAAACCTTGCTCTTTTCAGCCTTCTCTTCCTCAGGCAAAAAGAGCTAATTAATAAACTCCAACCTCTTACCATTGTGGTTCTGTGCTGTTAATTGTGAGAAATAAGAAAAGGCCCCAGCACTTCCAGGGGAGAGCCTGTGGGCAAAAGGAAAGTCCTGGAAATGAAAGGGCTGTTGGGCAGGCATTGTTTAAAGAGGAAAACTGGGTGGCTCTGGGTGCTGCAGCTGAAAGCTCCAGCAGGGCTCTGCTGCCTCTGTGAACAATAAACCAGGAGAGAAACATGAACCTGGCACACATGAGGAACTGAGGGAAGGGTCTTTGTTTGCTCATTCAGCTGTTGATTTAAGCCTCGACTTTGAATGCAGAGTCCAAAACAAGCCTACAGCTGAGGCTGCCCTCGTTTTTCTTGGTTTAATGGTAAGGAGTTTATTTTGGCGGGGGGAATGGATCTGCCTGCACAAATCTCCCTTCTGAAAATGAAAACGTGAAGCTGGTGTTGAGCAAAACAGGAGGAGAGGAAGAGATGAAGGAGAGGAAGGGATGGATTCCATGGCGGGCTGGGGGCTGCTCTGTCCCCCTCCTCCGCTGCCCAGCCTGCCAGGATGGGTGGGAACAAGGAGGGAATGTCCTCAATCACAGCTTTCCCTGGGTTCCCAGTGCTGCTGAGGGCCACTCAAAGGGCACTGCTGATCCTCACCTGCCTTTCTGGATGGAAAAAAAACCCCACAGTGCCAAGGAATAACTGACTGTTCATCCCAGCACTGAACACCCAGGGTCTGGGCAGCCTGGTCCACCTATAACTGAGGTTTTTGGGAAAGTAACATGGTTGTATTCCTACTTTATTTAGTAATGATCACTTTAATTTGATGGTCTTGGATGTCTTTTCCAACCTAAAGGATTCTGCGATTCTCCAAATGCCACTTTTTGTTGCCCTTGCTGTACAAAGGTGCTTCAGTGCAACTTGAAGTCAAAAATGGGAATGCTTAAACTCCTGGATGTTGAGCCTTTAAGGTGAACAGGCAGGGTCTTCAAACTCTTATGGAGGAAAAATAGGGTTTCATCTGGTTTTGTGGCCGTGGAAAGCAAATTAGTATTTAAAGGCTGTAAAGTTAGCCTCAAGTAATGCACAAAACTCCCAGCCAACCTTAACCCCCACTCCAGCAGTTTCCGGGGAAGCACAGTCAGGAGACATTGTTATGTTTGTGTTTATGGTTTTTAGTGCTATGGAGCAGGTTCATCGATCTCCTGGTGCAGAGGTAGCACAGCTGAGCATCCAAACTGGCGTTTTCACACCACAAAGTGAATTTGGCAGGTTGAAAAATAACTCAGCTTCTCTTCCCACAAGACCTCTCAAGTTTCTAATGCTGAGTTTTATTAGAGAGTGAAATAAATTTAAATGAGAAGTGGTGGGACTGGCTTAAAAGCAGAAATTTTAGTCTTGTGTCGGTATAAATTCACTTCTCCAGGTGTGGTAAAGTTCTCTCCCTGATGTCTTTCTGTCTTAGACATCCCCTGATCTCTCAGCATCACTTTTTGCTCGTGATGACTCATTTGGGAGGTATTTTTGTTCCCTGGCATTTGCATTTTCTGTCACTGGTTCCTTTATGTGTTCTGATCTTTTCTGCTCAGCAAACACGTCCAATCCTATTCACTCTGCGATGAGGAGAGACACAGTTTACAAAATATCTGCACAGGAGCTGCCATTGCAAGCCAGGGATTCAGCCCTGTTTAAATTCAAAATAAGGCAGCCCCCTAAAATAACTCAGTCCCACCACGCAGGTGATTGAAGAGATAATTTGGTGAAGTAGAGACTCAGCCTTGTACTGCAGTTTCTATGAGTGTTTACCATAGAAGCATTAAAGAAAAAGACCTCCAAGATCATTGAATCCAACCTTCATATCACTGGAAAATTGGCATCATGGAGCAAAGCTTGATTTCAGTTATTCCCACGTCCAAAGTAGTGCCTTAAACTGGATTTCAATTCCGACAACATAAACATGGATTCAAGCAATTAATAAAAACAGAGCCATTTTGATGTAGGCACTGTCTTCTCTGAAAATAGAATTTGGCAATGAATAGGTTTTATTTGTCTCTAAGATGAACCATGTGAAGCTCCTGGATTTTCAAGGTTTGCTTTGATGTCCTTAAAGATGATTTATCACAAGGTTTGTTTACTTTTTTCCCCCCCCGTCTTTATAATCCTTTCTCCTCCATCCTTGGATATTTTATTTCCAGTCCTTGTTGGATCCTGGAAGTATAGAGGAGTGAGTACAGAAATGCAAATAATTGGAGAAGTGTCAAGGTTGGTAAAATATATTCAAGAGAAGTCAGATATTTTGTGTGTCTCTGGGAATATTATCTGCATTTTGTTCTTTGCAAGGAAGGCAATTTTTTTTGCTGTGATACTCCTGTATAGACCCGGCATAGGAGAATCAACTTCTCAATTTCTTAGCTATTTTTTCAACTAATTTAATCTCTATTCTTCAGCTAACCCACCGAGATTTCTTTCTAAACAATATTGATGTCTGAAAAAGTATTGGTTTCATTACTTGCTGTAATGGAATTACACACTGCCTTTTGTGCATTTAAAGTCAAGCTGTAAATTAGGCAGAAATAACACTTGACATCTGCAGAGGTGACTCAATTCTACTGAAGCTTTTGGATCTTTAAAATGCATTTCTGTATCCATTGGCCCTTACACTTACTGTAATTTGGGAAAAAATATTATCATAAATCTCCAGTACAGGCTTGTACTTCTGCAAAATGATTCTCATTATTTTCAAGAAGTAATTCCATGCTCTGGCTATAGGGTTCATCTTCACTCAATTCCCTCTAAATGGCTTTTCTGTCTGCACTGCAGATCCCACAGGAGGGTCCATCAGCTTGGGGACTGAGTGGAGATTACCCAGTCCTTTATTCTTTCAAACCTTCCTCAGAGAAGTTCCTTTTGATCTTCTCTTCACAGCCTCAACCATAAGTATTTCTATGATCTGTAAATATTTCTATACAATCCTTAAAGATTGCAGCGAGCTTTGGATGGAGCCTCCTATTTCTGGGAAGAGATGAGCACTGCCAAACACTGGGGAGGAATTCTTTCCTTGCTGCCTCTGCTGTGGTAAGAAAAACCCTCTCCTTGGCCTACGAGGAGGTGAAAATCCTCCCTTTGCCAGAAGGGATCCCTTAAAATACAGCAATATATTGATGTAGGAAACATTTACAAGAGCATGTAGTGACAGGACAAGGGGGAGTGAGTTCAAACTGAAAGAGAGAAGGTTTAAATTAGATATTAGGAAAAAAGTCTTAACTGTGAGGGTGGTGAGGCACTGGAATGGGTTTTCCAGGGAAGCTGTGGCTGCCTCATCCCTGGAAGTGTCCAAGGCCAGGTTGGACGGGGCTTGGAGCAGCCTGGGATAGTGGAAGGTGTCCCTGTCCATGGCAGGGAGTGGAATGAGGTGATCTTCGAAGTCCCTTCCAACCCAAACCGTTCCAGGATTCTATAACCCATCACACAGAGCCGTTAATTTACCTTAATAATCAAACGTGGCATTAGATCATATCTATTACAGTACAGACCTAGTATATAATATTAATATAAACATTATGTTTAGAAATTGTGCATCCATTGCTCCTTCCTAAAGTACATCAGGAGTTCATTTATCAACGTTTCACCTGCAATTGATTTTAGAACTCATAGCAGAAGCAGGGAATTTAGATTATGATCTTCAACAGGTTTAATCCACACTTCTTTTTTCAGGTGTGTACCTTGCTCACTTTTTTGTTGATTGGAGGTAATTTTTCGAGGAGAGTGTTTTTGACACATAACCAGAGTGGCTCTTTTCCTCCCTTTTAAGATATTTAGCAGGGTTTGGCTGTGATTAAAACACTCCATTGGAAATGGGTTGTTAGGAACAAGAAGAGACACTTTTAATGCATATTTAAAACGTGCAATTAAACAAAAAGAAGTGCAATACCCCAGTGCATTTCCTCATTGACCTGGGTGATAAAAGACTGTTTAAAATGGGCGTGAGGGTAAAAATGGTGCAAATTCTGTGGTTTTCTCTCAGACTCTGCACACAGCAGTGGCACAGGAACACTCTGCTGTGCATCAGTTCCTCACAGACAGCACTGAGCTCTCTGCAGCTTCCCAGCCAAATCCTGCACCAGGGTATTATTTACTCCAAATCGCATGGAATGAAACAATTCATTTCCATTATACAAGAGGGTCCAAGATATTAGGAAAGCCAGAATATTTCAAATCACAGCGTGCAAGGAAAATAAAGCTCTTCATTTTCAGCCAAAAGGACACAGATTGTTGGATGTAGCTAATTGCAATTTATTAATTTTCTTCCTGTATTTGCATCGTTGTTTTCCATTAATGAGGGACACACTGGACCGCCTTTATTTGTCTTTGGAATAGGAAAATAAGAATTTGTATTCCTTATGCATTTGTACAAATTCCAACCTTGACAGCAAAGGCATTGAATTTCTTATGAAATAATACCACTTTGGTTTTTTTAGAAAATAACAATTATGTTACCATCAGAACAGAATCCATTAATCCATTTCCTTTTATTTCCTCTATTTAAGACTGTGCTGATTTATTTCTAAATATTTTTGGGAGGTTAATCTGTTGCAAAAAGTTCAGGTGACAGACTTGGGTGGAAAATCCTCCCTGCTGCATGGGAAAAGATAAAAAAAAAAAAAGGAATAAGGAAAGAAGTTCTAAGAAGCTCTCCAGCTGTTGAGAGCAGCAGAGCCTTGGCAAATAGAGCAAACAGGATTTCTTATTTCAGGAGAGGAATGAAAGATTATCGTGGACCCAATGAGGGAGCCCCTTTTACACCCTAAAGGGGCAAAAAATAAGTAGCTTATACACCTCTGCTTTTGAAAAGAGAGGAAAAAAGTCCTTTTAGAACCACCCCATAGCTATAGGTTTTAGTGATTCAATCCATTGATTTTTTTCAGCTTTTGTGATTAGACACAGAGCTCGGAGAGGAATCCAAGCAACAAAACCTGCAAAAACTGGGGGGTGGTCTTTGAAACAGGAATAGAAATAAGGGAGAGTTTTCTTCCAGCTTTTTGGGATATCGTAAAGAACTCAAAATTTTCAGCCATGCACAGAGCACAGGGGTGGGAATCTTCATTTATAAGGGAGTTATTGTGCTGTTCCTCCAATTTTTTATTTGAAACACCTTCAGTAATTTTACGTTCTCCAGTAGCAGGTAAAGGTCTGACTGTGGCTTGTTATTGATTTGTACTTTCCCAGCTGAACAAGGCCACGGGGAGCTCGGGGAGGATCTCAAGGAAAAGCTGACAGTGGATAAATGAGGAAGTTTTGCAACATTCCCTACACTCCCCTCCTCAGGGCAATGAAGAGTTTCACAGAGAGTCTTGCCCAGCTTCTTTCACCCAGAAATTGATCCCTGATGGAGAGGTCACAGTGGCAAATCTCAGTGAAAGAGAAAACATTGAGTGAAATCATCTAGGTCTTAGCAGGGGTGTGTGACTCAGAGGTGGGATTGAAAGACTTTTTGCAGATTGGGAGAGGAAAAAAAAACCAGGAATAAAAATTCATCTTTTGGTAACTGCGCCATTGCAAGATTATTTAAATGTAATGTAAGAATGTTAATTAATAATATAAATAAGCATTGATTAATATTTGAAAACCTGTACTTGACATGCAATTAACACAAATTGCACAGGCAATTATATGGGGAGTCAAATTATTTAGCAATTTTAAAGCTATTTATCCTCTATGCTAGACTTCTCTCTGAATAATTAAGCCAAATTATGGTAGACTCTTTCATTTATATCAACTTAATATTTGCTTGCTAATATAGTAACAATTACAGTCAAGGTACCTCCAGTCCCAAGTGAATCAGGGCTAATGCTAAAATGGAATTCCATTCCTCCAGATTTTGGGAAGCTCAGCACATCCTGAGTGCAGCTCTGATGGAATCACATCAGCACTGAGTTCTGGAATGAGAATTTATTTACCCCCCGCGTTATGGGCTCTTTGTTTTTTTTATGGCACACATGTAATTACTGCTTTTTCTGTCTGTTCTGTTACTCTTCCTCCCTCTGGCTCTGATCCTTGCTCGGGGTTTCAATCCTGGCTTGCACATCAGCCCCTATGTGTGTTGAGAGCTGAAGCCAAGAGGCTGCTCCTGGGTCTGGGACCTCGCCTGCAGCTCAGGGGCCATAAATCCAAGTCACAGCTTGTGAAATCGAGCGTGGGCAGACACCTCTGCCAGCCTTGCCTGCATCGTCTGTAAATCCACAGCCTTTCCATCTGCCTGGGTCAAGCCTATACAACGTGGGTGTGGTGGGACGTCTGTGTTGGAACCAGGACCTGCTGGGTCTGGAGACACTGGAACCAGGATCTTCTGGGTCTGGAGACACTGGAACCAGGATCTTCTGGGTCTGGAGACACTGGAACCAGGATCTGCTGGGTCTGGGGACACTGGAGCCAGGATCTTCTGGGTCTGGAGACACTGGAACCAGGAACTTCTGGGTCTGGGGACACTGGAACCAGGAACTTCTGGGTCTGGGGACACTGGAACCAAGATCTTCTGGGTCTGGAGACACTGGAACCAGGATCTTCTGGGTCTGGAGGCACTGGAACCAGGATCTGCTGGGTCTGGAGACACTGGAACCAGGATCTGCTGGGTCTGGAGACACTGGAACCAGGATCTTCTGGGTCTGGGGACACTGGAACCAGGACCTGCTGGGTCTGGGGACACTGGAACCAGGAACTTCTGGGTCTGGAGGCACTGGAACCAGGATCTTCTGGGTCTGGAGACACTGGAACCAGGATCTGCTGGGTCTGGAGACACTGGAACCAGGTTCTTCTGGCTCTGGAGACACTGGGACAGCTCAGGACAGTGCCAGAGACTCTGGTTCACAGACTCCTGAGCTCGCCCTGATCCTGCCTCAGTGTTGTACATTGAACAGACACTTCAATATTGCAGATTCCAGAC
The DNA here is from genome assembly GCA_013397775.1 of Eulacestoma nigropectus. Classification (NCBI taxonomy): domain Eukaryota; kingdom Metazoa; phylum Chordata; class Aves; order Passeriformes; genus Eulacestoma; species Eulacestoma nigropectus. Next base: position 400,552 of record VZTE01001282.1, on the reverse strand, counting down.
CCATAACGCTGGGGAAGCTTTATGCCCCCAGCTCACCGTGCTTGGACAAGAGCTGCAGAGCCAGAGACAGCTCTGCTGTCCCTGGGAACCTTGTGGCTTCAGCTCAGGATGGCTTTTATGTGTGGTTACTCCACCGGTGCTCAAGAATGAAATTGAGCAGGCGCTTAAGTGCTTTCTGGATAAGAAGGTTTGCTTTAGGAATATTGCTCTTGAATATTATTAGTAATATTTGATATTAATCATAAAGGGAGCAAAGGGAAAAGCAGCTGAAGCAGAACTTCTGGATTGCAAACCTTTTTCTTTGCACTCCCTGAAACTCTTTTGTTACTCAGTGTTTCGCACTGAACTTCTTACACATGTAAAGCTCTAGGCAAACATAATTAAAGGAATTATCTCATATCACAAAAGGTTCAAGTTCCCACCGAAATTTCGAGGCAATTTAGCTGTATGCTTTTTTCCAAAACATTTCTACCACACAGCACTGAAGGAACATCAATGCCTGTCTCCTTTTAAGAACAGGTGAGAAAAACTTCTGTTAGAGGTGGGGGGAAGATGCTTGGGATTTGCTTCAGAGTGAGAAGGTTTCAAGCTGCTTTTTGGATCTGATGCTCTATTCCATGGATTTGGGAAGGCTTCGGTTATTCACAAAGGCTTCACAAAAGATGATCAGGAAAAGCACATATGGATTCTGCACAGCACTCTGTGTCTGAGATGTTTCTAGAGGGAGCCGTGCCTCAATAGGAAAGGGTCTGAGGTTAACAGTGCCCAGTGTGGCTGAAGATCATCAGAATCAGATGATCTTTTCCAGCCTGGTCTTCCCATGACTCCAGAATCCTGTGTATATTTGTTTTCAGTGAAAGCTACTTCCGCCACTTTTGTCTGGAGGGTTTTCTTTCGTGTGTGCCATTAGCAGAGCTTCCTCCGAGTTTTAAATCACCCATAACATTTATCAGCTTCCTCATTAGAAATGTGGAACGGTTTTTGCTGTAGAGGAAAACTTCATCATATTTTTATTCTGATAAAACTGTAGTGTTTGTTTCAGTTTCTCTGAGGGTTGTTCTGCAAAATTCCCGTGTCCAGGCACTGACCTCTGAGACATGTATTCATCTAAACTTTTCACTGTAAATTGTCCTTCAGGTCACATCCTCCTTCCTCTCCCTCATGAAAGCAATGCAGTAGTCATCACACAGTTTGGGAAAATTGTACTAAACCAATTCTTGTGGGAATATTGCACTAAACCAATCTTCCTGCTGATTCCACTGCCTTCATCCTCCTTCCCTTGGATCACACCATGGAATCAATGAGAGTGTGAAAGAGCCTGCACATCCAGCATCAGCTTCACCATTTCTGAATAACAGTTGAGTCCCATAAAACATTTCTGATTTGCAGCCTTTCCTGCACATCTCCAGGCTCATTTTCACTGCTGCAGTGTCCGAGGTGGGAAGGCTGGCTCACAGAGGAGCCGGGAACAGCACCAGGGACAAAAAAAGCCTTGGCTTTTCCAGCCCAGTGGTTTGGCTTGAGAAGGGCAATCTGAAGTGATGGGCCTGCATCATACCCTCGCACAAAACAGACCAAGGAAAGCTGCTGAGGGGATTTATTAAAAACCTGCCATGGGAACCAATCTCTGATCATCCTTTCATTAGCTCGAGAAACGAAATTTGAGTGAGCCCAGATCCACTTTTAGGCATCCAAAAGCTTCATTTCCGGGGAGCCTGTGTTCATCTTTGGGCCATTTTATGAGTCATTGAATGTTATTTGTCTGCCCTTTTGTTTTGCAGCCCAAGCATTTTGGCCTATTCCTTCTGCAGTCCAGCTGCTATATCTGCAGCATCACCAGACAAAAATGGCTAAATTAGAATTTGGACTCCAAAGCAAAGCGAAAGAAGTCAAAGCTTTAATCCCCCATCCTCGCAGTGTGAAAAGCATGAGCTGCTTTTAGCCAGAGCCTCTCTGCACGCACACAGACACTCTTTGCACACCTCCGTGGCAGCAGTGTCAAAGCTGATTTCTCGCAGCTCTGGAGGCCGATGAGCAGAACTCAGCTGCTCCCTCAGCCTGTGCTGCTCTCAGGAGTGAGGAGCCTTCCGTGGGTGACCAAGGGCACCTTCACAGCGGAGTCAGGCCAGGCTGCAATCCTGCAGCACACTGCAGGCTGCTGCCATCTGTAACCCCATCCCCAACCTCTACTCGTGCACTATTTAAAAGCAAAACACTGTAAAATATTGAAAACATTCCCGTGTGTCTTGCCGGCCGCGCTCGTTTCAGATACAAGCCCGAGCTAAGTAAAGACTTGGATGAACAGTGCTAAAGCTTGGCTATATTTAGGTCTCAGCATGTTTAATGTTTCTATTTGTTGCACAGCCCTGAGGAATTCTTCAGAGAGCTTTTATGGCATTTCTGTTGCCAGGGAAACGCCTCGCAGTGTGCGCACGCGTGTCCCGAATCCGCACAACCTCCAGCTCCTCTGGCAGATGGAGAAATCCGCGTTGTGTTCAACGAGGCAGGGACACAACAAAGAGATATCCTTCCAGGTAGGCACGTAGGCACAAAGGGAGGGACTCTGCTTGTGGCATCTCTCCTGGGAATCCAGATCATCCCACAGGTGCTTCGCGTTGGTTGTGCTGGGACGGCACCAATGTCGTGGATCAGCTGAGTAAGAACTTTGGATCTCCTGTGCTCACTGTCCTGGGGCAGCAATCACCGCCCCTTGCTCAATCATCCTTTGCTTGAAAGCCTTGAGAGAGTTAAAAAAACCCTAAACTGGCCAGGAGTGAGAGGAGCGAGTTATTTTTTCCCCTCCCCACAGGCTTCGCTGTATTAGAAAGTCACCATCCTGCCAAGTGACAGTCATGGGAAGTGACAACTCTCGGGAAGATTGAAGCATCTGTCTTACTTGGTCCGTGCCCCCTCGCGCCGAGAGAGAGCCAACGTGACATGATCAGAGCAGAAGTTTGGACTAAATCTTTCACAGTCTGTTAGCACAGGCAGGGATGGCTCTTGCAGGGGGTTTTTTGGGAGGATTCTGCGGGATCAGCTTGGGGAGCAGGGAGGGGGCAGGCGGAGCAGGGAGAGGAAGATGTAAGAATTAATATTTGCATTTTCAAAAGCTTTTCCTTGCAGTGGCTCCTGAGCAGATGTAGGTCAGCTGCAGGATCCCTTTCCCACAGGGCTGATAGGAAAAGGTTTTTCTGGTGCTGCCTTTCTCTGGTTCACAATCTGTGCAGTTTTTTTCTAAAAGGACATCCAGCTGCTTTAAGCTGTGGGTGAGAGGCTCACAACGAGCTTGATTTGGGCAAACTGGGGTATCTCATTAGTTCTGTCTGTATTCAGTAGGTTTTTCATTCTTTCTTTGCTCCCAGTCTTTCTCAGATCTCGGTCTTTTGGGCAATCACAGACCATGCACACCCAAACCCCCATGGAAACCTGTGAATCACGGAGATTTTTGCCAGCCTTCAGAATGCTGCTTTTTAGGTTTGTCATGTTTCTTCTTCAGAAGTGCAAGTCTTGAGAATTCTCATTAATTTGGCTGAGAGTTTTCTTTTAGAGATACAGTGTCAGTGCAGTGTCAGTGCACTCATCTCCCTGAAGGAATAGCTGCTGGACAGCAGCTGAAGGAAGTTTTGGCCTTCTGAGAACATTTTAGAGGGCATAAGACCCATTTCCCAAACCAAGACCTGTGGTGGTGCCCAAAAGGAGTGCCCATTATGACGTATCCTTTATGTGGACTGAAACAATTTGTGTTTCCTAAGCTTGGCTTGAGGTCTCAGCTTGAAATGCTTCTTTTCACACCCAGTAGTCAATTCTGTCTTCCTGTAGTATTAAAAGAATATAAATACAGGTGAAATCTGGAAGATCTCCCAACAGGGTAGCTGCCTTTTCCCAGAGGAGTAAATTCTGCCCTTCACCTTTACATGACAATTTTTTAATCCACTTTTAGATATTGGCTGCCTCCTCTGAAGTGAAATTCTCATGGCTGTGGCAAAGCTGGCAGTAAAGGAGGATGGGAATGGGCTCAGAATGCCACATGCTGCACACCTTGGAGTTTACCTTCCTCTTGTGCAGCGTCTGTCTCCACCAGAGAGCCTGGGACTGTCACTTTAGGTCAGTGCTCTGCTTGGCAGAGGGACCAAACACAATCAGACAGGGCTTCAAATCACCTTTGAGTTCCCAGAGAGCTGGGGCACTTCAAGAGACTCTTTGGTTCGTGGCAAAATTTCCAGAGGGCTCAGTTACTTCCCAAGCTACCCCACATCGAATCCTGGTAATCCCTACCCTGGGGCAGGTCTGTGGTCACAAACACAACATTCCATCTGCTCTGGAAACCTGCTTCCAGTGCAGGAAAAGCAGGGGAAGAGACTCAATCAAAGCACCTCAAGGATCTTCAGGGCACCAGGTCTGTCTGAGTTGGTTCCTTGCACCAGAAAATAAAAGCAGCCACGTGGTGCTGAGGAATCCAGTGAGGCACAACCAGTTCAGTTTGCACTGGGATTTTAGCTCAGTGTCTCTGGATGGAAACTCGTGCTGCACAAAGGCATTGAGGTGGCCAACTCTCCTGTGACTGAACCCAAAATGACAAGATTCTTTCCTCCAGCAACTTGTGGCAGGGCAAACTTGAAATGTCTCATTTGTCCCTGGTGCAGATGTTACAAATCACATCATGTTGTACCCCAGGGCACTAAAATAATTTTTGTGGGTGTAGGAGAGCATTGAAAAACACATTGCCTGCCTGATTTTAGCTTTCTGTCTCCATGGCAGAGCATACATTGGTCAGGTTTGTGTTTAAAGGCAGAGACATTTTGACAATATAGGCACAAAGATCAATGCAAAATTATTTAGGTAATTGGCAATTTGCAGAAGAATTGATTTAAATTTTCATCCACTGCAATGAAAGCCTGATTCACTCGCTGATGAAACCTTTGTGCTTCATCCTTTTAAGGGAGAATAGCTGAACAGGTGTCTGCTGCTGAAGGTAATGACAGTGACACTTTCTAAGAGGACGAGCATTCACTCTTTTCTAGATTGTTTTGTCCGTCAGTTATCTTAAACTGAAAAGTGAGTACTCCTTAAAAGTGTTAAAAGCAGAAAAATTTCCCAGTTATTCATTTCACTGTCTGTTCCCATTCCCTTGCAAACACAGCGCCCACACCTGAAGGAAAACCAGAAAAAAAGGGTAACCTTGGAGTGCCAGAAAGTTTCACAATGTTACTCAAGAAACATCCACAACTAATTCACAGCTCAGGAGGGGGAAAAGGAAGATGTTACATGAGGAAACAGAGGGAACTGCCAGCACAGCACAAAGATTCATGTCTATAATGTCACCCGTTACAGATTTTTCATACTGCCCAACTAAAGCCATGAAGGATCGTGCCAGGGTTATAGAAAAGCCTAATTTGCTGTTAATTAAGCGGGACCACAGAGTGCTTGGGACCTCTGAGAATGCTGCCTTAGACCCACGAGGGTCTGAAAACCAGAGTTTTTGGTGTGAGATTCGGAAGGAAAAGGTTTAAGCTGTATCTGGGATTTAGTGCTCAGATTACAAAGACACAGGAGGCAGCTCTTAACCTGCTTCCCAACCCCTTTCTTCCAGCCACAACCACGCTGGAAGGTGAAACTTCAGAGTATCACTGCAGAGAACATCGTAGGTTGTCTTTGGTAACAGCGTAACAGGGGAACATGACGGAAATAAGTGGCAATAATTATACATTTCCTTTTTTTGTCTTTCAAAGGTCACAGTGAAAGTCACAGAAAGAAAGTTCCACAAGGAGACAGAGAGAAGAATCACTTCTGTGTCTTGAGGAAACATTAATTCTGTCTCTCTCCCTATGTGATTTCATGTGTCTTTATGCATCTCTTATAAATTACATGTACAATTGAGCTTGGAATTAAAAAAAAAAAAAAGTAATTTCCAAGAAGATCTGGCAGTGATTTGGGGCAGTGAAATGCTGGAGAACTACAATCAGCACTCCTGGCTAATGTGTGAGGGGATTTTCCTTCACCTGTTCTTTTACTACAAGTAGTACAAAGATGAAATCATTTAGTCCCAGGACTGCAGGAAGTGCAGGTTGTGGATTCTGGAGGAAAAGTGGCTTTGTTCAGCATGAGAGGGGTGACAGGAGCAGTGGCAGAAAGGATGCTGTGACATGGACAAAAAGCAGCATTTTACATCTGTGTGGAGAAGAATCCCTGTGAGACAAAGACCAAAACTGCTGCTGGTTTCTCCGAAAAATTTAGACCACAAACTCCACGTGCTCCAGAGCCACTTTGTGCACGGTCTGTGGTGGAAGGACGAGGAGACTGATCCGGGGGTGACACTCCAGGTGTCCTCACTGCAGTTCTGTCCCTCTCACCACTCATTTTTTAAGGAATTTCGAGCTTCCACCATTGATGTCTGCCGTGCAAACAGAGCATGAACATCCCCGGAGCGTGTTGCATTGTGCTGCAAACAGAAGACAGCTTGATCTAGAAAAGCTCCCTGCATCATGCTAAGTAAAAATTAATGTTGATTTATTAAACAACAACAAAAAAAGAGATTGAATATTTCAGTAGCTGCTCTATACAATGATAGAAATACATAAATACCTAACCTGACACTGTGCTTCTCTTCTTTGTGTGCTATTAATGTGACATGTAGCAATTTAACGTTTAGCACAGCTTTTAATTTTAAAAATCCTGTTAAATAAACTTCTAAAGAAAATGTGATTATATTATATGAGTTTTCAAAATTTCCTGACACCAGAGATATCAAAAAGACATTTCAACATCCAGTTTCAATTGTGAGTTGCTGTTAAAACCTATGATTTCAACAACAACAAAAAATCCTATGAAGAAAGGGGTTTTGGGTTGTTTCAAACATACATTTTGAGAAGGGATTTTTCTCAAGCTTCTGAAGTAATATTACCATTAGAATTTCTAATACCAGTAGTATTTCTGAATTCTGCTACTCCTCAGGATGACATTTTCTACAGAAGCCACAAGTGTGTGGTCTTAATGATAACACCAATAAATTAAAGACCAGGGAGAATCACATTGCAGGAGTCAGGAGATGTCCAAGTTTTCATTTGCATTCAGGATTTTCACTCAGACTTTCGCACGATATTTGCAGAGCTTACATCTGTACGTTGCCTAGCCCCAAATGTCTGACAAACCAAACAATATGAGGCGTTTGAACTTGGGATTTCGGTCCTGACCTGTTAAAGATTAAAATATTTCAACAACGCCCTTGGCTTGTTCTTTGTGCCACTGGCTGGGCAAACAGCGGGATCTGTGCAGGAGGATGACCTTTGTTCCCTGGAAACACACAGCATGGGCTTGACAGTTTATTATGCTGTCACTGGGAGGATTTCAGGAGTAGAGACTTCAATCATCTTCTAGACAAGCTCCTCCAGTATAATTATAACTACAAAAATTATCAGATTCCATAAAACATTAATTTTATGTATAATATTGCACCCCTTTTTTTTTTTTTTTTTTTTTTTTTTTTTT
>VZTE01001282.1:331666-393002 GCA_013397775.1 Eulacestoma nigropectus | reverse complement strand
TTTTTTTTTTTTTTTTGCATGTTGCAAACACAAATCTGGAGGAAATGTATTTGTTTATTAATTTTTGGACTTGCATTGATTCAAGGTCAGAGAGATCTGACAGTAAATGAGATTCAAGCTGCCACCAGGAGCAGCTCAAAGGAGGTAAAATCAAACAGCTCTAGGAGTCAGCACTGGCAAACTCTGGGTGATCTGTGCGAAATTTAGCAAAGAGAGCAGGGAAATGAAGCCCTCCCTTGGGGGAATGTTTGAAGCCTTGGGCTCCAGAGGTTTCCTGTCTTTTGAATGCATTGATATGGAGTCTGCCAGTCCACCAAACTCTGTCTTGCCTCCCATTCATTCCCAATTTCGTGTATTTGTGGTGGGCTTTGACGAAGAGGAAAGTCTGCAATGGTCTCCACGTGGTGTTCAGCGGACAAATTGTGTTGATGCAAACTCATAACTAAAACTTTGACCATAATAATGCGTTATAAGTGGATCTAATGACCTTAAAAATTGTCTTTGCTCCTTTGCCTCTTGATTAACTTTTCCATTGAGATGTTCTGAAATTGGGCCAATTCAGACTTCTACTGCAAAGATTATTCTTACTTTCCAGTGTAAAGAGGGTTTCAGTTTTTTTCCTCTTTCAGTGCTTGACATTCCTGAAATACAACATGATCTTCCAGCTTAATGATTTTTTAAGATGCTACACAGTCAGCTGTAGTCTGTAGTTTCATAGTCACTAAATCTAATTTCAATATCCATTTTCTGCTCTTCCACTGGGCCTTACTGTCCTCTCCTACCGAGGGTGGATGTGGAGTGGAAGAGAAATATCTCTTTTACCCCACTTTCCAGCTCTGTTCTGATGGCAGCTGAGGTCCAGCACGAGCACTGTAAATCAGAACATTCCTCTGCTTGGCACAACAGTGCCACACTGCCAGGACGCTCTGCATCCTCAGTGACTGGCAGGTAATTCAGGTAGAAAACAGCATTTTTGTCAGACTTGTCCACAGAAGCCTTTTCAGTTTCCGCTGTGTTGAACCTCTCAGGAGGGCGGATCCTGCTGTTTTCTGTCGCACAGCTGGGGACCAGCTCTGACGACTGTGCTCTGACAGTGTCACCCACCAAGAGGTGGCTGCGGTCAAAAACACATCAAAGTAGGGAGAAAAATGCTCTTCAACGTATTTTTTTAGCATTTATTCCTTTCAAATTATGGATTTTGAAGCCGTGAGACGTCTCAGTGAAAAGGTTTTTTCACTTTCTTAGAAGACTGAGAGTGTTGTGTGATTTGTGTACGTGTGTGAGGACAGAAGAGAAGAGGGATCTGGCCTTGGGTGCCTGTGGCCCATTTTATTCCCTTCCCCCAGCTTATGGTAGTGGGGAAATTCCACAACTGCAGACTGAATTGGGCTATGAAGAGTAAATTTCCAGAGATATCACGCCTTCACTCTGCATGGCCAACTTTATGTGGGTTAAAGTAAAATGCTGCTTTTAACCACGTGCTGTGCGTGTTCAGCGTGGAACGTGCTGAGGGAAGCACACAACAGCAGCTGCAGGAGACACCACGGGCACAAAGTGCTCTGAGTTTCTTCTGAGGTGCTCTGTGGGATTTGTAGTTTCTCGTCTCTTGAATATGGGTCGAAGCTCTGTGGAGGATGCCCAACTCTGCTTGAAAGCAGCCTTGCTGCTTTCACTCCTTCTGAGCGTTCGGATGTTTCTGTCAGTTCAGAAAAACACATACCAAGGCTTTGGTTCATTCTGCTTCAGGGTAAACCTGTTCTTGCCCTTTATCTGCCATTTGAGTCTAATTTATGGCACTGCTTTGATTTCTGAAGCTGCAGGTTGTGCTGTGACACTCTCAGGGTGATGGTTGCTGTTTAGTGAGCATCAAGAATTCCTGGAGTACTGTGGAGACAGAAAAGTGCAGAGCACACAGAGGTGCCCACAGATCTGCTCTAAAATGGAGCTGAAAAGAAGAAAATACATTAAATCAAGAGCTGCCACTTCAGAGCAAAGCACTTGCTTCAAGCAGGTCAGCAACCCCACGGGGGTCAAGTGCTCTGCTGGATCAGAGCTTCAGAAAGTTTCACAGCTGAATTTGTCCTGTGGAGGCACTTGAGCAAAGAGAGGGAGAGCTTTTAAGCGGAGGCTGCTTGGAGAGGGAAAATAAGGAGAAGGATGCAAAGGAAACAAGCTGGAGTCAGGCTGGTGCAGCAGCCTCAGAGCAAGGAATTTAACTCTGGTGTGGAAACAGTCAAAGAGGGGAGAAGGAAACATTCTCGAGATGACAGGGAGGGGGGAAGCAGTGTTTTGAACAAACTGGGCTGACAACAGAAAGAGTGAATGCAAGGGGCAGCAACAAAAAGAAAAATTCTTTTCTTTTGCAAGAACAACTTTGTCACATCCATTGGGGTTCTGGCAAAATGACAAACTGTGACATCTTCAATCAATTTTAACCCCACTCTTACGCAGACACAATCAGCACTGAAGCCATACTTGTCAACATATAAACAAGGCGTATTTTTCTCTATTAAAACAAAAGATTATAAGGGAGAGGAATTGCTTGTATGAAGAAGCAGCTGCTCAGTAAAAAGAATAAAAGAACAGACTGTATATATGGAATTAAAATAAATAATGCTGCCTCGTGCATCTGCTTCTTTTAGAGCATCAACATGAGCTGAACAGTTGATGCTGCACAATTCTCTTAATTGGCACAGACATTTGATGGTTAAGTGACTGCCCTGCTCCCAGCCCCACGTTTAGACCCTTAATTGGGAAAACGTCATCATTCTTGCCCAGGTTGCACTTTAAATGGGCACAGTGCAAAACAATGAGCGAAACAACAGGGCACAGGGGGCAGGAAAAGCTGCCAACAGAGCGTGCGGGAACTTTAATGCTAGGAAAGAAAAAAAACCATCACACAAGGAAAATAATACATGGATTTACACCTGCTCAGCATGGCTGTGAGTGGCTCAAGATCCGCCTGCTTTTATTATTATTATTATTTTATTGTGCCCCTTGCTACTGCTGTAATTTCCTTTCAGAGAGGGGCACAAATGGGTCTTTTGGGGTGAGGGTTGATTTGTTAAGGTGTTGATGTTTTTTCAAAGTGGGAGCAAAATGAGTAATCCAAGTACAGACGTCCTGAATTTACCATTTAAGATGCAATAAAAGCCATGTCGCTGCTAAAAAGCCACCCAGAGATGGCTCTGGAGTAACAGTTTGGAACATCTGATGGAAGACTCCCTGACTAACTAAAAGGCACTGATTCAAACTGAGAAGATGAAAGCAAATTTAGAAATCAGAGCCAAAGTGTCTATGAAAAAGCCTTTTTTTGACAATGGAGCCACCAGGAGTGAAATCAGCCAGGACTGAGTGTTGACAAGAAGGTGTCATTCCCAAAACACCTTGGCTATGAAAATCTGGTTGAGGCTTCTGGGAGCGAAGAATTCCATTATTTTTACCCTCAGAATGTTGTTTGCTCGATGAATGGAGGCTCAGCCATCAGCAGGAGGAAAAGCCAAGCTGAAGAATCCCCTCCTCCTTGGAACCAACAGCAAATGCCCCACTTATTTCAGTTACACCCGGGTTTCACTTGGTTTTCACTCAGTTTTCACCCTGCAGCAGGAGGCATGGGTGCTTCAATGTGAGGTGAATTAGGCTCTCCATTTCAACCCTTTTTTAACAGCATCCTGCTATTAAATTACAAGTTTAGAAGATCAGTTTGGTCGGTTTGAAATGGATCCTTCCACGCTGTTGAGCACCAAAGCCTCCCAGACTTACACCCTGTCATTTCAACATCCTCATCCACATCTACTGAAGTTTTGTTCCCCTTGGCTGCTGAATCTCCCATCGCCCTGGGCAGCAGCTCCTTTTCATCAGTGGCCAAGAAATCGTATTTTTCACTGATGATATTTCTCTCACCAGTTTTGCCAGCCCTAGAGCCTCACCTCATTTCAGAAAAAAATTAAAAAGTACAGATTCACAGACTGCTTGGTGTCAGAGTGTTTCTAAGATCTTTTCCTCTCACATCATAACAATTACAGCAGGAAACAAAGGAAACAGCAGTGAAACAACCCAAAAAGGTGCCCAGCAGCAGAGCTGGCAGGTCCACCTCCCAGAGGAACTCATTTGGGCATCTCTCTGACTTAATAACACCTGAAAAATGCACCCCACCACCCCTGTGCTGCTGCATGCACTACACAGCTCTGCTAATTAGTTTAGCATCAGTTTTTCTTCCGAGGGAGGGATGGTGGGTGGGAAACTGTGGGCAGAGCAATGTACAGAAGGGAGAAGCCAATCTTAAGATTTGAAAGAATAGAAAGAATAGAAAGAGAGAAGGAAGAAATAAAAAATGAGCCGGTAAAGACAAAAAAATTTTAAAAAATAAAAAAAAAATTTAAAAGGTGGTGTTATAAAAATGCAACAAGGAAAATAATTATTGATTATGGCAAGGAGTTATGCTTTTTCTTTGGGATCTGTAAAAACTCACTCTAGGGTAATTTTCTCCTTTTCCTTTGCGTGAAATGTGGATAAAATGCAACTATCATTGGAAAAGAAATGGTCTTAATGTCAATATTGATTGCTGGGGAGCTCATCTTCACTCATCCCTGCAGGGGAGGTACCACATAAACCTGCTCTGCACAATTGCCTCACGTAACAAAACAACGTGTGGGCAATGAAAACAAATGTCAGCCCCTTGCCACAGAGTTTCCAGCTGGAAGCGCACATTTCCAGCTGGACAAAAACGCTGTCAATGCCTTAAAGAGCTTCTTCAAGTGAAGTGATGGATCAGGCAATTGGGTGATCACAGCCGGCAGCCGCGAACGAAAGCAAGAGCAGCTCCTTTCCTTGGGTCGGGTATGGAAATTGTGGGATCTTCCGGGCTGAGGATGAACCTTCTCTTCAGTCTCCAGAAGGCTGGGGGACCACTGGGCTTCCTGGGCACCATGAGGAATGCTAAGCACATGCACCACACACGCTGCACCTCTCAGCCTGGACGATCTATTGGCGGAAGAAATGTGATTATCCCTTTGTTAAGTGTAAAGATAAGAATGTAACTGGATTTAGAGTGAATCAGTGGCTTTGATCAAATCAAAGATTGGCTCTACAAGGGTGAGGATCCTCAGCTGGTGCAGTCAGCAGGACCAGGAAGGAGTTCACTTGTTGATTCATGTGAACAGTCCTGGGGGACATTTGCAGCAAAGTGAGCAGCTTGGCTTCAGATAAAACCCCTTTACTCTGACAATACCCAACAGTGACTCTCTTAGTCGAGGTTTTTTGATTTCCAATAACACAGCCTTTCAATACCTCAGGCCCTTGGCAGCAGTTTTTATTTTCTAATTGGCAATTCAGTGCTGGTGTGTGTAGGCTCAGGGCACGCACATAACAATGGCAATGAAAGTTCGAGGTTTTATTCTGTCCCTGCCACCCCTGTGGGTGTTTTAAATAAAACAAGATGCAATTCTTTGTGGTGGAGCTTTCCCCAGGACAGCAGCTGAGGGTCAGCTTCACACACAGAGCTAAAAGCTGTTTGTGGCTTCAACAAATATAAATCGCTGCTGTATTTTGGATGTAACACCTGCATCCATCAATATATTCCACACTGGGAGAGTGTGGCGTATATCACTAAACACTAATTTTGTTGAGCAGACAATAAGTGAGAACAAAAGTAACTTTAACAGAGCAGGAAATAAAAAGGGGGTTTTTATTGTTCAAACCACTGAAATTGCTAATACATTGAAATGCCTAATGATTCATTGAACTCTCTGACTTGAAAGGCAGAAAGTCTAAAAGATTTAAAATACTGTTCTTTCCGAGGAGCAATTACTTGTGATTTAATCAGCTATGCATTTTAAAAAAAAAAACGTAGAAGCTATTTTACGTAGGAGAGCAAAATGAGTCACTAAATGAACCTTCACCATAGGGGGGAAAAAAAAGTCCATATTACCATCAAAGTAGTGAACGTGATTCAAAGAAATATGCGATGAGTCTTGACAGGGAATGGTTGAGGGATGGAAAGTCACCTGAGTTCATTCTGCAGCCCTCAGCCAAAAGATTTAAGACTTGATTTTACTGTTGTGAACAATGGGGATCTTGAAGTTTCTTGTCAATAAGGAGACAAACAGAGCAGAAAGACAAAATTCTGGGCCTTATTCGGGTCTCTGTTTGCTCCAGTCCCAGCTCTCAGGCTCTCCTCAGCTCTCACAGCACACACCAACTACAGCAAAACTGAACTGACAACGAATCATGTGACTGGAGGAGCAATCTGAACAAAATAAATGTGCACTGTGGCTAGGAAGGCAGGAGAAGGCATGAGGTATCTGCAGGGTTTTCTTAATTTTAGGCAAAATTTACCTGTACCACCAAAATGCACTTTTTTGGCTGCTCTGTTAGCCAGAGATACCCAGACTTTGTGCTTGTAAATGTACAGTGAGTGTTATACTGACAAAAAAACCCCTCACCCATCAATTCTTAATGTGGAACCAAAGTCACACCCTTTAAATGCCTTTCTCTGTGACTGGAAGCCTGGGAACTACTTCAGTACAAACAGTACTTGAATAATAACGTCTTTATTTAAATATGTAGGAGGCCTGAATGTCAGGTGCTCTTGCTTATACCAGTTAAAACTTTTTTAAAGGTTTGCAGCTGATTTTTTAGAATTACCCGACAACAGTTTCAATTATGGGTTTGTGGAATCCAACAACTGTATGTTTAAATTATTTGAGTTTATGGCATAATGTAACAACTCTGTTTATGGCTGCATAAAGCAACATTTTTTAAAGCCTCCTTTACTGGCTAAATTGAAATGTTATGACAAAATCATTTCGTCTGGAAGGAAATAAAATTTTAAGAGCTAACGACCACTGAACGATCATCCAATTTTTGTGGATTTTTTTTTTTTTTTTTTTTTTTTTTTTTTTTTTTGTGTTTTTTTTTTTTTGTGAATTTTTACTGTGGTTTGTGTTTCAGGTGCAGGTTCTGCTTCCCTTGAAGGAACTAGAAAAATGATTATACATTCACAGAGCACTTGCAAGCATCTGTCCCAGAGCCACAGGCGCTCAATTCATCTGCGTGCACAAATAGCATGAGTTTGATAACAAGGGATTGGAGCTGGTAATTAGCATCGACAGCTCCCTAATTTGCACAGGAAGACAGCAGAGTTGTTTAAGCTAAGGAGGTACCTTGTTGCGTGCCTTGATCACAGCTGGAATTATTTGTGTCCATGGGAATCCAGTGCATCTGAGGAAATACTGTCGATTGTTTACCATTCTGGAGAAGAAACTTTTCTTCAGTTCTCAGGCTAAATCCGTTTTCCCCTCTCAGAACGCTCCAAATAAAAATTTTTATAGCATAATACACAATCTATCAGAGCAGATCCTCCAGTTCTGCCGTTCCTCAGGGTGATCACAGCCGAGAGGAGCCGTGTTTGGGGAGGATGTGAGGGAGCCATATGGAACATCCTGAATATCATCCCCCAAAAATTCCCCTTCGCAAATAACACCTGGAAAGAAATAACACTAAAAAGGTGGCGCTTGGGAGTGTTCAGCTTAAAAACTGGGCACCAAACCCTGTCCCTTGCTCTCTGCTCACCTTGAGATGCTGCTCCAGGGAGGCAGCGGTGGCACCGGCCCTGCCGAGGGACCGGGGGGTGTTTGTGGTGACACGGCGACATTCGCAGATGACAAAGGGGACAGTTCCTTCTCTCGCTCTCCTCAGGACCCACGGGCGAGGTGAGAAGTGCTCACTGATGGATGGGCTGTGTTTTATCAGCGCTGGTGCCTCCCTGGGATCGCTGTTTACTTGCCAAAACTCCTCGGAGACCCCGGCACTGAGGCTGGGACACGTGTTCCTACTTCATAATGCCTAAAGTGGCACAAAGGAGTTTTCTAAGACTAAATCCATTGCCTGGAACGACATCTTTATGTTTCATGTTTTGGGTTTAATGTATCATAAACCAGAAAATGTTTCTATCTATTTAAAAGAGTTTTCTCCTGTCTTTCTTTATGTCTCTTCTTCCACTTCTAAATGACAGACGTGAGCACGAACATCATCTTTCATCTCCAAAATATCACAAAGATATGGAATATCACAAAGACATGGAAGATAGGGAATACGTCCCTCTTGGCTCCATAACCCTTTTCAGGGCCAGCCAAAAATTTTGAGCCAAAGCCAAATTTATTTGGCCACCAGGCTGAGTCAGATCCAAGGGGGTTTTTTAACCATAGCCTAAGCACAAACTAGAATCTGCCTGCTGCACCTGTGAGTGCTCCCCACGATCGTTGTTGCTGAGATTGCTGTGCCTGATGCACAGCTTGAGTTTTCTATATTTATTACAGAACAGTTCAGTGCATCAGAAGACAAGCTCAACCTGCAGGGCAGTGACTAAGGCTTTGAGTGTGGGGGTGAATCAGTTTTCTTCATTTTTGATTGCCATGGTTTGTTGCTTGGTTTATTTCTCCGTGCCTTTTGATAAAGTTTTGATATAAATTCCATCCTGGACGTACTATTTTCTGACATCAATGGCACTTTTGTCCATCAAAGTGTTCTCACCCACAACACCCTCATCTCCAGCTTTTCTCTCTTGGATTCTGTCCCTTTGCCAAGAAATGCATCAGTACTTACTTGTGATATGCAGAGGAGCCTGGGCTCCATTCTTGTGTGCTGCTCTTGAATTATGTGCTGGAGAAGAGAGACTGACTTTCAGAGAGGCGCTTAACCTGTTAATAAATGCCTCAATTACATTTACACACAACTGAGACATTTATTAATAGATTAATGCCTGTCTACTGCTGTTAATTCTGAGAGTCACTAAAAAGATCGATTTAATGATGTAAGATAATTTTTCCTTTATTTTTAATTGTCAACATCCTGTGCTTCTCACAGTTATTTTTTGCTGAAATTCACCTCTCAGTGTCTGGCTCTCAGTGGCCCACAGGAGCCTTTCCTAAGGTGTCCACTCAGCTGCTGGGATATTTACAGTAGTCCAGTACCCTTAAATAATGGCTGTTACTAGAGCTGAGACGATGGGTGAGAAAATGGTCTGAAAAATGGAAAGACTGGACCAATTCCCCTTCCAGGGATAGACAGTCTCCTTCCTTCAGTGTGGTGAAGTCCTACAGAGCCACCAGACTGGCGTGATAAGAGATTTATTACAGAGGAAAGACTTCCCTGCTCCAAGAGGATGAGTGTTATCCCAGCAGAAGTTCAGAGAACTTTTTTTTTTCACTAAGGAACTCATTATTGGGTATTCTTCTATCTTCATGACAGGGGTTTTTTGCCACAGACTCCCTTGATGCCAAAAATACCCCAGGACTTCATCACTTCACTGGGACTCTGATCGGACTCTGATCAGACTCTGTGGGTAAACTTCAGAATATTTTTCTCTGGCTTGTCTTTTCCTGTTTGCCCTACAAAATAATGTTACTACGAGTTCAAACAGCCTCTCTTCTTAAACTTTCATGTAGATTAACCATTTAGTGCTGCCTCATCTCATCAGAATTTAAGATGTAAGACTTTTTGTAAAAGTCTCTATCTTAGAAGACTCCCACCTCTGTTAATATGGTAATGCTATCAGAAGTAGTATTTTTATTACCCTAATTCCCAGGTTTTGCAAGGAGAAAAATAATAATGCAATTGAATTAATCCCATAATCATTTTCAGACTGGATAAAAACCACTGGAGGAAGCTGTGAGCTGACAGCCAATATCTGCACATTCATCAGCATTAAGTGAACTATAAATACAGAGGGACTGAAGCTGAAACACCAAATGTGAATTTCCTTTTTTCAGCTACTTAGTCCATGAAAGGCTGTGACAACAATGCAGCGAGGGAGGTTTTGGTGTTTTAGCAGTAAACACTGACTCACCTGCTCAGTGCTCTGGATAAATAATCATTAGTGACAAATAAAAGCCCATTTCAGACATAACCCAGAACAGCGGAAGTTATATAAAAGCATGAGATATTTTGTCCCTTTCCAGTGGCAAAAATACCACAGCTTCTGTTCATCTCAGCCGTTCTCTGCCATTTGAGGCAAGTCCTCAGGAAAACAAATCTTGAGGGCTCTGCACCTCTCTCTCACGTCTTTTCCTTGGTTTCTGTGCTCGCTGTGGGTCCCTGGCGGTTTCCCTACCCCTCAGTCTGTCAGTGCAAACTCCCAAGGTGCAAAACACTTTCCTGGGGTATCCTTGGATCCCAAGTGCCTGAGCAGAAACATTCACTACTTTGTGAGGTTGAACACTTTGATGTGTCTCCAGCGCTACCTGGAACAGCAGGGATGGAGCTGCTTTTACACAACCTGAGGATATTTAGCAGTGGAGACCAGATAGGGCAGGCAGGTCGTGGACATCAACAAGCGTCCATTTAGACAACAATTAAAATATTGAAAAGGTGCAGCTTCCGTGTTTGTCAGCTGTGGACAAACCCCATTAAGTTCTCCATTAATTAGATCTTCTCCAGCTTTTCCTTGCTCTGACACAGCAGTGCAAGGCCAGAACTTGCGTTATATTCTCCACAGAACAGCAAAGTGTTTACCCAGTCCTTTCGCCAGCAGCAAAAGGACAAAAAAAAAACCTTCTCCCACCAGCTGAGTTTATCCACCCTTCATAATTGCTCAGCCTAATTAACACTCCAGTAAACCCCACACCTGCATTACCTCCACATCCCCACACACCCACTCTGCTGCCCTGGTGCTGCTGTCAAACCACCCAAGTGTTGCTGCCCTCCGGAGCCTCCTTGGGGAGCCGAGATTTCCACGAGGGGTGAGGAAGATGCAGCCTGGCTCAGAACTCTGTGACACAACCTATTTTTAGAGCCCCCCCTTTTTTTTTTCTTTTCCTGAGAAAGTAGTTTTCTCATGGGAAATAAGTCCCTGGGGGAAAAGTCATTTCCACCTCATTTGTTAATCTAAAACATCTTTTGCTTTTGGCTTCCTGCTGCAGAGCACAGAGCTGCTGCATCTAGTTAATTTTGCAGTCTCGCTAAATGACAGTGAGATTTATTTAGAAGGAAACCAAATTTAGTCCCATTAGATCATGGCAACAGTTACAAGAAAAAGACAAAAAAAAAACCCCTTTTTTTTTTAGGGCTTGGAAACCCTTGGTTCCTGAATCCACCAAATTATATCCATGGAAGTTAACCAAAGCACCTATCCCTGGGCTGCACTGAAAGGTGTGGCTGCAGGGGAAACCCCTCAGCGCCTGGCACTCCAAAAACAGGATGACATCCCCTGGGAAACCGAAATGTTACATCCAAAGACAGCAAAAGATCACAGAAAAAGGGAAGGAAAGCTGCTGTTAAGATGAATCTCTAAACCCTGCTGCAATGAGATCTTGAGGCTGCTGCTGGAAGCTGTGAGTCTAAAATTATGGATGCGTTCCTTGGGTTTGCTGTTGTTCCCTTCAGTGTATTCCCTGTACCAAGGGGCACTCGGGGATCATTATCCTGGTGCAACATAAATCTGTACTGACTGTGCAGGACTGTGCACGCTGGAGCCTCTGTGAGTGCAGCTATTTCTGCCTTGGTTTAAAATAACAGTCTGGAGCTCTCAGACTGCCTTTGGTCACGGGGATGAGTTGCCCCAGTAAGGCTGGAGATACGTCCAATGCCATCTATTACATGCTATCTCCAAAAAAATCTAGTCTCAAGCAGCTCCAGCACAGCTCTTAAAGAGCTCAGCTCAGCCCTGTCCATCTCCATGCAGAGGGAAACGGGGAGAAGTGGCACCCTGGCACCATCCCTCTACGGTGTGAGGAGAAAGAAATGAGCCAGGGAAACCAGGGAGGCAAACATTCCCAAAGAAAACATCATAATAGTTATGTTCCACGAAAAAACTCTTTCCCTTTTCTCAGTCTTTCCTGGGAATTATACAATTCATACAATAGCTATTATATTCTATTCCTATATTTCAATCTATTATTTCCCATATTTTATTATACTGTATTCCCATAGGAATATTCCTATATAGGTACATTATTGCACTCAGAGACTCTTTAAATTCCCAAGTTAGTTCAGGTTCCACGTTTTGCCCAAGTACATTCTGACTGAATAGGCATTGCTGGGGATATAGCATCAGTATTTAAACAGTAGTACAGCCCAAGGCAGAGGTTAAAGAAAGGTCAGTCTACTGTTAATTCAAGCTTGAGACAAAAAAAAAAATTCACAATGGGAATATTTTATGTGGGTTTGGGAAGAAAAATTCATTTGCTGTTTCACCCGAGGTACTTTCAGTGGACGTGGTATCAGTGCCAATGAGGTTTCCTAACAGCGAATGTTCAGAGGCAATTTTCAGGGGAAGAAATCACTAAAATAGATGACCTAAAAACATCTGAGCATGTTTTGGGAAGATTCCAGTTTTCTGGGGAGAAATAAAGCAAACCCAACAACAAAAAAGTCATGATTCCTCCTGGAAAGAAAGCACCCTTCAGAACCAAACAGCTCCCAGGAAACAAATCTGGTATTTTCTGCCTGTTTGGAGCTGTCACGGAGTCGCTGCCTCACAGTGGTCAGCCAACCTTGGACCAGATTTTCCCGGTGATGCTGGGAATCTCTGACTCCAAATGATGGGGTTTTTCCACATGCCAACACTACAGTGCTCCTCTGGTTGCAACAGAGCTTGGAATTATCCAAACCCAGGTTATCTCCAGCTGTCTGTAGCTCAGCTGCTGGTAACAGTCCAGCTGCTGTTGTGGGAGCCAATGATTTCAGTATTTGCCCTCAGAAGAGGCTCATGCCAGGCAAGCTCAGCCATGCACAGTGACCGCAGTGTCCTTTGTGTCCCCACCTGCAGAAAACAAGGATAACTATCAACAGTCTCCTCCTTTTGAGCGCATGGAGATCTACCAAGGGAGAAACTCCATAAATCTGTGTATTTTCATCATTTTCAATATTACTTTTCTGCTTTTTTCATTCCTAAAAAAATGAACTTTAATAGGAGTGAATTTATTACAGCGAGAGCCATCAATATAACGATCATCAAACCTCCCAACTGAAAGCTCTGGAAAAATAATGAGAAAGTTGTGCCTGTTATTTTATTTAGATTTTCAGTGCAATACCTCAGGCAGATCACAAGAAACCTGGAATGACTGTTTTATTTGGATTTAATTTGTGCTCTGTATTTCTTTTCTGAAATATGTCTCATTTTTTAAGTAGGTATAAATGTATTTATGTAAAAAGGTATTATGTATAAATAGGTACAAATGTATTTATGTGTAAATGTATTTACTGGTACATACTCAAAAGTCAAAGATTTCATCTTGGTGTCCAGTTTGTGGTTGTGATCTAAAGTGATTGTCACAGAGTAGGAAACAAAAGCACCCAGGCAGAGAAGCACTGGAGGAGTGAGGACTTTGGGAGACCTTCAATGAGTTCTCTTTAATCAGAGCCTTTACCTGGAGATTTGCTTTTCAACTCCATCCAACCTGAGTGATCAAAATTCTGTGGTGGCCAATGTTAAATGTGAAAGCTGCTGGTTCTACCCTTGTTAACAAAATGATTTGTCGTAGTAGAGGGAAGGAGAAACGCTGTGCCATCTACAAAATTATTTAACTATTAAATGGGTCTCATCCTGAATACAAAAAGTGCTGATTTCAATGAAATATCAGCTTTATGCAGAAATCTTTGAGCCCTTATGCTCAGTTTTGAATATTTTCTTTAGTCTTAATTTCTATCAAACTTGGAATTGTTTAAATCTTTTAAGATTTTCTTAAATTAGGAAATCCACTTTTCAGTTTTTGAAGCAACTTTTGTTTCAAAATGCAAGCTATTTGTAAGGAAAAGTGTGTTAATCCACAAAACATGTTGAAATCAAAATGAAAGCTTGACCCGAATCTACTCATTTGTCCTGTTTACATTTTCAATTCACAACAGCTTTTTTACCATTATTTTTTTTTCCGATTTCATGAATTTCATTAAATACGAGGGAAGCAAATCAGGATGCTGCCCTTTCATAAAGAAGAATCCACAAGAAAATGTCCTTGTCAATCTCTCTCCACAGATTGCTTTTCAACTCTCAGAATCCATGGAAACAATGCCTACAATAAAGTCCTGCCAAAGGGGTGAGGCTTGAAGTCGCTAAAAAGCCAAAAGACTCAGGGCAGGGCCCGGTGTCTGAGTGCCAGCACTGGTGTGTCTTGTCAGAAAAATCCCATTTAGAGCCTAAAATGGGGATTTTGCTACCTTTATCGTGGAGCTTCAGCTGCCTGGAGGGAGTCAGGGCCAGGAAGCTGAGCTGCATGACAGCAAATGAGTCGAGCAAGAGTTTGGGAAGGGCCGTGAAGAGCTCAGCGAGTGCTGCCAGCTCCGGCAGCTGCTCTGAGCTGATACCACTGATGTTCCCCCGCCCTGGTTCAGGGGTGACCCAGTGGAAATGGGAATAGATGGAAAACCCACAGCGTGTCAGAACATTTCCTCCGTGGAAACGTTTATAAAAGGGCAGGCAGGGAGAGGGAGGTTTTCATCTGCACTGCACGACACTCAGGGCTTTCCTTCTGGGTTAAAGCTCCAGAAAATGCCTGTTAGAAAAGTTCAGCCACTGCTAAAAAAACCTCAACCAACCAAAAGAAAAAACCTCCTCAGCTTCCTGAATATGAAAGTAAAATCTGAAATATCCTACAGCTTAGAAACAAGAAGAAAAGAAAAAAGATGCCCCAAAATATTACCTTTCCTGGTGAAAAATTCATCTATTCTAAGCTTCTCACATCTGAGGAGTCCAGATAAGTCTCTTTAAAGCATAAGGTTTCACACATCCTGCTTTGCTTCCCTCATATTTCATGAAATTTATGAAGCTGGAAAAAAATATAATGGTAAAAAAGCTGTTGTGAATTGAAAATGTGAACAGGAGAAAAGAGTAGATTCAGGTCAAGCTTTCATTTTGATTTCAACATGTTTTCATTTCTAAAACACTTTTCCTTATAAATAGCTCGTATTTTGAAATGAAAGTTGCTTCAAAAACTGAAAAGCGAATTTCCAAATTTAAGAAAATCTTCAAAGATTTAAACAATTCCAAGTTTGATAGGAATTAAAACTGAAGAAAAGAGTCAAAACTGATCCTTTCTTTTTGATGAGTATAATTGCCAGTATGGATAAATGAACAGTTTCTACTGCAATACATTTCAGAAAAATACCCAACCAGGTGTGATAGGCCTGGAAAAATTGGCAATTATGTCTTACTGAATATATTTGATTGCATGGAGGTTGCATCTCCTTGTCAGTATCTCCAAAACGAACATCTAGAATTATTTGCATTGACAAACAGCTCAACTGAGCTATTAGGTCTCAGCAATAAAAGTGGCCTTGTACAAGCTCTTTAAATAACAAAAGTTTTTTCTCCTTTCAGATTCTGTGCACATGAAGTAAATATAAAATGAACACTGTGTCTCATTCCTGCAGTGGGAGATAAATGCCCCTACAAAAAAACCCCACTTCTCATAGGTTATACAGATTTCACCTCCTTTTCTTTCCCTACAGTACTGGTTTTCCATAATTCTCTCTGACCCCATCATCATCTTCTACTTTCCTGTTTCCTTTGCTGCTGGAAGATCCGAGCAGACCCATCATTTATTGCTTTGCACCTCTCATGTGCCTGTCCTGCTGTGTGTAAATCACTGCTGGGTGTTTTTTCTTTATAAAAACTGCATGTTACAACTTTCTTGCCTTAGATCCTTAGATAGAATAATTCACTGGCTACAGATATGTAGCTAATACAAGATGTAGAGTATTTTTTAAATTAGGTTACATCTGAAAAGGAGAAAAAGAGATCCTTTGTTCTTCTGTGGAGTTGGGGTTACATTTTTGTGGGGAGCAGTGTCCCCACATCCTCTGATGCTGATGATATCATACATTTGATGTATGATATCTAGTCTTTAGATCCACTTTCAGATATTACTCAACACAATAATCCCTCATTTAATTTTGTTCTGGGAATGCACAGAGCATAAATAATAAAAATTAGCCATTAAATCATCCAGAGCAATCTTGTGCAGCTATCAGACATATGCAGCTTGATTTCCCTCCAACTTATCCCCCTCTCGAAAAGATGGCTCTCAGTGATTTCGGTGTATTAATCTTGATTAGCACTCATTAACTTAACACTTCTTGTATTTAGTTTAATGTATTTAGCCATTTCAGAGCACAATTGCTGTCAGTTTTCC
Organism: Eulacestoma nigropectus; assembly: GCA_013397775.1. Lineage (NCBI taxonomy): Eukaryota > Metazoa > Chordata > Aves > Passeriformes > Eulacestoma > Eulacestoma nigropectus. Next base: position 376,875 of record VZTE01001282.1, on the reverse strand, counting down.
CCACAGACAAAAAGGAGAGGGAAGATTCACATCCCTCCTTGGAGATGGGGGTGTCTCCATGTTCTTTAGGGCGAGAACAGCTCCCAAACCTCCACTTCCATGAGCTGTATTGGCAGGCTTCCATTCAGAGACTAGAATAGGAATTCAGACATCCTGCTCCCATGTAAAAGCCTGCATGGAGATGCCTAAATTTAGTTGTCTCCATTTTCTGCTGGATTTTAGCAGAGTTGGATGCGCGCTCCAGTCTCTCACTCTGCACACAGCCAGGGCAAGATGGATCCCCTTTTCCCATGGATACAGGCACACAGCCTGTCTCTGCAAATCTTCACCAGCTCCCTGAAGTTCATTTAATGATAACAAAGGCCCACGGAGCCACGCTCAGATGTGAAGGAACTGACTGGGTTCAGTGCTGCAGTTTGTTGTTCCCTCAGTCCCCTGCCCCAGGCTGCTTTGCAATCATTACTGCTGGACTAAATTTCAAGCTGGATATTGTACCAAAAAGAGATAAGGGGTATCAAGCAGAAAAACATCGAGCTAAATTTAGTGTGTGTTCATTTTACCAACACACCCACTGCAAACCCTTCCTTTCTTTTGTCTCAGCGTTGTCACAAACCTGTAAAGTGCAGATAGAATCAAAACTGGTCCCAAAAAGGAGAAAGATGAGGCAGACTTGATGGAGAACAAAGCCATATCCATGGGTGTTTGGCTTTAGGCTCCCAGCAAGATGATAATTTGCAGAGAAGGATGACCACAAAGTACCACAAACCTGATGGAAAATCAGGCTGAGTAACAGGGAGAACTTCTGGGGATATCTCCCTGCCCCATCAGACCTGGACAAATTCAGATTCTCTGCTCTACACAATCCATTTTCACGCCAGGCCCTGTGAGAGGAGACACGAGAAAGTTTTTCAAGTCTGAATCCCGAGAAGAGCAGCATGGGTACCCTATTTATGGATATTTCCTCCAAGGCATGGGGAGAAGCCCATCAACCCCATATCCAAGGAGTAGTTTAGGTCACAAAAGGGATAACCTGCAGCTGTCACTGAAAGGCTGAGCTATTGCCCAGTTTTTAAAAGCACATCACACCCTATAAAGGAGGATTTATTGGTTGAATCACGAATGTGTCCCATATCTTTTCTTCCTGCTGTGCAGTACAGCTTTGTTTATTTTTTCCCAGGTTTTTTATGGCTTGACAAGCCTAGGACTGAGAGATTTTTGAGTTGTACAGAGCAAGAATTTGTATCTGGGATGCTGCATGTGGAAAGATTAACGCCTTTGAATTTAACATGGAGGAACAGCCCAGGTCTCCTGGGATTCAGGGCTCTGCAGCACTGGCATGGCAACTCTCATTCCTAACAATGATGCCTTAAAGCAACTCTGCTGCTTCCCAGTGTCATTTTTAATGATAAAGTGATTTCAAACATTAAGCACAACTGCAAATGGTGTTAGCAGCAGATTTTAATAGGGGTCAAGTGGTTTCATTTCAAGGTTCACCCTGCATTGATTTATGTTAACTTTCTATTTCAGTACAACTTGTAAAACTCCTGAGGCCGGGTAGTTCACAGCAGTGGGGATTACTGGATAATCTGAGGCAGTTAAAAGAATAATAAAAGCTATTGGATTCCTAGAAAATCCAAAAAAGCAGGAGCAAAATGTCAGTTACATTAACATGAAATACTACCAAATACAAAAGACCTATTTCCGTGTCTCCATTTGATTATGGAAAAAATCCCTCTCTCCCCGTTTTGCTCGTGGAATGGCTCTCTGGAGGGTGAATTGCATGCTGGGGTGAGAACAAGAAGGAAATATTTTGAAGCAATAAACCACCAATCCTGTCCATCCAAGAACGCTTCCTGCTGTGCAGGCCGCAGCTGTGTTTCACTCAGAGTGAAAATTGTGATTTCTGCTGTGGGCAGATCTTAGGGGACGAGTCACACGGAAGTGTTTGCTCCCTGCTCCATCATTTCCTCTGCTTTGCTCATCTCCTTATGATTTTCCTCTTCTTCATCCTCTGGGAAGGGGCAAATGAAACCTTGGCTCTGTTTTCTGGTCCTTCCTGGTAATCCTAACCAAGGATCCCTTTTCATGATCTTTCCTTACGCAACAGAGGCGAATTGCTTGGAGCTGCTTTTGTCCCAGGCTATTCCAGCTTCCGTGGGCACAGCTCCAAATCATTATTCCTCAATTTTGTGTGAAAATGAAGCAAACTGCCTTCTCGTCCCCTTGCCCCAAAGGTAAATGACTTCCTGTGTGAGAAATATCTGCTTATTACAGGCCTTTGACAGCTTGCCTGTTTTATTAGTGCAGAGATGTGCTGCACAGGATCCTTCTGCCTGCTGTGCCTAATTTCTGACTCCAAGGGTATTATTAAGGAGGAGGAGTAGAAAAGATTAGGTGTGCTTTCATCTCCATACCCAAATGGTGCCAGTCCTCATTAGAAAGCAGCAAACATTTTCAGGAGAGTTTCTCTTCGTGGCTCCCCCCCCAAATCTCTGATCAAAGGTCTCGGAATTGAATTGATTCTGTGAACATCCATCTGTTTGACGTGCAAATTGTGCACTTGAAAAAAAGGAAGAAAATATTTTAAGCTGTATACTTGTCATCTCAGTGTAACACTTCATTCTATCCCAATCCATCTGAAAGAACCTTGAATCTGACAAGATGCATTTGAATTTACTTAAATATTCCATTCAATTGGTGCAGTAGCAGGGTAAGTTAATGACAGCACAATTAATGAAAAATACCTTACAGTTCCATTTCTCCAGAAATTAATTGGTTTCCAATTCTTAACTATATTTCATTAAACCACTGTACTTCTGCTCTTTTATTTGTTCAAGAAAATTGCCTTGTGCACGGCAAGGAACACATTTTAAGCTGTGTTTTTAAAATACAATTTATATTCTTGATATAACTTGCTCATTCAAGCACTGACACTTCCTGCTAATTATGTTTAGGATCCAGCACAAATTATCCTACCTGAAACCCTCAAAAAGCTGTAATATCCAAGTGGAGAAACAAAAACATTCCAATCCATTAGTCACTAAGGACAGGCAGATATTTCCCCACTGACCACCTCTAGATCCAGAGAGACACTTTGCCCCTGGGTCCCACCCCAAGAATGGATGTTAAACTTGATCAGGAGCATTTTGTAGAATTTCAGCTGGATAATAGTGCCCAAATAATGAGAAAAAAAAAACAGTTCCAGAAAAGCTCTCATTTAAAAGTTTTCTTTTAAATACAGATCTTAATTAAGCTGAGATGCTTCAGACCATTTTAAGAGGTAATTTAACTATAACAAAGCTGCAATAAAAGATGCAAACGCTGCCATAATCAACTCAGCATTGCAGAGGTACCTCTGAGTCCAAGCACAGCCGGTAACTTCATAAAGACAAATATCCGAGGCTAAAAGCATTTAAATTTGAAGGCCACATTTTAAAAGCTTTTCATCAGGTTGTGGAGATCTGGTTTTTTGACCTCTATCTTGAAATTTTGATCAATCTTGGTACTTAAAACATGTATTACTCCAGAAAACGGTCTGGGATTGTTAATAATGGGTCACGAATTCATAATGTTCACATTGATTATCACAATCAGGTTCAGTCTCTTCATTTTTATTTCTTCAACTTTCTGCTTCACAAAGCCAAGCTCAAGAGAAATTAAATGGGGAAAGTTTGTAGTCTCAGAACTGATTACCCTGAAGGAAAACTCGCAAAGCTGGCACTTGGAAGTGTTAAAACATTATCGTTATTACCATGGGATTAGAGTCTTTCAGCTAAAGAAATCCTTGACTGAAAAAAAAAGCGAAGGCTATCAAAAAACCCTCCAGAAACCAGCAAACACAGCTAAATGACTGACAGCTAATTGACTTCTTGTTGCAAAGCTTTACTGTAAATATCCCCAGACAGGGGAGCACTTAACCATATCAAAATGTTGTGGCTGGCTATTATTTTGTCAAGCAGTTACGAAATTTGGAGGAACAAAATTTCGTGGACTGTGCAGCCTTTATCTTTCGCTGAAATTTCATTATTGAAACTTGGCAGCCTGAAAAAAAAGCCAGATGCTAAAAAATGCTGCATGTTGAGCACTAATACAGTACAGCAGGCCTTACCACACAGGACTTTATCACGATGCAGAATTATTTCTTGTTAACCATTTTTAGTTCTCTGTAAATGACCTAGAAAAGCAGCCTATTTATCCATAAATATGAAACTGCAAAAAGGAGGCAGGTCTCCACAGGAAAAACCCAAACATTGGGGTCCACATGTTTCAGAAGTTCAAGGAACATCACTATGAGCTTGTAAAGTGAGACCGTAAGTCAGATGGGAACCGTGACATTGATCTTCCCAATGCAAAGAGCTGATAATTGTCAAATAATCATCAAAACCACCTTCATGCAGAGACTCCCTCGTGTGGCACCGCCTTCACGCACAGACCCCTGCTGGAACACCACCTCAAAGGACCTAAACCCATCATCAGTGGCTGTTATTCTTAAAAATAACATCCCTGATTTTCACTGCGTGTGGAGGCGGGAGTTTCCAGGAGTCCTTTGCAGGGCGTCTCCTCATCGTGATCCAAACACCAAACCAGCAGCAGTTCCCTGGCTGGATTTGCAGGCCCCCCTGGGTCTGTAGTGGGATCCCACACCTGATATGTTATAAAAATCTGCGTGGGAGGTGTGCACGACTGAGGAAAAACATGAATAACAACACGTACAGAAGCACATTTCAGAAAGGCACCATGTTGTTTCTTCTCTGCTGTAGGAAAACCCACACCTCTGAGGCTGCTGGAGTGCACAGATTGCTGCATTTCGTCCCCTGCTGATGAGTGAAAGCTGTTGGATGAAAGCGTGGCAGTCACATTTGTAATGCTGTTTATCCAGCTGAACAGCGATCTGAAGATTAGGACACGTTACGTGGAAATAGTCTTGTCTGTGTGTGCAAAAACAGAGCAGTGATTTTGGGGATTACTCCTGGAATCTCAGTGTAAGCCCCACGTGTGCTGGAAGCAGGGAGTGAAGGGAGAGGAGCTGTCTGGCACTGCAGAGTCAGGAAAAGAAGCCGTGGAGATGTGAAATGCCCTGTCTGCCACCAAATTCCGCATCTGCTGGTGAAACAGCTTCAACTCTGACTTCTAAATGTGCACAGAGACCTGCTCATTGACAAAGAGAAAATGCAGAGCTAAAATTTTCCATTAATTTCAAGTAGGAAATACATTTGGGAAAAAACTCTTTTTTTTCCTATCAAGCAAAGCAAATAAAAGAAATTGAAGACTATTATCTGCTAATAATTTTTCAGTGAGCTGGACTGTTGTAGGGATATGTTAATCACACACAGTTCATCATGTTAGAGAACACTTACACTTGTTCAAATCAGAGAGGGAGAGATCCTGCACTCGAATGAAGCAACATTTTAAAGATGATCAAGGGATACTTCTTTGGGTGATTTTGAATGCCTGGTTATGATTCTGATCGAGACCTGCTTTAATTGCAGCAACAAAATTGCCCCCAACCTTTGTCCTTTTTTGGCAGAGAGGAACTGAATTGTGCATAATGGCTCTGGACACATCATGAGGGCCACAGAGTTCACATGACAAACCACAAACAGCTCAGCACTGTGCACTTTGTCTGCTGAGAGCCACGAGCCAGTGATCCAGATGGACAGAGTCTTAAGAGAACCCACCTAAAACCAGATGTCTCTAAGGGTACTTCCGAATAATCTTTTGTGAGTATTTTCTTATTTCTCTGAACAGTAAAAAATGGCTTGTCTTAGATTCAGTTTTTTCCATAAAAATTACAGGAGATTTAGGACACACCAAGAAAATTGTTACTTATGATGCTGTGTAAAGAAGACTCTGACGTTTCTGATTTTTCCGAACATTTAGATAAATGTTATATTTAGAACAAAAATCACCCAGGCAAAAGTCACTGACCTCTCAAAGCAAAGCATATTGTCAAAAATACTGCAGTGTCCTTGCTAGCAAGGCAAGTGACCCAAGGCGAATTTTTTCCAGAGCCTGTGTACTTGGAGATCTTTGCTTATCAGGGCAGAAAGACAACCAGTGGTGGCTTTGAGCTACTGCTGACTGATTGAATCACAGTGATCTGCACTCTAACTGGAGTGGAACACTACAAACCAGGTTGCAAAAGCAGAGCAAAAATCGCCTCCATTCCCTTCTGTGTGGTTTTGTTGTTGTAGAGGAGGGAGAGAGCCCAGAGCCTCTCAGGTTCCTGAGTTTACCACGTGGTTACAATGAGCAGGACACTAAGAATGTGTCCTCTCTAGTCCATGAACCTCTTGTAGATGTTTACATAGTGTGGGGGAAAAAACCTCTAATACTGGGAAAGACCAGGGCATTTCCTGAGTTTGCAGCAAATGAGGGATTTGAGGGAACTGCAGTGATAGGAACAGGAGGAATGGCGTCAGACTGAAAGAGGGGAAATGCAGGTTGGATATTGGGAAGAAATCCCTCCCTGTGAGGGTGGGGAGGCCCTGGCACAGGCTGCCCAGAGAAACTGTGGCTGCCCCATCCCTGGAAGTGTCCAAGGCCAGGTTGGACGGGGCTTGGAGCAACCTGGGATAGTGGAAGGTGTCCCCACGGCAAGGAGATGGAACAAGATGAGCTTTAAGGTGCCTCCCAACCCAAATCAGTCTGTGATTCTCTGATCTGTGTGATCCTTGAGGGCTTCTTATTTCTGTGAAGCTGCTGGGCTAAAATGCCAAAATATAAGATCTATTCATACCAATAAAACACAATTATCACGAGGCAGAGGTGCTCTGAGCATAGACAGGAACCTCCCTGTGCCAAGTGCTGGACAGACAGGGAACAGAAGGAAATCCCTGTCCCAGTCTGTCCGAGAGCAGCAGAAAGAAACAACGCTCATGGCTCTTCCCCTGATCTAGATGGGAACTGTCACGAAGGAAGAGTTGAGGAATAAGGAGAACTTATTAAAAAAATGTGGTGGTACAGGGTAAAGACTTCACTTCCCATTACAGAGCTGCCTGTGTGGAAACCCTGAAGCCTGTGACCCCCCCAAAGGGAGTTTACTTAATACATATCTTCCATCAATTTTATGTGATTTATACCAACTCTTTGAAGTCAATATTCCTTTCTATTTCTGGCCTTGTTTTTAATCATTTCCCTGATTTCTCCCTATTATGTTGTTTATTTATTGACTGTTCTTAGGAATGCAAAAAAAAAAAAAAATGTCCTGATAACTTTTTGACATGCTACACGTTGCTACTTCCAGTGAATTAGGCACTTATACTTCCCTGGTCGTGTTTTCTGACAATTTTTGTGTCTCCACATCCTCCAAAAGACTTCCTGTTGAGCTCCAGAAAGCCAAGAACGTCTTGCTCTACCCTAAATTGACTTCATGGTTCTCCCACGATGGTGCTGCTACAGGAAAAAACAAGAAATAAAAAATATATTCCAATCCTTACTGTGAAAGAATCAGGAGAGGAGAGGGACAGACACGTTTATGTTGAACTGGCCTCTCTTGATTTTCTCATGCCCACCCAGATGTGTATCCCTAATTTATTTTCTCTTGCATCCAAAAAATTGCCAACAAATTTGAGTACAATCCCTACCTCGCAAAAAACACGTCCAATTTTCCTGCATAAACTGAATGATCTTTACAGAGAAACTGTAAGAATTTATTGCTCCTCAGATGCTTTAAAACTTCATGAGAATGGTTTTGCTTATATAGAGTCGTTATTGCCTGCTGCCCATGCTTTATATCTGGCTTATTTACGCTGTAGTTACCAAAATGTTGGGTTTGGAGTATTTTTTTGTGTATGAACACTTGGAATACAAGAAAGAAAATTCATGATTTATTTATGCATCTGCAAGTATACAGATAATTAGGAAGTACTGTGCTCGCTAAAATTAAATTACAGAACCTGACTAAACTACATCCCATCATTTGAAACAAATTAATTCATTCTCTGCCTGCCTTTGATTTTAATGTATTCAATTGCAATTTCTGTGTGTAAACCTTTCTCATGTTTTATACATTCTGCAAATTCTGATTTTTTTTTTTTTTCCCCCTAACATAGGCACCCATTGTGTAAAGGATTTCTGTGCTTCTTAGTGCTTCTGGAATAATTATGTTGTCTGCTAGAGAAATAAAGTGACAGCTTTGAATTTAAAGCTAGGAGAGTTTCTCAGATAATTTCTGTGCTGTGTTCTGAATATACACATAGATATATATATATAAATATATATATATATATACACCTGCTGAATATCCATATACACACCTGGCAACTTTTATCGTCCCTTGCCAAAATGAAAATCTTGATACACGACAAAGTGGGAAATTTTTTTCTTCTACAAGGCGTGGTGGGCTTAAATGTTCTGTAGAATTTCTTGAACAATTTTCTCCATCTTCTTTCTCTCGTGATGTGGGTCTGCCTTTGATTAAGATGTGCTGATCTAAGCATTTGTCACTCTCATCCATTTGTTTTCCTTCTTTTGTTTATGCAGCAGGGAATTGAGTTTGATTCCCATGGAAAACTGAGCAGAGGGAATTTGGATTGATTTATTTGGCTCTCCTGGCTGCAGAAATAAAATTAACATTCCTCAAGGATGAATATTTAAGTATAACACATACAATGATCCAGCCCAATAAAAAAAAATGATGTAAACTTTAATTAATGATCCAATACAGTTTGTGTTCTGACCATAAATTTTAGTGAAAGGAATTTATTTGAATGTCCTGTACCTATTTCACCTGAGGGTTTGCAGATGCCAATACTTGTCTGCCTCGCCAGCACTTCAGAGCTGGGGTTTAAAATCTTTTCCAATGAGGCCTTTGGGCTTTATTCCTGAAGGTTTAAAAGGGAGGCCATGCCAGGAGTAACAACAAGCAATAAAAAGTAAAATAACAACAAGAACAAGTAATCACCTACTGAATATTTATCGTCTCAGCACCTACTGTCCTTTTTCCTGTGAGCTCATCCCCAAAGAATGATTTGTTGGCTCTTAACCACACACAAACCCCACCATACGGAGAGGGCAGCAGGGTTTTGTAACAGAGACAAACAGAGGTCTTTATAAAGAGCTGATATTGTGCTCCAAACCCGTAATTACCATAAATAACATCGTGTAGCTCATTTATTTACTCTGTTTCAGTGGTGTCCACACAATATTCACTCACAGGATTTCCACTCAGTTTACCATAGAGACACACACCAAAAAAACCAAAAAACCCAAAAAAACCCCACAAAAAACACTTATATATATGGTTTTTATATATTTTATAATTTTCTGCTCTAACTATCAGCAGCAAAAGTAGCAGTCAGAGCTTTACCAGGTAGTTTGAAGGACTGGATTGATGAGTAAAGCAAAAAAGAGAAAGAAGACAGGAAGGTTAAGCAGGCTGAGTAATCTCCTACCACAGGGCCAATTTGCCAAGGAGAATCACAAGCCAGCAAACAAAAAGTAACTTTTGTAACAGCTAAAATCAGGTTGGCACAGTCAGATGGTTGTAAAGGGGACACAAGGAACCCACTCGGCCTTCCAGATGTTACAAACTCCTGCTCTGAGCTGCCCCACATCCCATCACAGGTTTGAGGTTAAAACTATTCCCTCCCTTCAGCACAATCTCATGAGGGTGATGGATGGAATTTGCTAAACAAATTAAACCATACACTGGTTCCTCCTTTTCTACCCCAAGAGTCATCACTTTATTTTAAGAGGCTCTCAACACATCCTCAGCCCCAGCAATGGCTTTGCCTGCCTGGCCATGGGGTTTGGGTCTCTCGGCAGCCTTTCAGCTGCCAGCAGCAGGACAGCGGACCCAAAAGAGGACATTCAAAAAAAAACCTGGGAAGGATTTGAGGAAAACCACAGCAAGAAGGAGAGATTTGTCTCCCCTGCCTCACCTTCTAATTTCACTGCCAGCTTGTACCCTCTCCAGGGGGTGCAGAAAACTTCAAGGCAGCACATTACTGCCCAATCTCACTTCTGGTGTTCCATTAAAATCCAGTGTTTCAGCTGCAGCAAGAGATTAAACTCGATGGCAGATTTCAATGGGAGTTGCTCTTGGCTCCGTTACAGAAGATTTTATGTGCATAACTTTAACCACATGCATCATTCAGTTGATTTCAGTAGAACTCCTAAAAGCTTAAGTACCTTGTTGAATCAGAGCCTTTATGCATCCCTGGCTACAGACTCAAGTGCCGACACTCCAGCATCATCCGGGGCTGGCTGCTGATGCTGAGATGTCAGGACCACCCCCACTGGTAGAATCAGAGAATCCCAGAGTGGTTTGGGTTGGAAAGGACCTTAAAGACCATCTAGTTCCAATCCCACTGCCATGAGAGGGACACCTTTCACTAGACCAGGTTGCCCAGAGCTCCATCCCAATCCTCAACTGAGTTCTCAGTCCTGCCATGCTGCTTCCAAACTCTCTCTAGAAACTCCTCCAGGCTTCAGCAAAAAAAATTATCCTGCAAAAAAAATTATGCTGCAGAACAACAATCTTGTGTTTGCAGGGAATAATCTCTTGAGGGACAGCCCAAAGTCCTCACCACCATCCCTTAAGTGTCCAAGACCAGGTTGGACAGGGCTTGGAGGAACCTGGGATAGTGGAAGGTGTCTCCAAAGCAAGGGTTGGAATGAGATGATCTTTAAGGTCACTTCCAACCCAAGCCATTCTGATTCTACAATTCTGTAACCCTGATTTTATCTATTAAGAGAGAGAGAGATGTGTTTTGGGTTTGTGGGTCGCACTTTGAATGCATAAAGATCGGTCCAAGCTTTGCACTGCAGTTTTCAGCTGAGTTTAATAAAGCATCTCCTGGAACACCCTTTCCACTGCAAACTCTGATTTTATTTTCAGTGCTCCTCCGTGCAAAAGGCAAAGCTTTTGGTTGCCTTTTTTCGCTGTTAACTCTCATCTACACGAACAAAGGTGGCAGCAGCAGAGTGCTAAAAGCTGATTTACAAACCACTCAATTACCTGTTCTGTGTTACATTGCAAAGTCAGGACATGCAAATCAAAGTTGTTTGTTAGGAACATACAGGAATGATTTAAAATACAGTGGTACTATTTAAAATCCATTTCTGGATATGTTAATACTTTATTAGGAATGTTAATTTATATTAGGCTCTGCAAGCCTTTTTTTTTTTTCCCATTATGCAAATTCATTTCAAGATATGTTGATTTGGTTCCTGACATAGATCAGTAGAAGATCTTAAGTCTAATGGTAAAAAGAATAGTTTAAAAGCTACACAGTTAGCTTTTAAAAGCTACACAAAGCTACACATGTAAGGCTCTATTCTACAACTCAAAGATTACATAATTCAAACTCTAGCCTAAGTCCAGATTTGTAAAACAAGCCAATTTAGCCATGAGAGAGTACATCCGACACCGAGGTGTTCTGTATCAGTCATAAATGTGGTTATTCTGAATATTTTGCTTCTACTTCCTCACCCCTTTGCTGGATACTTCTGAAACAGTTGCTTCAAACTAACCTTTATATCACAAGGTTTAATAAAATTTCTTAGTTCCCCTTTTCTCCCTTTTCCTCCTTGGTAAGACCTGGCTGTAAAACACCAGTTTTGATCTCATGCTGCCTGGGAACAACATCTTCAAACTCTGGGGCAAAATATTCTCAGGTGAAGGTTAATCCTGCTGCTCAAGCAGAGCTCTTCTAAAGGTGGCACTCACAGCTGTGAAACGAAAACCATAAAGCTTTTGGTGCCCTCAACATTTACCTTTGTACCTCTAAGAACTATCCCAGCTGGAAAAGTTGGTACCTGCTCTAGACCCACTGAACCTCAGGCTGAATTTGAGAGTTTATTCTCTTTTCAGCCCTGGGAATGCTAAAATGCTGACAAAACATTTCCAGTCTCCTACTTCCCTCCAAAGTAAATCTCTTTAAAGTTAGGGATTTGGGATTCTTTCTAAGTCTCCTTTTGTTTTCAGTATGGTGAGGTCTCAGGTTACGTTTTCCACTCCCTGGAGCCGGTTTTGCACTTTTCCAAACTAAGTTTGAAAAAAACAAGCAAAAAAAAAACTTAGACAAGACACAAACTTAAGAAAAATGTGACGTAGTTCAGTCTCACTTTCGAATCAGATGGAAGCAAAGATCAGGGACTAAAGGGTCACATTCATTTTATATCCCAGCTATGTCGTGACAAACAGGGATTTTCCTCAAACCTTTTGCACTTCTCAGGACAGACAAATTGTCTGGGAAAACAAGGCTACGTATAAGGAAAACATTGGTAACTTCCAGTTTATGATGGAAGTATCTCAATAAAGGTGTTTTCTCTCAGCTTGATGTGCTGCTAATGAAAACCTGAAGCAAGAAGTGCCCCAATATGAACAGTAATTAAATCCTCCTTTTCAAACTCTGGAAAGTTTTATCTTCTTTTGATTCTGACTTTGATCTAACCTGGTTTTCCTTTCAATTTGGGATTTCTTCTCCCAGCTCTATGCTGCTTTTCTGAAAACGTTAGCCTTTTTGGTAATTATAGACACTTGTTCAGCTATTCAGTGGCAGGAAAAGTTACTGGAATATCCAAAAAGGAGAAAGCAAAAGCCTCCAGGACTGCTCAGTTGTCACCATCCTCCAAGGAGCCACAAGTCACAACCTACAGCGAGAGAAGTGCTTGTCAAAAAAAGGTGGGGGATCATTAATTCTGGATAGTCACTAAAGAGGCAATGATTAATTCATGTGAAGCTCTCCTGAGAATTCAATGTGCCCAAATGGCAAAGAGACTTGTCAAGCTCGTTATCCGGAGGATAAAGGCTGCTGTCAGCTCTTTGTAGGAGCGCTCTGGTTGCCGTAAACTGGCACCGCTCTCATCTCCGGGGAGCCGCTTTCCTCATTTTCCTCATTTCCAGCCGAGCCTGAAAAAAGCCTGTACACGTTCCAACTGAGCGTTTTCCCATTTTCCCCGAAAAGCCATCACTCCTGGCCGGTCCCACACCTCTCCTTCCCTGTGAAGCAGCCGCGGATCCAGCCGGGATGCTCCATCCCCATTCCCAGGAAGCAGCCGCTGCTCCGACTCTCTTTTTGCTGCCTCTCCCCTAATAAAAAGCAGCCCCACCACTGCTTACCCGAGCAGCCTTCACACCAAAGGAGCTGCTCTCTTTCAGGATAAACTCCTTTAATTTTGTTGCCGGGTCGGGGAGGTACCAACGTGACAGAACAGCCTCAATGGATTTCACTTGATTTGAGAATTTCATCCCTTCCTCACCGCTTTCCCACCCAATTCTCCTCTTCCTCACGACTGGGGTTTGAGCAGCGATTTTGCATCTGATAGTAAACAAGGTTGCTCCTGCTCCTCCCCAGAGTGCGTGCCGGGAGGGTTGGGATGATTCATGAAACCAGCACATGGCACTGTGTGATGGTGGTGGCTGCGAGGGAGGGAAGCAGCATTTAATCCTTCAGGCTTGGCCCCAGGATCAGAGCAAGACACTGATGACTCCCCAAAGCTGATTTGTTTGGTGTTAATTGAGGTTGTTTGAATAATTTTATCCTCCCAGGCAAGGGAGGGAGGTGTCTCCTTTGAGGAAAAACAGCCGCTCGGAGGGTTTGGGGAAAAAACAGGACACGGTCAACAAGCGCTGTTCCTTAACACCGAAATGATGGAGCTTAAGCTTAAAAAATAGAGGTTGAAAAGAAGGATGAAAATTTGCTCTAAGGATGTGTGTGCTCAGGTGGATGTGCACAGGGGGAAAATGCCCAAGAACTCTGTTCAGTTTTGTCTGATTTCACCAGAAATCCTGACCATTTTGCTGATCCAGCTTTGTGAGCAAAACCTGGGACAGAGCAGCAGTGAACGTTTGGCTGTGGACAGCAGGGTCTTCCGACTTGAGTTTGAAATCAATTAGAAATTATTTTCAAAGTAATACATTTGGATTAGGTTTCATTTTTTCACATTTGTTTGTCTTCATTGCATCTTTAGCTCGAACCATCTCATTTTCACTTTCTCCTGCAGCACACCCGTTAGCTCAGAGGTAAAAATGAGTGTGACAATCTCATGAAAAGCAGATGTAATAGAAATCTAATGAATGCATCTCCATGATAAACTGATAATATCAGAGAAAATGCTGAGAGAAAAGGGAGCCCTGAGGATGCAGGTGGAAAGGAAAGTACTTGTTGCACGCGGATCATTTCAAGATGGAGAACAGGCTCTGCCCTCTTCACCACACATTTTCTGTAGTGAACTGCTCACAGAGAAATATTCAAAGTGAAAAAAAAAAAGTTTCTGAAGACTGAAAAGCACTGGTTTAACTTGGTTTAAAATAAAGGGGCTGTGGGCTGCTTCTGCCCTAGAAGAAAATATCGTTCATGATTTAGACTTAAACAAAGTTTCTTGAACTCTAAATTTGAAACAGCACATTTAAAGGCAGGTGGGTGGAAGGCTGTGGAGGTGGGAAAGTGAAAAGACAAAGGGAAGAGAGCAGGGGAGAGCTCTTGGGAATCTGTTCATGGAGAGCTCTCAGAAATTTTTGAAGTTGAGGAGATATTATGTTAATATAAGTTCTAATTGCTAGGCAATAAACAACACCCACCCTCTGACTAAATGTCAGGACCAAACTTATCTCTAAATCTGCTTTGAAACAATGTCAGTCATAGTATCACAAACAGATTGAACCCTTCTTTTGGTGTTAAAATAAAAATAAGCCGAGATTTTTAATTACCCAAAGTTAGAGACCTCAGGTATTTAAAAAAAACCAAACAGACAGAACCCCAACCAATCTTGCAGTAGGTGGTGAGAGCTGCAGTGAGTTGTGACTGTTTGTGAGCCAATTATGAAATAAAAACCCCTAGAAGTGCATCCACGTGTGGCACACATTAATGGCAATATTTCAAGGGAATGATTTTCCTTTTGTGAGTAACATATCAGGCTGGAAAAGTTTCCAGGGATTTCAAGTGTCTTTTCTGCAAGCAGGATGGTCTCCACACACAAGGATGTGCTGCTAACCAAAACACTCACAAGTTTAGGTGGAAAGCTAAAAAAAAAATTTAAAAATAAAGATAAAAAACCCAAACAAAACCCACCACGAATGAAAAACCAACCAACAGCTGTGGGAAACTCCTCTCGATGGATTCAATCTTTGCCTTCCTCTGACAATCAGCCTCCAATGAGCAGGTTCTACTCACATGTTCCATATCCTTCATGGACCTTAATCCAGGAAATGGGAAGCCTCAGCCAAGCCAGGGAATCAATTCTGAACAGAAACAAGGCAAAGCAACCTCGGTTTGAAATAAAAGAGATTATTTCAGACTCACTTTTCCATTGCATTAAGCCAAAACAAGTAAGAGTCTTCAGAGTTAACAAAGTGCATCTGCATTTTAAAATTCAGTGTTTGGTGATGTCCAACCATCACCTTTTTTTGGTTGTCAGGCCTCTGTACAATGCAGAAAAAAAAGGCCTCCTTTGCTCCAGATATCAGCTCTTGGGCAGCAAGATGGAAGGGGTCTGGAATCCTCTGTTTGCCTGAAGTATGGCAAATGAATAAATGGATCTATGTATGATTAAAACTCCATTTAATTCTAATACTCAGCAAAATGCTGTGGAGTTTTGACTTAGTCTGTTACTCAGCTGGAAGGGCAGTGTTTAATCCTAATATTAGTTCTGGCTGCTGAGTTTCTTTCAATTCAAAAAACACTTTTTGTGCCTTTATTTAAGGAATCCTCTTTCTATGCAAATGCAATTCCTCTGAGAGAGGAGCAAGCACGGGGAACACAAGTTATTTAAAACAGGCTATTCAATATTTTCCTAAAAAAAAAAAAAAAAGATTCTCAAGTTATTTAAAGGCCATGGAACTTACACAGCCAAGAACAACAAAACCCTGAGAATCTGAATCAAAACACATCACTGAGCTTTTCCTCTACTTTCACTGAATGCAAATGAGAACATGAATTAACACAAACCTCACACGGCCAGGAAATAACAACTTCAGCTTGCAAGAGCCACCAGTGTTGTTGTGCAGCTGAGTCACACCTGGGTGGAGGATAAATGGAATTATGATTGAGCAGACAGGATTAGGAGCTCGTGGAGACAAAGGATGGCCCAGCAGTGACAAAGCCAGCCTTGAACCAGGGAAAATAAATTCACCTCTCTCCTCTACTCCAGCCCTCTTGCACAGCCTTGGGAGAGACACGGGGCTGTTAGAAGAATAAATGCATCATAAACTCAGAGGCACTCTGGTACCACTGCAGAGGGGACCAGGAAAGTGCATTAGTTCTCGGAAAGGAGTTCTTGGAAAGCTCTTTCGTATTTATTTCTCAATGTGGACAGCATTTCACAGCAAGGATACATTTATAGAAGTTTACTCAGCCAGATTTGGGAGTGGATTAAGTGGAACCTGTGTGCAGGATGACAGGATCCTTGTGGGAAGCTAATGTGAAGCAGTTACTTTGCTTTAAATTCATGTTCTACCTTGCTGTGCAATAGCTTTCCTGTGTAGATAAACATTTCTTAAAAAAGAGAAATCGGCAATATCTGTTAAGTAATTTTTGTAATAACCAGTTTGCCATTATCCATCATCGAATTGAAAGCTACCTTTAAAAGCTTTTATCCTATTAGGATAAACAAAACTGAATCAGGGGGGTAAAAAATTCACCACAAAAGGCAATCAATTGAGAGATGAAGGAGAAACACATTTAAAACGAGGTACTTGAGAAGGATCAGGGAAATGTCCACTTCTGTCTCATTTTGGACAGTGAAGCGCAGTCTGTCACACTTCCCAAAGGACGTTTAAATATCACCTTGCAGAAGGGTGCACAGAAGCAGACAGTCAAAGGAAGCAGCTGCTAAACCGAGCTCTGGAATGTTCTGAGCCACCAATTTAACAGAGAAAGAAAACTCATGGAAAATAATCCAGCTGCAGCAGGAACATTTGAAAAGCAATGACAATTATGTGCTCCCAGAGCAGCAGAAGGTAAAAGTACAAAAGTGAAGCTCTAAGTTAGTAATAGTAAAGGTTGTTGCAAACAGAGTGGTTATTTCCTTCAATTACAGTCCCTGCTGAAGTTATTTTTCTATTTATAAGATCCTTGGTTTGTTATGAGACATTTCTCATGTTTATAGATCTCTCACTAGAAGCTGAAGAGTTTGGATCTCTATGGAAAATGCATATAACCTTGGAGTCTTCAATAAAACAGTCTTTATATTACACCCATTAGAGATGAATTTATGCATTTAAAACCAGAAAGTGCCTAAACACGCAGACAGAGGTTTCCCAATTGATTTCCATCACCAGGTGTTTATCAGCAGCGTTGGCTACATCATTGCCCCTGTAAATTCAGCCCAGCCACTTGGGATTGTTTTTTAAGACACAAAAGATTTCCACGCTGCAAATCATTCTCACCCACAGAATTTGCTGCTTTCCTCAGCAAACAGGGGAGAGCTCCCTCGCTTCCTGTGCCACCCTGGTTGTAAGAGAGTCAGGAGCAGCATGGCAAAAGGAATATTGCTGGAGTGTGTGTCAAACAACCTCAGAGCTGCTAATTCCAGCTGCACGGTGGGGCTTGAAAGCTGGCAGGGGAGCACCTTTGATTTTCCAGAGTGGGATGCTTATTTTCACACACAGGGCCATGCAGTGACTCTTGCACACACAACCCCAAGAGCCGCGAATTTCCGCTCTGTATCAAGTCAGAGACATTAAAAAAAAAAAAAAAAAAAAAAAAACAAAGATTTTCATTNAAAAAAAAAAAATCAAAGACTTTCAATCTGACAACTTTATTTGGGTGCAGACAGCCTTGTCCCTTATTATTCCCTAAGTATCAGCCCTGCTGGCAGAGTTTGAAATGATTTATTGCAGGGGGATGACCAAGAGCTGGTTATACACCAGAACACCCCAAACTGCAACAAGTCCTGTCCTGGAGATCTAAACCTCCCTACCACAGGCTTTTCTTTAAAAACTTCCTTTAAAATTTAGCTTGTTTTCCATTAATTGGGAAGATGAGGACTGGCATCCTCAGCATACACTTGATACTCATTAAATCCATTGCAGGATGAACAGGGAGGTACCAAAATGCCTGGCCCATGGCTCTGTTCTGTTTGCAGCATCTGCTGCTTCAATACTATGAAATAATAACGTTGAGGCATCTTTCAGCCCTTTGAAGCTCACGACTCCAAGCTGCTATGGAGGCACACAGATCACTGGGCTTAAAAGGGAGACACATTCCTGTGACCGAGAATAGTTTTAATCAATCATTACAGCAAAGATTGAAATACAGACTCTTAGTCCTCCCAGTCCAGGTCATTGGCTACTCCCTGCATGGGTAAAGGGCTGTTTGGGGATTTTTTTTTTTTTTTTTTTTTTGGCTGTTTAGTTTTTTTACTGTAATTGCCCACCCCAAATTTTGGCTACTGCACCAAGCTGTAGTTTCTGGCTTCCATTAAACATAACTACTCCCAGTGTTTATGCAATAATAGTTCAAAGTATATCTTTCTGCCAGTTCTCATTGCCAGCTCCTTTTTTTTCCTTTACTTTATTTTCGGCCACTCTATGAAAAAACATTAAGATATTTTGTAATGAGAAGGAAGGATTGCAGAATATGGAGCTGCTTTACAGCCCTGCTTCAAAACCTCCCACCGCAGAGCCCTCAGAGACTCAATCTGGGAATGGGGAAGAGGGATAAAGCAAAGAGGAAGCTGGAACCGCACAAGCTTGTAGGAAGAAGAAAGTTCAGATATATTTAATACCCAGTAATCAGCAATTTAGGCTTTTCTGATTCCATTTAAGCCACAAGTCAGGAGTGACTCCACCAGTTTAGCAGTGGCACCATTGCAGCCACTGGAAAGAGGCAAAGAAGAAAAAAAAAGAGCAGATTTTTCCAGAGCTATGTGAGCTGATACACAGGATCTGCTTTATACAACTTTCACACTCTCATTTTGAAATTTAGATAGCTGTGGCCAGAAATCCCTAAAACTGAATATCTCTCTCCCATTAACCTTTTCTGGAGGTATTAAGGACTTGCATTTCCAAGTAAAATGCCTTCTTTTTTGTTATTATCATTAATTATGGCTTGGAGCTTATGTTAATTTGGTTGATTGCAGAATTTTGCATTTACAGTTTATCTCCCTGTTCTTGCACTGTGGTGATTAGAAAAGGGCCCTGAATTCTCTCCCCCAGGGACTCCGCGACTGATCCCTGAGGATGGTGTTGGGGTTCAGGGATGTTCCCTCCCTGCCCCCACATCCACTCATAGACCACTTTTAGTCCCTGTTACCTCAATTATGGCCCTTTACCCCCAAGGTTGGAAGAAATAAAAAGTGACAATAAATGAACAGGCAGTAGATAAATAACAGAAATTAAAACACTGAAAAAATACACTTTCACATGCTTTGTTTGTCTTAACTTACCTCCCTTTTCTCCATTAAACACCACCAGCAGAAAAAAAAAAAACCCCTCAGCTTTTCAATACACCTGTTTAAATGACACCCTTTTGTGTTTTATTATCTTCCCTACATTTCTTGCTACTCACATTCTTTCCAGACAAATTCTGGGAAGCTTTTAAATGAAGGCTTTAACTGCTCACATGTGCCCCTCATCAATACTGCCTCCAGCAAACCCAGCCTTCTTTAAAAAGGCTTCAAAAGACAGAAGTGAAGCTGTTTAGTGTAAATTAAGGAGTCGTTTTCCTGCTAAAATCCTGGGCTGAAAAGAGAAATTACTTTAAGAATCAAGGAAAGAAACAGGCAGCAAGAAAATGAGATGATGCAGTGCCATGCCTAAACTTTCAATCTCATTTTGTCTCCTGTTTGCATTTGTATGGACAGGGGGACCAGTCCCTCTGCACAGAGATAATGAGTTAAGGAGGACTAGTAAAGAAAAAGAAAATACCCACACTGAAATCACTGGGAGTTTAGTACTGGAATAGAGAATTTAGGTGAAGCAGAATCTCTCTGCAGCAGGTCAGCTCATCCACCGCTCGAAATGCTTCTGCTGAGGCAGGGAGAGCAGCTTCCTCCTCCAGCTCATCCCTGAGGGAACAGAAGAAAAGGCTCTGCATGATCACGACAAAATTAGAAGCTACCTTCCCTTCCTCTTTGCTCCAATGAGTTAACAAAATGAGTTAAGGTTTCAATCAAACCAAAACACTTCAAGACAGCTTCTGAGAATTGGCATTTTTTCACCACTCAAGAAATAATGCAGCAGGTGAGGTGCTGGCAGTTCTCTCAGTGCTCTCAGGCACAGTGTCCTGCTTTGCGTGGGCAAAACTCACAGCAACTCTACGAGGTCCCAGCCAACACTCAGATAATCAAACCTGGCCAGAGAAGGACATCATTTGGCCATCTCCACTCTGATTTTAGCAATCCTTTCCAAGAACAGCAGTTGCACAGAGGGAACCTGCTGGCTCGATGATGTGTGTGTTTGCTTGTCCCACTGGATGGGCGTAAATATTTAGAGATGCCTCCTGACTACTGTGTGCTGCTGCAAATTTGAGCTGTGCAAGTGTCCTAGTCCCAAAAGCAGCTTAATGAGCTCCTGGAATAGACTCCTGAGCGGAATCAAGCAGTATTGACCTGCCAGCAGCACAGGGCTTTCAGCTCAGTGTTCACTAACACATACTGGCATCAGTTCTGAGGCCTGGAAAGGATAACATACTTTGAAATTAAGCAAATAAGTGCTAAGTAGAAGCCAATTATTCTTTATGGCTCTACAAAGCAGCCTGTTGTAAAAAAGAAAATATTTATTTTTCTGTGTTCTCTTGAGAGTTCCATTGACAGCAAACTTAGTAAAACACGCTCTTACTCTATTCCAATTGAAAGCAAATTAATTTCTTTAAATCTGTCAGAAACAAATTAAAAGGACAAGGCAGAGGTTGTTAGATGCTCTAAATTTGAAAATCAAGTCACTGCATTGTAGTTTTCCAGGGAGATCCTGAAAAAATAATTTCAGGGAAAATCTTGGGATTGTTTCCAAAATCCTAAAACCCTCCAGGGAAATAACTTTCACCCTGGATTGTGTCGGTATTTCACTACCTGCTTCTTTTTGTGAAATTCATGGTCTTGACACCTTATTAGGAAAGGAAGTCTGTGAAATGCAAATGCAAAGCCACTTCTTCATCTAATTCAGATACTGATGGTCAAAGTTCAAGCTACAATTTTTCTTTAGATTGATCCTCTGGTCTATCTTTCCTCACACATCCCAAAACATCCTATTCGCAAGAGACACTCCTCTAAAAGTTTGCCTCTGATACTTTTCTGGGTGAGATGGATCCCAAATGAGATTCCACAGTTTTGAGATATCCATGTCGTGTGAGAAGTGAAGATAAAGATGCAATAATAGCACACTCTATAAGGCACCTTGTGATGGCTGAGTAAAAATGACATTTTCTATTATCTCATGTGACATTGCTAAGCTACCCAGAAATTCTCCAGTGCAAGCATGTGATAGTTCAGCATAATTCCTGCTGTCAACGAATTCCAATACATTAAATTCCAGCTAGAACAAGCAAGAAATCCAAGTAAACAGAAAAGAGACTGTTTACACCTCTTGTTAATTCCCAGCTGTGAACATCTGCAATGTCTTCTACCCAAGGAGCTCTGCTGCAGGCAAGGGAGGAGACAACTTTGTGCATCAGCATCAGAAAACTTGGGACAGTCTCCTCACATTTTCCTTCTTAGGGAAAAGTTGAAAACCACAACTTATTCCAGCAAAGTTGGTCATGTGCACTCCAGAGAGCTCCCTGCTGGAATTAGAGTTTATTCTGTTGAAATATCAGCTGTGGCTTTATCTGTTCATCGTGGGCAGGTGCAAGTGGCCCTTAGCAGATCGTGGTAAGGGGCCTGGGGAATGAGGAGAATCTGGCTCTTTAGAGCCTGGGCTGTGAAACAAATATCAACAGCAGGCAAGGAGCACAGGCATGTCTAGATGAGGCTTCGGTAGGAAGTGCAGGCCTTTTTGGTTGCCTTTAAAACGATTTGGAAATTCAGGGTGTATCCCTGAGCAAGCAGGAAGAGGAGAGAAGGAAATCATCCACGAGGACACAGCCAGGTGCAGCTCGGAGGAGAGGAGAAGCAGTTTGGGTTATGGCTTGATGGAGGAGTTTTCTAATGACTGGTTTTGCCCAACTGGAATGACCCTCCCTCTGCTCATCACCTGCTCCCCCCACAGGAAATTATTTGTTGCATTTTCATCCTGAGTTTATGTCAGTCTTTTCTTTTAGCTGAGGCTTTTAAATCAGGCTACCTAGACAGACACAGGCACATCCTGCAAGCTTGGGCTTGGCTTTTCTCCGTGAGGGTGCAAAAATGCACTGTGCAGTGTCATGCCTGATTTATCTAAGAATATCCCAGCACGGTGCTCCGTCTTTGTGGTTGATGGAAAAAGACAAGAGTTGTAGTTTTTTATGGAGTGATAGAGGAGAAAATTGTAGCACTTTCTCCTCCATCCATTTAGAATGTATTCATCATTCCTGCTTCTCGCTCCGTGCTTTTCCCTGGTGCATCATTGCTGGGGAAATGTCATTAGTGAGGGTACTGTTCAATGTAAGTCATAGGGAAAAAAAATACAGAGACAACCGCAGCCTCTACAAATCAGCCTCAGGGAAGTCTTTGGGGGGAAACTGATATTGCTGAGTAGTTTAGAAAGCTAATGTTGTCATTCAGAGTAAGATTTAAAACTACAGATGAAATAGGAAAAAAAGAATGAGGGAGAGTTGGTGGAGGCAGCTGGGGAAATCTTAAATGGGGAGAAGACAAATAAATTTTATTTACCTGACTGGCAACGTAGCATGAATAGTTTTGCCTCCCCCTTTCACCTTCCCTCCAAGGTTAAGCAGACCTAAAACAATTTAAAAGCACAGATTTGATTATTCTTGCTCAGAAATACACCCCACATTTGGGACATGATGAAAATCTTCCCATAATATTAAACAAAACAAATCTCTTAAAACTCCTGTGTGAGGGGAATGTGTCATAAAAACCAAAGGGATGCCTGTCTGTGTCACCTTATAAATAGAACAGGCTTCCATAAAGCCTGGAAATATCCCCAAAACCTGGAAATATCACTGTCAACATCACCTGTGAAAAACTTATCTTCTGTGTGTTCCACGATCAAATCTCCAAGAGTTTTGTTCCACTTGTTTCACTAATGATCTCCATTTCTTTACCTAATCCAGAGCTATATCCAGGCAGTCACTGGACAAACTGGGAGGATTAAAACAGCAAACTGCTGGAGGCTCCATCTCTCTTCAGAGAGCCCAAGGTAATGTTAAAGCAACACAGCAAACCTGCCCCTAACAACAGCAACACCCTGCTCGTGTGACTCACCAACCCAATTTCCATCCACTTAAAGTGAAAGTGAAATGCTCTTTTAGGGTAAGGAGTGAGTACCCAGCCCAGCGCTCCGCCTTAGGCAGAGGAATGGTAACGATTTGGGAGTGGATTCCTGCAGGGATGCGTTTACAGCTCCTCTCTGCAGCATCAGCTTCCAGAGCTGATACTTGAGAAACGCTGCCTGCTCCTAGGCAGGGCCTTTTGCTCTTCTAAACAATTAATCTTGCTTGCAGGGTGTGTGATCAACAAAGCAGGAGGTGTCAGAGCCTGTGTTTTTAGGTCTCACATCTCCAGAGAATCGATAAACTGTGTCTAAGGCAGCGGTGACCAACAGACCATTGCCAGGATGACTGCTCAGGTTTTCCAGCACAACGTCTAAATTTCGTTTTCCTCCACTTCCCTCCTGCCTCTCTTCCCCTTGTGGCTAAAGTGGGCAATTTTCTATATTTTACCATTGCACAAGTTAACATCATGAAGGATTTTTGCCAAGGTTTGAGCTGTTAAGAAGGCGAGATCAGCTTTGCACAGCTGACAAAGGCGACAAATGCGGGAAGAGCTCCAAGTAATCTTGGGTGGTTTTAATAAGCAGATATTTCAATGGGAACATGTAATGGGCAGACTGCTACAGGAGTGGCTTGTTCTTTTGGTGTTCCAGTTGGTTAATTCCCAATTAAATTCCTTCAGGACATTTTTGGAGCTCTGAAGCACCGACGAGTTTGTAGAGTCAGAAATCTCAGCGCTGTTTTTTCAGTGCTGACAGGAGCACAGATTAAAACCCAATAAATTAGAGTCTAAAAAAAATTAAATGAATGTCCCAGTTGTTCCCCTCTCTGATATTTTGTGTATGAGATATTCAGTATAAGGACATAGAACTGAATCTTTGTTTCCAAATGTGCTTTCCCCAGGTGATTTTTTCCCCTACACTTCCTTGCAGGGAAGCCCCCACAGGTTTTATTCAGCCTTGACATGGTTTGGGGCAACAAGAATCCAACTCTTATTTTCTACAGTGTTGGTTCTATTATCAGTGAAAACTAAAGACAAAATTTCCTATAAACTGCCTTGTAATGAAGCTCAGGACTGCCTTTAAATCATGTCCAAATACAAACTGCACAAAAACCAATGGTCAAAATAATGTGTGTGAACCTTTTTTCTTCCCAACGCTGCACAGTGACCATTCCTATGTGAAATGTTGGGGAAACCCTCATCTCGAGAAGAAATTAGAGGGAACAGGTGCTGCAAGGTCAAACAGAATGAAGTAAATTTTGTGGGAGAATGATAAATCCTGGGTACCACTTGCATCCCTGGGAATAACCCAAGTATACTCCCAGCTCTCCCAATTCCTTCCCACACCTCAGCCATCCCTAAAAACATCCCCTGACTCTGCCTGGTGTTCATCCCCAATGCCCTGGAATTCTGTCCAGACAAAAATGTGCACCAGCATAAGAGAGTTCTGATAAAATAGCCACACTGGTTGTTTGAGATTTTAGGTGGCAACAAGAGGACAGAAATGTACAAAGGCAAGTGGGCACTGGGTGTACTTTTAAGAACAAAACATCTGTTTTCATTATCCCTGGGATGCAGGGGATGAGTGGGATGTGAGCCTGGTTTGTATTCACACAGCTCTCTGCAGGACCAGTCATGAATGCACTTCTTGTACCCAGGAATAGAAAAGGGGTTTGGTTTTGTTGGTGTTATTTTACATTTGTCAGCTGATAATGGAACTGAGGTTGGCAGGAATTCTGATTTGCATGTTTAGAGAAAGGCACAAGGCTGGCTGAGCTGTGATGACTGGGTGTGCATTTCACAAGCAATGATGCAAATAGCAAGATTTTGCATTTTCCTTTCAGTTTTACCCAGAGATCTTAAAGCACTTTATAACTTCATACTCATAACACCCAATTTATGTACACCCTTCCTGAATTACTGAGAAACAAGATCTCAGCCAGATCCTGTAAGCCAATTCTCTGTACTACACAAAATTATGTTTTCTATGTACAAACTAAATACACCGGGACTCTCATCTGCATTTGGGTTTAGCATTTATAACAAAGCATTACTACAGGCTACATATGTTTATTCTGCAGTGCCTGCAACATAGAATTTGCGTTGGAAATGTGCTTTTCAACATGTATAATATGTAGGTTTCAGGCTACATCTGATTTTTCAAGTCACTGAGACAGTTGTTCCATTAACCAAAGCCAGAAGTTGCACTATTTGGCTTCAAATATTTTTATTTATACCTTTATTGCGGTCACACTACTTCTTTTCATGAAAAAAAAAAAGAATATTTATGAGGCACATAAATATTATCAGGCAGGAGGTAGAGCAGAGCAGTTTTTGAAGTACTCCCCAGTCCGTCACACCTGCTCTGTTTTAGAAGGGAGCACCTGTGAAAAAAATTCTAAATTGGGTTGACCTAGTTCTTGGATATTTTACACGGGGTTGGCTGCCTGGAAGTCAGCACTGCTGTTCCTGATTTATAGTTGTACCTGGAAGCCAGTTGATCTTGAGATCAGGCAGAACCAAAGTAGAAAATTACATTCAGTCAGCTCAAATTCTCCCATATTTGTTGGAATAAAATAAACAGATTTTTCTATCGTTCGGTTGATCTGAGTGCAGTGCAATATTCAGATGTAGACAGCAGCAGTAACAATAAAAGTTATCTTACAGATTTGCATTTTCTATGCTAAGAAGATTTCACATCATGAGTTTTAGAAATATTCATGGCTGATGTCAAGACTTGCTGAATTTAACAGGCTGTGAAAGAACTGGGCTGAGCCATAAGGGCAAAGTAACGATAATTCCACAGCCAGTGTGGGTTCATATAAAACTAATTTATAGACTCTGCATAAACTCTGCCAACTCTTTGAGGCACACTTAAACACGTTTCCTTAAGCGATTTGTCTGAGCTCCTCTGAGCAAATGAAGATTTATATCAGATGTAAGAGATTGGGCGTTGGATGAAAATCAGACAAACTGAGGAAGGTATCAGTGAGGCCTAATACACAATATCTTAAGATACCTACAGGAGAGACCATAAAATAGTAGAAAAAAACAGAGAAAAATAGGTCTGAAAGGTTGCAGAGAGTTCCTCTTTCTGTACCAGCCTGGCAAGTACCATGTTTACCGTAGACATATCTGTATTTTATATTTTAAATATAAATATAAATGTATCGACTTTGTTTATTATGTAAATACATAATATTTGTATTTAACGAGGTAAAATGCAAATATACAAGTCAGTATCAATATTTGTACAGTGAAATATAAAAATCTCCATATATTTTCAAAACACCTGTCTCCCAGGCAATCTTCTCCATCCCTCCCTTTGAAGGCTTACATAATATGGAACCATCACCTTCTTTCCTGAAACGTAAACCCAGGACTTCTAACACTGAGTGAAGAAGTTAAGAAATAGGAATCACAGAATTACGGGATGGTTTGGGTTGGAAAGGAGCTTAAAGACCACCCATTCAGTCTTTGGACACTCCTTGCTCTCCTGCCTGCCATCCTCCCCTCTCCTGCTTCAGCCTGAATCATAATATGAATAAAATTGCCTGAATTTCTTTGGCTATAGCTCTCAAAGATGGTCATTTATCTTTTTTAGGGTTTTGGGGCGGTTTTTTGTGCCGTTGGATTCCAAAAGGCAATAGGATTTCCATCCAGGACGCTTGGGAACAAGTATTTACCAGCGTAATCTACTTAATACATGTTGGTGGAAAGGGCGCAATTATCGACGGGTAAAATCCCCATTAGCAAGTTCCACACATCAATGGATGTGAATGAGGGCTGATAATGGCATTGTGTGAGCTCAGAGCCCGAGGTATCCCCACAAAGCTCTCTGGCTGCCAGGGCAGGGTCGAGTCCTGCCCGCTGAAACCACCGATAATTGCATTGACATGGTGAACACCCTATTTTTAGATGAATCACTGAGGTCTTCCAGCCCCGGAGTTATTACCCTGGATAATGGCCGAGGGTCAGCAAACAAGATCTGTCTTGTGTGCCCACACGTTGCCGTGCTGGGATGGTTTCTACCACTTCTTACATTTATTTTTTGGTGTAGCTTTACTGGCCGTGATGCAAAATGATTTTTGCCTTTTTCCTATATTCTCTGTATTCTTTACACATATATTTGTAGCCTATGATTGCATTAGTAGTTAGTTTTCCCAATACTTTTCCCTGCCCTGATAGGGAGAAAGACAAACACATTCCAAGGCTCTTATCCTACCTTGATTCTCCCTAGGAACCAAGGTTGAGACCAGCTCTTCGAGACATATTTTTATGAACAAAGTTTAGTTCCCATCTGAGGGGGGGAGGATTTAGAAGGGACTTGAACCAGGGCAAAATTACGTCACCTCTTATGTCTCTAATTGGTGATTTTTGTCAAATATGCTAATTTGCTAAACTTATAAAACTATTCACCCTGTGGAGAGGTGGGCATTTTGTGGACATTTTCCATATCTGCCCCTGGAGGCCTCC
Organism: Eulacestoma nigropectus; assembly: GCA_013397775.1. NCBI lineage: Eukaryota > Metazoa > Chordata > Aves > Passeriformes > Eulacestoma > Eulacestoma nigropectus. The sequence goes on along the minus strand of VZTE01001282.1, from coordinate 349,140 downwards.
AATAAAGACCAGCCTTTATATTAACTCCTATACCAATATTATCTCAAAAGTGTGTTATTTATGTCCAGGTTCCTTAAGGCATCACCCAGACTGACAAAGAGTAAGGCCAGCACAGGTTTCACCCTCTCACATTGCTAATCCACAGGTCCCATGACAAATATAGCCAGGGTTGGTGCATTCAGCACCTAAAAGCAGAACAAAACCACACATCAACCTGCAGTTGCTCCATGGAAAGAAATGGAGGAGGCTGAAACAGCTGAAACCTTAAATTTTCTGCTGGATGTCCCTTGAAATTTGAGTCATCTCCATGAGGAGATCTGAGGGCATGATTGAATTCTCAGGTGAAGCTAATAATGCGTACTTGTAGCTGCTTAGGAAAACAGCGAGTAAGTCAATTAAGGATGGCTTGATTGTCTTTTGAGCCAATTTTGAGTTCTTTAACCTCGCCATGGTTTGCTAAAATGCTTCTGTTAAAATAAATATTGAAAATGCCTTCCAAGGCACCACACAAATGTAGCATTCCATGGACAGCAGCAGCACTGTCTCCAGCACTCAACATTTTCCTTTTTCTCCAATTGCTCAGTATCACAGCAGAGTCTTCGACTTTATGTGTAGAATTCATGGGTGAAATTTAGAAATTTAGAGATTTAGACAAGCATGTTCTCATATTTCTATTAGATTGCCAAAAGTGCTGTGTTTCACTTAATCCAGCTCCCATGAATGCTGTGCTCTCAGTGAGGCCTTGTGATGATAACCTTCTGTATAAACTGGAGCTTAAATACAGCACACAAATCACAGCATACAAATCAAAAATGAGCTGCACCGTGGTTTTCTGCATTTTAACACCAATTTAGCTGAGTGTTTTTGGATTATCTGGCTACTGAAACACTCGTTTTGTGGCGATTTTATTTCATTATGGCTATTTTAAGGGACATGATAAGAGAAAATAAAAATTTAATACCTTGAAAACATTGAAATATTAAAAATAATAGAGGGGAAATATAAATTGTGGGGGATTATTATATTAACAGCCAGCCACAGCCTGTTAGCAGTCAGTTACTACCACTAAACTGAGACATCTGACCACAAAAAGAACTCCAGATGTGCCTCATCTGAAATGCTTTGTTCACTTGTGCTCCAGATTAAAGCATCAGAGGGTGAGTGCTGCAGGGAAATGTCTGAGCCTTGTGCAGCCAAGCGGGTGAAAGCCCTGAAAAACTCATCGTTTCTTCGGGAATCTCTTTTTGGGGTTGTCCCACTGAAGAATGGCACGAGCTATGGGGTTTCTGTGAAAACTACAGAGAAATAAACACCAGAAAAACGTAAACAGAAGCCTTTAGGATCTGCAGCTCCAGCTTCCACTTTTCAGGGTGTCAGTCTGGGGCTTGCACTGACCCTTTTGGTGTCCAGCCAGCATGAAACTGCCTTTCCTGTGTCCACTGTTAAAACAGGAAAGCAGTCGTTCTAAAATAAAGGTTATTGATACAGTGCAGGAAGAATAAACCTGTCACTGATAATCCTGTTCTGATAAGGAAGCCCCCTGCAAACAAAAGAGAATAAGAAGAATCACTCAAATTTTGTGGCAATATAGTTCTTGACCCTTGGTGTATTTCAGAAAGGAAACTACAACTGGTGTATAATTGGATATAGATTTTTAAATATTTCAAACCCTGTAATCCTTTCTCAGGGAATTTATCTGAATTAATCCTTATACCTCTCTGTTTAGAGATTAGGAGCAAGGTTCCACTTAAAATCACCAAGTGCATACCTTGAGTCCCAAGCAGAGAAGAAGAAAATTAACTGTTTTACTCGAACAGCTGCTAAATACACAGAGGAGAAAATCTCTTTTTCTTCATTTTCCACTCACCTAACTTCACAAACATGCAATCTCTGATATGTAGTTTTATTAAAAAATAAAAAAAGGCTAAGAAATGCGTTCTACATTTATTAAATCTGATGAAAATGCGTGTTAGTGTTTGTTCTTGATGTTCCCTACTGATCCTATATCATTGCAACATAACAAATACAAATTATTCAGAAGCCTGTGCCGATCCTGAGCAGCAAGGAATAAAGGAAGAGAATGAATAAACCTCCAGGGAAAAAAAAAAATCAAGGTACAAGTCCCATTAGACCCATTAATTACTGCAGAGCTTTTAAACCGACATAAATTCAAAGCAATATACTGATGTCAGAGTAGAAGTATTTGTTTTGAGATAAATATCACACAATATCAGGTAAATCTGTTAACTATGACTGATTTACTTTTTGGGGGGTTGTGTTAATTCCAGATTAAATCTCTGATTTACGGCGCTGCTGAGAGCGCCAGTTCCTTCCTCCTGTTAATGGAAGTTGGATAACCTGCTCCAGAGATGGCAAAGGCACAAAGCAACCTGAACAAATAAACTCATCCACTCCTAGAACAGGGGAATTGCTGCAAAGAGCTTTCAGCCAGGCTGAATAAATCCCTGGCTGGGCAGCGCTGGGCTCGGGGCTGGCACAGGATCTCTCACTGATAAGCCCCTGAGCCAGACCTTGCTCCCACAGCTTTGCCCACTCCACGGGAAAAGATCCTTGCTCTGCAGGAAGCAGCCCACAGCTTTGGAGCTCCCCAGAGCCTGAGGGGAGGAGAATCACAGCTGAGGAGGAAAGATAAAAGCAGCCACGGGTGAGGGATTTCCCAGCCTGCACTGATGTGCCCATCCATCATAAACAGGGAAGGTTCACATGTCCCCGCATGGAAAGGTGCAGAACACAGATTTATTATGCTCCTTTCTACTTTTTGTCCCTGTTCCATGAATCTGCAGGGCAGATTATGGGCTGTTTTTCTCATTGTAAATACATGTAATGGGCCAAATGTGTCCTTTCTGTAAATACAGCAGCTGATTGAGATTCATTTGGCTAATTGAACCTTAAAAACAAGAAAAGAATAGAGAAGACACACTTTGAGGTCCTCTCTTCTCAGGAACAAATGAAATAAAATTGCTACTTTTGATATGGGCCACTGGAGAGAAAAAACCTTCTCAAGTTCTCTTCTAGTTTCTTTTCCTTTCTTCTTTTGTTTGTTGTGGACACTCACTAGTTCCAAAAAAGAAACATTTGTCCTGAGCATGTCAGAGGATGACATGAATTGAATTATTATGAAATATCATTGAATTATTATGGGAAAATTTGGCTTCATGGGCAGAAGTGTGTGAGCAGGTGGAGTTGCACCCACAGATTAAAAGAAACCCATTGCTCCCATATTGTGGATTCAATAGAAGCAACACTGTTCCTTCTTAATTCCATCAATTTTCTCCGGTAATTCCAAGTGGCTGCAAGCTTTTCTCTGAGTCATAAGCAGTTTAAGGAAAGGGATATGGGAGCAGACGAGGGGGAGAAGCAGAAACCTTTTTAAGTGGGAAAAAAATAACCCTTTCTAGAAATTCCAGAGGAACATCTGATGTTTGATGTCTACACCATGCAGCAGGTCATGGTGACCTCAGAAGTTAAAATCTGTGACAGCAAGGAGTGTGCTTCAGAAAGGGACTTTTCTAGGGAAAAATCATTGCTAATTCTGTTCTTATAGGAACTTTATTCAGTCAACAGCTTCTCCCTGATATTCCTTTGAGTCCTGTTCTCAACCTCTTTCCTTTTCAGCTGGGGATCTCTGTGTAGTGCTGTGGAGTGTGGCCTGACATCAAAAAATCCTTTCTCTGCCAGGGTTTGTCGGAGAAAACGGCCCTTTCCACAACCTGCCACCTCCCCCGAGGGCCAGAGGGATGGCAGTAGCATCAGGACAATTAATTAGCTGATAACTGAACTCCCATCCCACCTTTTCAGGCAGTCCAGCAAATGCTGTACAATGTCCTCAATTAAAATAACTTGAGATGGTCATAAAAGTGCGATATTCCTCTCCTTTGAGAGCGTCTTGAACACAACTAGAAGAGGGGCTGAGACTTTTATGATGCAGAGGGTACAACATATGGTCCTGTAGTACACTTAAAATCGGCCTAAATTGTGCCTCAGGTGCAAAAGAGCCACACTTTACATTTTAGACTGGATTTTTCCCCTCCATTTTTTTTCTTGAATAAGCCACTTGCTTTTAGTGGTGATATTTATTGTTGCCACTATGGCATTAAGCATCAGAACAGCCACTGTGGTGATATTTCACCGAGCAGCTCCTAGCTAAGGCAAGAAATGCTGGAAAACCAGCCAAAGCCATCAGTGCACAACTTCTCTTGCTGCAGGTACCTGTGAAAATGAGAGATTGTCTGAATCTCTCAGCATTTTCTTCGACAAATGCCTACAAAAGCAGAGTTCATTGGTTTGAATTTCAGGATATGCAAAGCTAACTTCCAGCTCTGTGTTCAGAGTGAGTTAGCTGATATCATTTAATTTCATCTCCATCTGCCTCCTGAACAGATTTGGCGTGTGTTCCTGAGTCCCCATCTGTGTCTGTGGGCTGGGTCAAATGTTTGTACTCGCAGACGTCATTTGGGATTCTTCTGGTTTGGGGCATTCATGAAAACCAGTAATTCATTGGCAAATGGCTCCTTAGTCATTCTGGACTCTTCCCACATTGTGCTTGTCAGCCATGAGATTCCTCCTGAACCTCTGTGCCAGGCTGGGCCATGGAGCTGTTTGTGCTACTGAGGGTGCAAAGCCAAACCTCAGAACGGTGGAACATAGCCCCAGCAGGGTCTCAGTGGCCAAAAAATGTATTTACAACTCTAGATCTGATGGGAAACTCTCAGTTTGAGAGTCTGAGAGTTCAAGAGTTTGTCCGGAGTACTACACGTGGAAAGTAGATTACAGACAGCACAGGTCATAGATGCCTGCTAGTGAGGGCTTCCAAATTCCCAAGGAATGCTAGTGCATTTTAAGGATGCTGTGGAGTAGGACAAATTGGAAAAGAAGCTTTGGGGTTAGGAGGAATCCCGCTGCTGGAATATGCAGTTACAGCTCTGCAAATAGCAGTGATCTCCTGAAATGTGGTGCTGCAGATTCGAGGGTTCTAAATGGGACCTCACAAATTTCCATAGAAGGCTTCTCACAGCCATGATGACACTGGGATTTCTCTGAGACCTCCAAGAAAGTCTCCAAGATGAGTTTAATTAAAGAAACTTTCCTTCCTGCATGGGAAAGTGAGCACTACAGAGAATTCTTGTCTTCAAGGCCTTTAGCATAAATGAAAAAGCAAAATGAAAGCAAAAAGCTGCTGCAAAGATTTCTGCTGCTGAAGCTTTCAGCCTTGCACCCCTTTTGTCTGTGTGCTGGTAACTGCTGAGCAGAAGATTTTTCATCCTCAGAATGAGCATGGTCACCCTAATCTTTGACAGAAAAACACCGAAGATTTCACTGTATCTTGATGAAATGAAGAGAAATAAAGACAAGGTGATAAATACTTCCCTCCACTCGTAATAATCAAAGTTTAATAGCTTTGAAAGAATATCTTGCACCCTCCTTATCAACTTCTTACAGAGAACAATGTCTAAGACTTTTTTTTGTGCAGCATTTCCTTGATGTTTTTCTGTCTCTCTCCTGCCAAGTGGCACAAGCCAAGGCAGGGTTGCAGCAGGGTTTGACCCCAGCGCTGTTGCTCCCTGAGAACTCTCCAGCTTTGACCCAACAGCTCGGCAAAAAAGTCCAGCCAGAAGTTCTGCATCCACAGACAGTGACCCATCCCCAGAAATCCTCACATCGTGCTTCCTCCTGTGTTGCAGAACCCAAATTTAGCATCCTCAGCAATGCAGACCTCAGCTGCAAGGGTCTCTGCCCTGGCTGCTCCTGCAGCATCCTTTCCCTGACAGACTCGCAGGGCAGTGAGGCGTGGATGCTCTGAGCTGCTCCAGAGCACCCCAGGCTTGCCTGGCAGAGCTGATTTCCTCCTTGCATCCCCACGCACAGAAATATCTCCTCCTAACAACCCCCTGCAAAGCTTTTTTTGGTAGCCACGCACAGCGCTGGCTCTGGGAGAGCTTGCACTGCAGGCTCCAGAGCAGTTGGGCTGCAGTTTTCCCTCTCTCCACCTCCCTCTCTTTTCCCCTCGTTTTCCCTGACACTTTTTTCGGAACACTGACTTCCCAGCTCCAGGCAAAACAGCCGCTGCTATTTTTCTCTTGATTTTCAAGGATCACCTCAAGTGAAACTTTGTGGCATTTTAAGAACAAGAGCGTTTATCTGTGTTATTTATATAAACCTCCTCAATTAACCCCTGGATTTCTGTTTGGATTAAGAATTAGATTGCCAAGAGGGTGAGGGGTACCCTCATCTCGCTCCCACGTCCTCCCTCAGGTTCGTAGCAAGAAGATGTTGCTTAGTCATGTTTGAATTACGTGGTGAGGGATTACCAAAAAAAAAGGGTTATCACATTCCTTCTCAGGATGGATAAGGCACCCTTTGAATGTGGAATACTGAGTTAGAATAACGACACTTTTCAATTTATAAATGCCTGAAGTGCAACTAAAAATATGTAAATAGTCTGTAATTACCAACTTCATGGGTCTATTTTCCTAAACATTTCTGAAGAAAGTGAGACCCTAGAGTGTGAAATCTTATTCTTGTAAACCACAGCATCCTGGGTCTCTCAAGATGTGGAATCTGGCCTAACAAATTTTAGTCTGCTGCTTCTTTTCCTTCCTTAATCTCTGCTGCTGTTCTTAAAGCAGTCCCTGGATTCCCACAGGGCTGCAAGGTGCTGGTTGAAAACCTTGTAATAAGCAAAGCACATTTCACATTTAAGTTTTCTCTCAACAAGTACCAGGTCAGCATAAATTATTACAATCTCAGCATCCAGCTTGCCTGTCAAATGCTCTTTCGATACAACCCGAATGTTCCAACACACCAAGGATCAGTTCTTCTTCTGTAACCAGACAGGCTGTTAAGAGTAAAAAAACCAAACTATTGTAGATCAATATAACAATTTTTTTGTTAATTATACAAAACAATTATTTCCTCTACAGAACCACAGAATCATTTAAGCTGGAAAAGACCCCCAGGGTCTTCAAGTCCAACCTCTGGACATGGAATATCCAAGTCCTGCACTCTGAGGGGTTCTGCCTCAAGAGCCACTCACCAGTAAAACCAAGCACTGAGATGAAGTGAGATGAAAACACTTCTGGTCTGTTCTGCTGTGGCCAAACAGATTCGATTTGGCTGATACACTCCTGTAAACACTACAGATATGATGGGGCCTGTGAAAACACTCCATCTTCCACCGGCACAATGAGAATAAATTAGGACAAATTACAACAGCATTAAACAACAGAAACGCACCAGACTGCACAGTAATGTCTTCTGGAAAATATTTTTTTTATCTGGGGACTCAGTTAAATGAGATCCTCTCTACACGTGCTCATCAGAACAGGCCAAATTCATTTCATGCGGCAAAATTCAGTGAGCAATTTTAGTCCAGTCACTTCAGACCATCCTGCACAGTGCTACAACATAGAGATGTCATTTAAACTGAGGCAGAAAGTTAATTAGAGCCACCCTAACAATTTTGCATCTTTAATTTGATGGGAGGTCTTTGCAGAACATCTGTGCTCCCCTCCCAGCTAATTGCAAGCACAGAGGGAAAAGCCACAAGCACGATGTTTGATGCCTCCTCCCAGAGACCTATTTACACTCACTAATGCAAACACAGCTTGCTGAGAAACTTGCCAGCACTCTGGGCTCCTTGCACCATCTGATTTCTGCTTCCTGGCCAGGGGAAAAGCGTTGGGGACTGAAACAGCCACTCAAGTACGTATTAAAGCCCTGCATGCCTCATTGAGTAAATTGGATTGCTGTGACACAAACTGACAAACTGGCTAAGGCTTGTGCCCTTTCCTGAGCTCAAGAATAAGAGATTTGAAAAGACCTGACTGCGTGAGGGACGGCTGGAACGTCTGTCTTAATTTTCCCAACCTCTCAACGGTTTTGAAATCTGCAATTATCCTTTTTACGTTATGGAGAGTTCAGCTCCGTGTGGGGCTGCTGCTCTTCCCCATTTCAGGTGTTCCTTGAACTGCTGAGCTGGTCAGGAAGGACCAATTCCAATGGAGCCTCAAGACCTGCTGAGGGCTCAGGACATGCTGCCTGCTGTAGGAGCATGCAGAACAGTTATTTCACCTCAAATCCTCTCCCTCAGAGTAAATGCCAGCAAGGCAGGGGGCTTCTTCCTATTCAGTGTGGGTTTAAACTAGTCTGTATTGTGCACTAGACCTTAAAAAGTCTTCTAAGACACAAAATATAAATATTCCTTGTTTTTTGATAAAAAGGAAGAAGGGCAGGTAAGTGCAGTGAACTTCGCGAGCTTTGGAGAAGATAAAACCTCCCTGGCATTCTTGTGGATTTTTTTTTCAGTGGTGTGAGAGCACATCCATTTCCGTGAGCTGCCAAATGTGCACGGCAATGATGTTACCTGACATATCCAAGCAGGAAATAATGCCAGGGAAGGGGGACAAGCTGAGTCTAAGTGAGTTCAAGGAAGGCAGAGACCTGCAGACCTCATCTCTTGCAGAGCTGGTGACTGGGCTCACTCTCTCTTTAAGCTGCTCCCCCTGGCAGCTGCTCTGCTCCTGCCTGCCTGGGTTCCCTGACGTTTCCAGGCAAGGTTTATTCATCACTGCAAAAAGGGGCATCACCTCATTACTCACTGGCAGGTTTTTTCTGACCCCACTGCAAAAAACTACTCAATTAAACACCTGAGGAGCTCTCCTTAAAAGCGCAGTTTTATGTGGGGAGAAAAACAAAATATTAGCCAAGAGGTAAATCCAGCAAAACAAGGGGATGATTTCTTCAGCACCAGGACCTGCAAAAATCCATCTTCAATTCTGTCAGCACGTAAGACCCACAGAAAAGGCAGGGATTTGAGTCCTTCTGTTACCTTCCTTTAAGGGCAGACTGATGGATAGAGCCCTTCTTCTCTGATAGCTCCATTAAAAACCAAGGCTGTCAGTCAGTGGTGAGCACACATCAAGATTTCAATCATTGTTTTCATTTCATGGGAGCAATGAAATGAAATATGAGCCCAGACAGCCTCATATTACAGGCTGGAGTGATAATAAAGATTATCTGTAACAATATTTTGTAATAATACAGTCTTATTAAAAACTACCTCATAAATAAAGCACAAAATACATGAAAGTCAAGTTAATTTATATTTATTTATGCCTGGAGCTGAATACTTGTGAAGTGCCAGCAGCCCATTTACCTGCAGAGATCTGTGTCCATAGATCAGCACAGGGTCGCGGAATTGGGGTGAAAAGTGGGATTTTGAGGCTGCATCTCCCTGGAAAGGGCAGACGTGGCTCAGCTCAGTTACCCCAGCCCTGGGATAAGGTGTCCTCCAGTCTGTGAGGAATGGGAATGTTAATCCTGGGAGCAATCTCTCAATATTGATAAAGCTGTAATTGTCAGCACCCCGCCGCTTGTTTTCATTTTGCTGTTATCCCCTAACTTTGTGCCATCCATCAACACAAACTGCCTCAGGGAAAAACAGAGCAGTGAGAAATTACTCTCAAAATTAAGCAGAAAAGGGAAAAAAAATTAGGCGTATTTGAAAAGAAAATATTTTAACTTTCCTTTGCAATAATTAGAATTTGTTCTTGCAGCGCCATGTTCCTCTGCAGTTACTTCTCTGACCTTCCATCAGAGTGTGGGTGAGAAGGAGGATTATGAAAATGAGATGAGCTTAATTAAAACTGCTTAATTTTTCTTTTTTTTTTTTTTTTTTTTAAGAGCAAAACAGCTAGCCTGATTGAAAAATGGAAATATCTAGCAGGCTGTTTTCCTATTCTATTAAACAGAAATATAGTTCTAGAAATCTTTGTTTTAAATATCATTCTAGAAGCCTTCATTTTTTTACTTTATTAGCCTTTATTTTAAAGCTTTTGCTTTCTATGTGTGGATTTCTCTGGTCACGCATAAAAGAAAGAAAAAACCAATCCAACTTGTGGAATAGAAATCATTATTAATAAAGCAACTTCACTGAGCACTGAGATTTTTGAGGTTGCACACATAATAAAGGAAAGTTTCAGAAATGACATATCTTAAAACCAATTAAATTTTCCCTTCTGGAGGGTCCCAACAAGTGGGGCTTAAGTGGGAAAGAGAAATGTGTTTTACACCTTATTGAAGCAGAGCTCTTTCACTGGGGAGTGTCAGTGTAGATCTGGAATTATTCCGCTAAATCATGAGCATTATTTGAATGTCACAGCTGACGCGAGATGAGGATGAAGGTGATGATTAATGCCACGACTAAATTAAAATATTTATTATTGTAATTTGGTATTATTAGCAAATCTGAAGGGAAACAAACGATAACAAAAATATTCAGTTGCATTTGTGTTCATCAAAGCTCTTTTTTTTTTTTGCTTGTATGGGAATTCATCAGGAACCAGAACCAGCTATCACCAACAATCACCAAATTTCCTGCAGCTCGTCTGGCAAACATCACCTAATTAAAAAGAAGCAAATAAATTAAAATATTAATGTCGCTTGGTCTAGCACAAGAATCACAACATGGAAATTGCATTTGTGACACAACTGGGTGTGTCAGTGTTCACTGAGGATTGTGCAGATCCTCCCTCGGCCGGGTAATCCCAGAAAAACCAGGGAATTGTTTCCATGAACATTACTCGTGTGAGCAACATCTTGGGAGCATTTAGTGCTGCATGTGATACAAACCCCTGCATAAAAGTGACTTTGCTGCCACCCTGATTACTGTTTCTACGTGTAGGGTATTGTACCGCTGTTTCTTTTTCTCATTTTAATTATACTTGATTAGCGAAACTGCAGCACAGCAGGAAACAGGCAGGAGCAGATTTGCTGAACCCTTGCACACTCCTGTTCATGATTGCAAAGCTCTGAAAAGATTTGAAGGTCACACTATTCCTCTAATAACTATTTCTTTTCTCAGATAGTAAAAAATTTCCGATGGTGCAGCGTTGGCAGTTGGAGATTTATTATGAAACAAGCTTTGAGGCGAAATTTGCTTCCATCACTGACTCAATTAGAAAGGCTGGAAATGTTATAGATGTGTCTGTTTGGGGGTTGTGTGTTTTAAATACAGCCCATAGCTCTCAACAGCAGCTCAGGCTGCTGCTCAAAAGCAACCACCCAGGGTGTTCTGCAGCCTTTATCCTCAGCACAGCCTTTACCCCTGGCCTTAGGACAATATATTCCTCAAATTAGGGATCCTGCAGGAGAGAAATCCAGACGATGGGAAAAAGGAGCCCCAGCACAGTTGCACGAGCTGGGTTGTGTGCAGAGAGCAGGTCCAGTGACAAACATCCATGTTTAGGGATATGTATATGCCCACGTTTATATATTAGGGATATTTATAATCCCCTATTTATATCCCTGTTTACAGATATTTAAGTTTTTCTGCCTGAACCTTGTTCAACTCCATCCCTCTCTGCCAACCCTTCATCCAAGTGGATAGTGAATTAATCCCAGGTAATTAAGTGGTACTTTGGGACAAAAACTCACAGATTTTTGCCTTAAGTCAGCACCTACCAGCAAAATTATGTCATGTAGCTGAGGGGAGAAATAGGACCTTTTTCCTCCTTTCCTCAGATCCTGTAGAAATAGGTTTGATAGTCCTGAGGGGAATAAGGCTGACCTGCACCAGAGCAGGGTTTTGACATAATATTTTTACAATGATATCAAATTCAATTCAACAAAAACACAATCCTGCAGGTTCCATCTCAGTGGGTGCCCTCGAGCTGACAGGTACAAGCCACGGCAGAAGTAAAATTTATGTCCATATTACACTGCAAGTATTAAAGGAGGGTGATTGTGTGATTCCAGACATGCACATCTATGTTTTGTATGGAATATTACACAGACAGAAAAGACAGAAATATGTCATCTATTCTTCTCCAGGAAAGGTGAGTTGATCTCCACCGTTCTCCCAAGTCTCCCCTGAGGAGTTCTGATTTACTCATCTATTATCACTAATGAAGAGGACAGGATGTGGCACTAGAACATCCAAATACAGCAAACTCTTTGCATATAGTGCATGTTCATATCGGGTAGCTGCAGAGTCTAATGAAAAAGCTGTGCTTGTTTGTCACTTTTGAAACTTTGGTGGTGCTTTTTTCTTATCCTGAGAAATTTTTCTCAGTTTGGTTTCAGGGATCCAAAGGCAAAGCTGCTGAATCTCACATTTCTTGGATGACTTGGAATCTCAGAGTAGGAGCGATCAACACACAGTTTCACTACTCTGATTTTGCTCCTTAACACTGCTTTTTTTTAGGCAGAATTGTGTGTAATTGGCTGCACTGGACAATATTGAATACTGGTGGCTGCTCAAACCCACTCAGGCTGCTCAAATTTGGAGGCACTTCTGCTCACACTCACAGCAGTTTCAAATACTCCTGACTGTGAGGCTGACGAAAGAAGAAAGGCCAACTTCAATCTGGAACTCAACTCAAGATCAGCTTTTCTGACTGCATTTCCCTTGTGGAAAAAACAAAAAGCCTGCGCTGAAACACAACCAACAAGCAGAGAGGTTACTGCAGGGCTCGTGTCTCCAGCTAACCTCTTATAAAAAGTGCATGAGGTTTTTCAGTAGAGTTTTGAGGGCTGCAACACATATAGGACAGTAAACAAGGGTAGCAACAAACAGTGGTAATAGAAAACAGTTTATTGAAACAAAAGAATCTTTTCCCTCCTTTTTGCCATTTGAAAAATTGTTTGTATTTTAAGTAGTGTCTTCCTGCTAATACTGCAAAGGCAAAAGAATGGCAGATTAGATTTCCATAAGCTCATCCATTCAGAAACTCCTTTATTCATAATTTAAGTGATACATTTGTGTAGAAGCCAGTTCATGCAAATTACTTTCTTCTCATATCTTTTGTAACTTCTCTGTAGGAGAACCTTTCTTTCCTTTGTGCACATCCTCGAGTTTCTTGCTCAGAAAGTCAGCTCTTATTTAGTGCAAACGGGAAAAATTACGGCCTTTTGTCTTAATAGATAACGGGCACAGTTAAAGTTGACACAACCTCATCTGTGAGATAAATGATAATCTTGATACCTAATCTGGTAAAATTTTTTAGAGCATCCCAGCAACTGGAAGACTTAAAAACAGTGATGTGGACATTGGTGAACTCTTCTGAAGCACGAGGAGCCACGTGGGAGGGAGCAGGGAAGAACTTGGCTGAAAATCTGATGTGATCAAGCCAGACGGACGCTGCAGCCTGAGGGACAGCAGGGGCTGATTTCTAGTGGAAATGACAAATCAAAGACAAAGAAGGGATAAGAGATGTGAAAATGAAGGCAACTTACTCAGGACTGATACCAGTTAAGGGTGGTGGGATGGAAGAGAAGCAAACCAGCAATGATCCTAAACACTGAAAGGAATTAGGGGAACGGGCGGGAACTGATGCCCAGGAAGTTTTGCCTGAACGTGAGGAAGAGCTCCTTACCTGTGCAGTGACCAAGCACTGGAAGATTGCCCAGAGAAGGTGTGGAGTCTCCCCTACTGGGCATATTCCAGAACTGTTTGGATGCAATCCTGTGCCAAGTGCTCTGGGATGACCTTGCTTGAGCAGGGAGGCTGGACCAGATGAGTCCCTTCCAGCCTGACCCATCCTGGGATTCTGTGAGTTCAAGGCAGTGTCATTGCTCAGTGCAGCACCCAGAGCCCTGTCTGTCAGAGTTTAGGATAACATCAAGTGTTGAAGCTGAGTCATCCAGGCCCATGAGGTGCAGCTGCAACAGGTTTGAGCCTCCCAGCCTGTGGACACTGTTATTTTCTAGTTATCAGGGTGCTCAGCAGCTGCACTGGAAGGGGATCAACTCCACCTTTGAACAAGAATGGACACTTCCCTTCTCCAGACACATCCCACACCCAGGGCATGTACCCCACACGTTCTGTCTGGGACAGATCCAGAGGTCCTGGTGTCATCCATTCATCGCGAGTGACACAATATCTGCAGCAATATTTCTCACTGTGTGGCAAATAAATCCTTCTTACAGCCAGAGCAGTGAGGTGACAGCATAAATTAAAGCCTGACTAAATGAAAACGCACTTCCAAAAAGTATTAATTTGTGTGAGGATTATCGCAGGGAATTTACAGGGATGTTCAATTATGAAATTGCCATAGCAACTTTGTGAGCACCATAGAGTCACCCTGGTGATACTCAAACCTCTGTATAAGGGGAAATGCTTGTTCACACACCAGAAAAAAAAGAATATTGATGTGGTTCAGATGCCTGGTTGGTGCTTTGGAGAGCTGGCTCCCAGCTTTGGTGCAGTCACTGTGTGGGCCTTTGGGTTAGAGACTGATTTGGGGGCTCTTTGCTGGATATTCAGAAAATCTCAGGAAGTTTTAGCTTGCTGTGGTCAGGAGGAAGCTGGATACTGCCTGATCATAGAGCTCCTGTAACAGACTCTGCTGTCACATCTTTTGGATTGAGTGGATTGTTGGTTGCGGTGCTGATGCCTTGGGTGGCTTCCTAGAAACAGAGACTAGACAGGAGTAAGGGAATAAAGGCAGGTATTTATTTCAAAAGCCTTCAAAGGTGCACCCTGGGGAGCCAGAGGCTACTTCCAAAATGGACCCAAAGCTGGACCCCAAGATGGACCCCGAGTCACGAGTTCTTCACACTTTTATAGGTTTGGTCCATTTGCATATCAGCATAAATTCACCAATTAAAACTTTAGCTAATGATGGAATTTCTTCCATTTCTCCACCTCTCCAGAGGCCCTGGTTTACACCTTTTGGGCCTAGGACAGCCTGAGTGTCCCTGAACAACGAGCTGCGAGAGGCTTTGTTGTGTCTGTCTGGCACAAGAGAGCAGCAGCCAACGGGCTCCAAGAAACTTCAGAGTTCCACTCTGGGCAGTGCAGGATTTAAAAATATAAAAGCTACAACCTAAGGCATCAGTGCCTCCTCCCAGACCTTCCCCTTCTCTCTCTGCCTGTCTTTTCCTGATATTCCAGTGTGATAGCTAATCAAAGACAGCAAGACATGATGTTTTGCTATTTCTCTAGCTGCTGTTCGAGTGATAATTCAGAACCTGCTAAACTCCATCTTCGCTAATTTAATATTTCGCCAAACCTTGAATAATTAGGTTACCTGTAGGCTTCTGCTTTGGTTCATAGCATTACCTTGGACACTTTTATTATTTTCCCCTGCATCCAAACAAGAACCAGAAGATTTTATTAACAACGGAATTTTCTTTCATCTTAGCAGAAAAAGTAGCACAAGAACAACAAATCTCCCTGGGAGACAGAGCAGTGTGTCTGCTCCTTAGCACTGCATCAGCTTCAGCTGAAAAGACAGCGCCCAAAATCACCTCCCTAGGGTTGCAGACAGATGAAGGCAAGGGCAAGGGGGATTCCTGGTGGACTTATGGACCCTCCTCCGGCAAGATGCTTAATTTTGCTCCCAGTTATCTGTTTGTGGAATAGGGGTGATGCTCTTGTCTCTTCCCTGAACTGCCTGCTGCTGGAAGGTGTTGAGGATGGAGCTGTGCTACCTCTGAGGTAGGTAATTCTTTGCTCCCCAGTTTCTTGAGCACAATCAGATTTTCTGAGGAGGAGGTTACCCTGCTGTCCCCTCCCAGGAGCAGCACTGGTACAACACACACCTTATCTCTGTCCTGCAGATCCCACTCCCTGTCTCCTCCACTTAGACCTGCACCCACTCCAAGGAGAGCCCTGTGTATAATCAGATTATCCCCATTATAAAGCAACCACTGACTGCTAACCCTCATGACCCTGGCCAAACCTTTCTCACAAAATGAACCTCTTCTTACAAAATGAACCATTTTGAGCTGACAAGTCACATACTTGGGTTTGGTTTTAGACGTTGCCTTTGTTTCTCTTTCCACCCTTTCTCCTCATGGAAATGTGGAAAAAGGGGCTTTATCCTGGCTCAGGACTGTCCCACTCCCAGCTGCACAAGGCAGGAGGCAAAGGCAGACTTGAAACCCTGAATTTCCAGAGCTCAAGCCTAAAATAGACTTGTCTGTCTGCATCTGTCTGCGTGGTCAGTGGCTGCTCCTCGCCCACATATCCAGAGGATGCTTTTTGCCTCCCGCAGTCGTGGCTGTGTGTGGGAGTTGTGATGTGTTTTCCTGCACTCACTTTGGGTTTTTCATTTCAGTCTCCTTTGATTACTCTCGCCTCAGTCTTTCAGACCAAATAGGATCCCAATTAACGATGAACTGTCAGTGACAAATCACTGCCTTTTGTTTCCAGCAATGCCTCTCTTCGTTAGCTTCACTTTGCGAAAGAACTAAATCAACGGAAAGTAAAAATATATATTTAGCCTTTTTTCTTTTTTTCTTGTGGGAGATTTTGAAAAGGAAATAATTTATTGCTTGTTAAAGGAAGCTTCATTCTCTCTCTTGTAACTCCATATCCAGAAAACACTTCTCCCAGCCTGGCTACTTTCTGCCATCTGAAAAAAGATTTGAAATCTCAGGGGTTCAGCTGGAGTGAATCTAATCACTGTGTTATGGGGATGAGCTCCCTTGATCAAAGTAAAAGACATAACAAGAGTCCAAGGAAAGTGATATCTATACTGAAATGAAAAAGATATATAAAATTGTAACAAAAGCAGAAGTGTTGCCACTAAAGACTGTAGAAATGAAGGCCATCATCATAGTTGGCTTTTCAGTTCCTGAAGCATTTTCCTCTGATGGGCCCCTGAGGACATCCATTTTCCATAATACTTTTTCTTATATCTTCCTGAGAAATGCAGGCTGTGTCAGGAGAAAAATAAGGTCCAGAAGAAAAACTAATTCCCTAAATTATGTGAAAAGCTAGAAGCTAGGGAGGAAACAATTCACTGCCATTAACTTTTATCACACACCAAGTTGAACAAAACAATCCTTTGAGATGCTATTTATAATGCTCAACCTGCTTCACTCTATTCCCCAGCACTAATAAATACAGTAGCATTGGACGAAATAAATGGGAGTCCCAAGTTAAGATCATCTTCCTCCCAATCCTGAGAGCAGCACGATATTAAGCCTTCAGGAAAAATGAATTCTGAAAAGGAAACTACTCATGAAAAGCTTGAGGGATGAAAAAAAGGGGTGGAAATTATAAAAGGGAAGGAGCAATAAACTGTGGGTCCATACGTGTTGCTTGGAAATAAAATGCCAAAGCTGTACAATATTCTGGACTGAGATTGTTGACAATTTATCTTTTGCTTTCTAACCAGTAGCTAGGAAAAATTCTCAGTGATACTGACAGGGCTAGGCCAGCCCGCACCAAAGAGGAGCTGCCAACAGCCCACATTGGCAACTTCATTCTAGTGCCTGCTAAAATTATGATATCCTGCTGCACCCCATGCTGGGAGATTTGAGCTTCTTCCATGCCTTTTGCTAGGAAATAAATATTTTTTATCTCACAGTGACATGTGGGAGTGCTTGTGGAGACCCTGAAGTCCCTTGGATGAGCTCCTAATTTTGCACTGTTCAAGTGCTAAAGTGTCATTGACCCAGAAACAGATTCACTCAATAAAGATATTAATGACAGGGGACACATT